>CM032452.1:57721420-57776420 GCA_019049505.1 Pachyrhynchus sulphureomaculatus
CCATTTATCAGTCGACAACCGTCAAGCACTGTATTCTCAGGAAAAGAGTAAAACAACTGAGTATCGTCTGCGTACATCTAACAGTTATAGACTTTGAGAAATGACGGAAATAAATGGGTATAAATGCAGAATAGAATAGGGCCCAAAATTGCGGGACGTATCTGGTCACCTTTTGGAGGTCCGAGAAAGATCCACTCAAGACAACTCTCTGATAACGATCTTTGAGATATTCTCCAATAAACTTAACAGCGTCTTTGTCCAGACCTATAAACTTAAATAAAGATTAAAATAGTACATTTATTTCTATCGATCTCTCTAAATATATGGTCGGTTACATTAACAAGTGCAGTAGCACAACTGTGTGATCGCCTAAAGCCAGACTGCACTGTAGGTAAAATATCACACTTTTCTATATACTCTACTAGTTGTGATTTTACAATATGTTCAAGAACTTTTGATAATACTGGAAGTATGCTTACAGGGCGTAAATCACTGTATGCCATTTGGCAGTCAGTGGTAATGGTACAACATGCGCAGTTTTCCAGGTGGATGAATATACTGACATCTCGATAGAAAAGTTTACAATATGACAAATATATTTTAAAATAAAGGGACAGCAAAAAATGTTGAAATCAATAGGAATATTATCAGAACCCACAGCTTTTGTCCTTATTCGACACAAAGCTTTTGAGATCTCGGTTTCAGTAACAGCACAAAGTTTTAAAGCAGTCTTATTTGAGTTATCAGTACTGTAATAATTTTAGCATCGAGATCAGGGTTTTTAATTTGAGATATTGAATTGAAAAAATACTGATTTGTTCCGTTCGGATTACAAAGATTGTCAGGAAGTTTTTTATTTTTAGTTTTAATAATATTTAGGTTTTTAAGTGCTTTCCATTTTTCTTTTTAGCTTTGAATATATGCTTTTTTCTCCCTTTTTATTGAGCTGTTAGTAAAATTTCTGTAGTTTCTGTAGATATTAAAGTCCTCTGGCTTTTTTGTTCTTCTATATTTACATATGGCGAAAAAAAAACGGCTCACAATCCTATACTATATAGGCAATACAGTTCTTACGAGAATATTTTTTAAGTTTTCTACCGAATCATCAAAATGACGTCACAGAATGCAATTTTCACTAGTTAAATTATAGTCGGTTCTTTAAATGCTTTGACCAAATTTTTTACTACTTCGTAGCGTTTTACAGTTTCTACAATTTTTTTATTCCGAAAAAATAGTGACAGTAATTTGGAAAATTAATTAGAAAGAACCAAAAGTTACTCATAAAAGAATGTCCCAGGTGTGTGGAAATGACGGCTCATCTTATTTTCAAGTAAAATTTTGTTTCGAACAGTTTCCAAGGGTCAGCCCCTGAAATCAGTATAACCCCCAATCAGGAAAACTACCACTAAGAACGTCGAAAATATTTGAATTGTGCAGTATTTAAAATTATTGCACCACTTGGCTATTATCCGCATTATTTTTCCCGAAAAGTACACCAAAACTTACATTAGATAATCGTAAGAAAATTTATTTTCTTGGGAAAGTCCTTAAATGGTTTGTCAATATTTAAATAACATGTTCGGTTTTTCTGGTCTTAAAATACGTTGCTATAATAAAAACAAACTTACGATTATTACACACCCGTTTATCATTCAATGATTGACGTGCAGAAACAGAAACATTTGACGGAAGATTTCAGGGGCCGAAATTTTCCTGAAATTATCAGATAAAAGCCACTGTAGCGTTATTTTTTAAAGCTGAAACAACATAATTTTTTAAGTAAGTCTATTAGTGTAGCCGATAATTATCTAGAAAAATATATCGTTTACGTTCTGCGAGTTTTCATTTATTGTTACGTATATAACTTTAAAAAACTCCCTCGTAGCTTTCAGTTTCAATTGTACATATGGTTTCTTCCTTTTCGTTTAGTCATACGCTTTAAAAATAGCTGTCAGTATTGAAAATGCTTCATAACTCTAGAATCTTTTTAGATCACTAAAATACGTGATTGTAAAAATAGAAAAAGTTCGTGTACAGTGCAGAAACGAAATTGAATTTAAAGATAAAATAAAAAGTAATATTACAATGGATGGAAGACTCTGAAATATTTAAAAGCTTGGAAATTGTGCACGTTTTATTAGAGCTGGACGTTATTTGCTTTTCACAGCTAGTTTAAATGCATTTTATTTTCTATTTATATTATTTATCTTTAACAGCTTATAAATTCGATGGGATTTTTATACACGTTTTCGTGAAAATATAAAATATTTTAAACTAATATTTTTATACAAATAAAGGAATGGTTATTTTAAAAATATTGCTATACTTACAATATAACATAATAACAACTATCATTCATGATTCTAGCAAAATGGCCCGGCCAGTTCCACTTGAGGTTTCTTCTTCTCTCGATGGCGTCCATTAGACCACTTCTTTGCCTCAGGCTTGTATTTAGGACCCCGTTTCGCAAAGACGAACCCAACATTGCTCTTTTCATAGATCTTTACGCTATTCTGATTTTGTTAGCTGTGTGCTTTATCAATCTCAACGTTTCAGCTCACTAGGTCAGCACAGGCTGACACACAGACTGAAAACTCACCTCTTTAGGCAGGTGGAAATGTCGGATCTGAGGACATTCCTCAACTTTCCGAAAGCTGCTCAACATAGCTCAATACTTTCCCATGGTTGTCTCTTTCCAAGCGGACATCATACCCTAGATATCTATACGTCTGCACTCTATGTTTAGGTTATGATGGTCAAATTTTCACTTTTCACCAGATTTCTCAAACCTACCTTTTTAGAAGCTGTTTCTAGCTCAAGCTGCATCGTTTTGGCTGGGCCAAGGCAATCAGTCACCAGCATTTTGTCGTCAGCAAAGTGAAAGTGGTTAAGTTTTCCGCCGTTGATATTAATCCCAAAGTTCTCAATGTTAGTATTTTAAAACATATATTCTCGAAGGATTGTAAATAAGTTGGGAGAAATGACATCTCACTGCCTTACTCTTCGTTTTGTTTTAAAATCAGAAGTGACCTCGTGCAGTTTTATGCTAGCGTTTGCATTTTCATATATGTGTTTAATGATATTAATGTATCGATAGATAATTTTGCAGTCAGCGAGGGCTTTAAATACATTACCATGATCGACCGTATCAAACGCCTTTTCATAATCGATGAAAATGAGGACCAAAAGCTTGTTGTCTTCTACACATTTTTCGATGAAGATCTTGATGGTATGAAGGTTGATATCATAACCTACAAGGAGACCTGCCTATCGTGGTTGGTAGAGATCCTGGCTGCCAGCCTCATTGTTATGAATAATTTGTAAATTTGTAAGAGCAGGCTAATAGGTCTAAATCTTGAATCTGTGCTATATCCTCTTTTTTGTGGATCAGTATAACAACAACCTTTTCTACTTCTTAACATAGGTGTTACATAACTTTTGAGGCACGCATTATATAACTTAGAGAGTAATTTTTATAATGTTGTTCCTACCATTTTAAGCTGTTTGGTGTCACAAGCTCACTATATCCTTATAAGCCTAGTTCTAGTCCTGAATTTCCATCTCAGTCTATTTGCAGCTGTTGTCATCCATTCGATGCTCGCAACCCTCTGTATATCATCCCGCCATCTCGTTTTGGGACGTCTTAGGCTCCTTTTCTGTTCTCGTGGTCTCCATTGTAATGTTCGCTTGGTCCATCGATCAAAGATCGTGCGTGGTACATGTCCAGCCAATTGCCATTTTCTTTTTGCTACGTGCTCTATAATATCCTTTAATTTCGTTTGTTTACGTATCCGCTGGTTTTTTTTCTATCTTTTTTATTCCTACCATCTGTCTTTCATGTGCTCTCTGGGTCCAAGCTAGTTTTTGTATATGGGCTTTATTCAGTCTCTTAGTTTCAGCGCCATTTGTAATTAAGGGCAGAATGCACTGGTCATAAACCTTTAACTTATTTGGGATAACTTTATCGTTGAATATATAACTTAATTTCACGAATACGCAACATCTAAGCCTGATTATTTTGAAATTTCATCCGAGTCTCTCGTCGTAATTCTTAACAATCTCGAGAGCTGTTGTCTTAATTAATATTTTTGTCTTACTTTCATTCATCTTAAGACCAACTGTCTTTGTGTAGTAACTTAACTCATTTATCATTTCTTATGTGGATTGCTACTGATGACTACCATAGCATCCGCGAACCTTAAATGATTCAGATGCACACCATTTTTTCTGTAGGCCCTTCTTTGTCCAACCTAGTTGGCGAAATAAGTCTTCTAGAGCTGTAATAAATAGCTTAGGAGAGATTGTATCTCCCTGTGTTACACCTCTGCCTATACGTATTTGTACTGTACTAGGTTTTATCTCTGCATTTTCACATATATCTTTCATTAGGGTAGTGTATCTAAAATCAATTTTAGAATTGTTCAAGCCAGAGATGACTGGGAACATTTCGACAAAATCAAAAGCCTATTCATAGTCTATGAAGGTTATGTAGAGTTCGAAAATGTATTCATTGCTCTTCTCTAGAATATTTCCCATTTTTTTTAATGGATTTAGCACACGTGCTGCAGGGAAATCACTAAAACGCTACATTAGCGACACGTATGCGGAGAAAGCGATTCACGTTATTTTTGAATCGCTCTAAATTGTACTCGGTGGGAAACACAGTCCTGGGCAAATTATTCCAAAGGGATGATGTTCTCCATATAAAAGACTGCTTGAAAAGCGTTGTACGATGAGTACCAAGCTGAACTTCATACGGATGTGAAGTATAACTGCGACGTGTACTTCTAACCTGCACCGCTCTGGGAGGAATTAAGCGGGCCACATCCTTCGAACACTTTCTATGAAAATACTTGTAGAATAGGCTCAAGTCGCCAATCGTTCTTCGATGTTCCAGCGAATCAAGGCCGCCGGTCGGTTCCGGGTCTCCAATCAGACAAACAGCTCTTCTCTGAGTAGAATCCAACAAATGCAGTGTATGTTTGGGAGCGGAGCCCCAAATATGGGAGCAGTATTCCATAATTGGTCAAATTTGAGCTTTGTAAAGAATTAACAGTTGCTGTGGAGTGTAAAGCTTTCTGGTTCGAAATAATATTCCCAACTTTTGAGAAGCTCTCCTTGCTATGTCTGCAACATGTTCATGCCAGGACATATTTGCTCCCAAATTAACGCCCAACAAATTGAGTGACGATGTTAGAGGAATGGAGTGCCCCGACATAACCATGTCGGGCTCAGCAACGTTAACTTTATTAGAAAAAATTGCCGCCTAGGTTTTTGTAGCGTTAAATTCCACTTGGTTACTGTCACTCGAAGATATAATTTCTTCCAGGTCTTTGTTAAGTTGAATGACTTTCTGCTGTCTGCGGATATTCGTCTGAGTAGCCGATGTCCAAGCGTTCAAAGTGAATGAAGGGACAAGCGTACTATCATCTGCAAAGCTGTAGATTGGATTCTCGGTCTTGCCCAGCAGATCGTTAATCTAAATGAGAAAGAGAGTAGGAGACAGTATGGAGCCTTGAGGTACACCGGCGTTGATAGCGAAGGTGTTAGAAAGAAATCCGTCGACTGCCACTCGTAAAGGATGCTCTCTGAGGAAACATGAGAGACACAAACAGAACTTTTCAGACATACCATAAGAGCGTAGCTTAGCCAACATCCCATAGTGCCAAACACGGTCGATGCCTTGGATATGTCAAGAGCAACTGCTCGAGATTCTCCAAAGTGTTCAATTGCGTTGTTCCAAACGGGTGTTACATAAGTCAAACGATCTCCTGTTGATCTATTTTTGCGAAAGCCATATTGGTGATCGCTAATAATGTTGAATCCTTCAAGATATTTTAGAAGATGCTGATTGATAGCCTTTTCCATGATATTATTGAAAGCAGTGCGATTGGTCGGTAGTTATTTAGCAAGGTTTTCTTGCCTTTTTTAGGTATCGGAAAAGTCTGCAGAAAACTGGTGTTAGTTCCCACGCACAGTTTTTGAGAACTATGGCAGGTATTCCGTCAGCGCCAGAAGCTTTTTTGGTGTCTAGCTTCATTAAAATACGTTTTATGACACGCTGTCTGAAGACAATATCGGGCATCCTTGATTGCACTATGGGAATAGTGGGTGGTATTTTTCCTTGGGAATCAACAGTAGAATGTGAAGCAAAGAGTTCAGCCAACAAGTTCGCTTTCTCAACAGGTGTCGTTGCAATAGAATTATCTGACCATGTGAGTGGTGGTATGGTGGATTTGGTGAAATTTTGACTAACTGCCTTAGCGACTGACCAAAAGGACCTGGAATTGTTGGGATAAGCGAGAAGTTTGTTTCTAATTCGTTGATTGTGTGCTTCCTTGGTTTCGTCGATAATTTCTTTGCATCTGTTCCTGGCAAGAACAAAGGTGTTACGGTTTATGGTGTTAGGATTTTCACGCCATTGTCGGTAGGCAAGATGTTTAGAAGCAACAGCTTCTTTGCAGTTTCGGTCAAACCAAGGCTTGCCATTGGAAGGGCATTTCTTCGAAAAAGGGATGTAAGCCTCCATACCGTCCAAAATAACATCTGAAACCTTCAGATGGGTCGTCGGATCGAAAACAAACCTCTAACCAAGGGAAAGTTCAAAAATATTCCATGAGATCTTCCCATTTAGCAGATCTATAGTGCCAAATCTTGGGCGGTTTAGGCGCCTCTCTGTCACTGATTGGTAGGACACTCCATGTCGAAAATAGTTTATGGTCAAAAGAACCTAACGGCTGACCCATTGTCTGTAAGTGGTCGTATGTGCTATGATCGGGTCTAAAACCAGCCTGTTCGCATGACTGGTAGAAATCAAACTTATTTTTTAATCTATTGGAGATAATTTTAGTCATAAATATGAGATAGTAAGCTAATCGGGCGGTAATTGTGATATCTATATTACTGAAGTATTACTTCTGCCATAATGTTGGTATTTTGCCCATTTCTAGACACATGTTGAAAAGTTTGGCCAGTTCTTGTTTTAAGTCCTCGCCTGCTTCCAATAACATTTCCAATAAAATACCTGCCTGCTGCTTTGTTATGCTTCATTTTCTTCAATGTATTATTGACCTCCTCTGGTAGTTCCCAGGACCTATATTTTGTATTTTCTTTCTAGTCTGTTTTCTTCGTTCTTCACTGGGTATTGTTTTAGACCTGTAAAGTCCATTATAGTAGGTGTTTATTTCTGAGTATACTTTGTCCCGATTCGTTATTGGTTGCCCCACTTTTTAGGGTTGTGAGCTTTTAACACTTGTGAAGGATAAGTGTCAAAAGCTCACAACTCTAAAAATATAAATGCTATTTGGATTATTTCTTTACTTTCCACAATTCCTAAAATTTTAGAATGTGCAATATTTGATACAGTGGTGGAATATACTACTAATAAATATAAAATTTTACATAGTAGTAAAGGTTTCGGGCTAAATTTCGGAACCGCAACTTTAGTTTGTATTATAAACTTCTATATAATGGAAGTTTCACTAATCTTTGCACTGTTGGAAGTTTGGAGTTGGAAATCATTAAATATTTATAAGATAAAATTGATTAATATATTTCAAAATTACACAGGCCAACAAAAAGATATTTGTAAAAACTTTTTAAATCAATACATCTAAGTGTTATGTATTTTTGGGTCACCCACAGTTCTCTCACAATATGACACCGATTAAATTTCAAAATAAGGAAAATTTAATACATAAAAAATAAAAACTTAAACCGTACTTTTATTCAACTAGGCTACAATTTTTACTCACGATAACATATTTCACTTCAATGCTAATATTTTAGTAGTATTTTGTTTCTCTCTATGAAGTGACCAACAGTAATCACCCATCATGTTAATATTCCATCGTCCCTGGTACCATTTCGACATCTCCTTTATCTCCTGATGAAACCGTTCCCCCTGCTCTTCACTCACATTAGGAAAAAAGTCAAGATGGTTGTGCAAGAAGTGGTCTTTAAGGCTCATCAGGCAACCCAGATTTTTGAACTTGTCTATCATATTAGCTACGATAAGTTCATAGTTAGGGTCTTTCACATTGCCCAAAAACTATAAGTCACAACTTCTTTAAATGATATCCAAGCCTTCTTTTCCTTTGTAATCATCCTTGCTTCAAAGTTGGAATCGAACATCATTTTACGAATATCAGGCCCAACGAAAACCCCTTCTTCCAGTTTGGCAAATATTTAAAGCATTCACCATCCTTAGGCAAGGCTTTCACAAATTGTTTCCTTAAGCCTAACTTGATGTGTAGTGGTGGTAGAAGAATCTTATTTGGGTCTACTAAAGTTTTATGCAAAATGTTCTTCTCGCCAGATGTTAAAGTTTTTCTTACGGGCCATTTTTTTTGGACCAATGTTGATTCGTTGCTCTACTGTCCCACTCACATATAAAATATGAAAATTTTGTAAATCCCTCTTGTTGACCAAGGATCATAGAGACAACTTTTAAATCTCCTCACAGCATCCGATCGTGAGCTGGATAGTTAATTTTCTGTAAAATTATGTTAAGATTTTCGTAAATTTTCTTCATATGGACTGAATGAGCAACAGGCAGTGAAGCATAAGTATATCCGTGTAACAGAACACCTTTTAAACTAGTTTTTGATGAGTCTATAAAAAGCCTTCAAACTTCCTTCTTGTGCTCAATGCCAAATTCGTTCATTAGACTACCAATATCATGGCAATAAACCAAATCCTCTTCCTGGTTAAAAAACTGAGTAAACTATTGATCTTTTGTTCTATAATGGTAAATAGATGTTCCAGATTCCAATAAATGTTTTTATTTCAGCCTAGAACCAAGCAATTCTGCTTTTTTCCTTAGTCAAACCCAAATCTCTCACTAAATCATTTAACTCAGCTTATGAAAACAACTGTGGTTTTAAATTTTCTAGAGAACATCGAAACTTATCATCATCCGGTCGGCTTTCATTAAATTTGGGACTGGACTGTAAAACGTTATCAATAAACTGAGGTGGCTCAGGGAAAGGAAGTCCCGGTCCATGTCCTACCGGCCGATTAGCTGGAGTAAAGTTAAGATAAACAATTATTTTCTTATTTTTGGAGTTATATCCAGAAACATCAACGCTGCAAAAATAACAATCATTTGAATGATTTTCTTGCTCTCTCCATACCGTGGGTACTGCAAATCTAAAAGCTTTCTTTCCTTTCTTATACCATTTCCGAAGATCCTCGACACAAACATAACATACTTTGTGAGGAGCCCAACATTTTTCTTGATTACCGATTTCTACACCAAAATATGCAAAGTATACTTTGTTATGTTTCTTTGATGTTTTTTAACTACAAACTCACCACATATATAATAAAAAGTGTTGGGAGAGTTTTTTATAACCACGACTGCCAACTTTATAAAATTCTGATTTTATTGCCAACCTAATAACATTCGAATGATAAAAAATACTTTTCATATTTTGAGTATTAAAATGTGAAAAATTGGTGAGTGATACGACTTTTTTATTATTATTTTCGCACTCAGCACACCAAAAAACATAGGAATCAGGTAAAATTATTAAAAATATTTTTTCTTCGTTGGCCTGTGCTATGTTAATGCTCTATATGCCCTAAGCAGATTCATGTACACAAACTTAATTTCCACAATAAACTTGTGCAGAATGCTTTAAAGAAGCCATGAATTAAAATAATTTCTGACGAGTTATTATCCTTAAATCGTGAATAAAATGCTTTCTTCTATTAAATATTTTACCAAAAAACTTCTCCCTCAAAAAATTTTCTGTTTTAACGAAATTGAATGTAATTTGCCCTGCAGCAAATGAGAATAAACTACAGATATACTTAGTTAATTAAATTCATTTATAATAACGCAACAGCAGGTGTAAGACTCCATGAATCCACAAGTAAATACCGAGTGGAACGTGGAATCAGATAAGGTGATATGATCTCTCCTAAACCTTTTACGGAGGTGTTAGAATATGCTTTTAAGGAACTTAATTGGGATGAAAAGGCATAAACATTGATGGCGAATACCTAAATCACCTTCGCTTTGTTGATGATATTGTCATAATAGCTGTCAGTCTAGGTGCTGCACAACAAATGCTTACCGAATTACAAATAACATCAGCAAATATTAGTCTAAATATTAACTTTCAAAAATCCAAGTTAATAACTAATCTAGCTACGAAGGGTAATTTGAAATTTAACGAAAGCGAAGTGGAGCATGTCCAAAATTACAAGTATTTAAATCATATATTACAAAATGGCAAAGATAACCAAACCCGTGAGATACACCATCGTGCGGGTTGGAGATGGATGGCTTCTGAAAAGCTGAAAGATATGCTTCAAGGTAATTTGCCATTGTATCCAAAAAAGTTTATGAACAAAGCGTTCTGCCGGTAATCACATATGACGCCGAAATTCTCACATTAACAAAATAGTCAGCAAAAAAACTGAGAGTATCGCAACGGGCAATGGAGAGAGCTATGCTAAGTATCACAAGGAAGGATAGAATAAAAAACATAATTATCAGACAACGAACAAAAGTAATAGATATTATTCAAAAAATTACGCGATCTAAATGAAGATATGCAGGCCATAAAACCCAAAGGGATGATAACCGATGGTGTAGAAGACTAATAGAATGGAGACCCAGACAAGACAAAAGAAACAGAAGTAGATCACCAACAAAATAGAGCGATGACATCAAAGGAGTGACAGGAATTTGGGTTAACACCGCTCAGGACAGAGACCAGTGGAAGTTCTTAGAGGAGGCCTATATTCAACAGTGGATAATGACGACTGATGGATGAGGATGAATGTAATTTACAAGAAAAAATATTTTGCTGTTTCAACATTTTGAGAGTGGTTCTAATAAGGGTTCTCTGAAGTTTTTATTTAGTAGGATAAAAGTGCTGCTGTGAATAAAGATCAGAAATGAAATGAAAACACTAAAAGTATCTACTAATTTTCTATTATAACAAACATAACAAAAAATTCTTATTAATTAGTTAAACATATTATAAAACTCAATTCTAGTTAAAAAATAAATAACCAGCCGAGTGCAAGTCGGACTTGCGCAATTAGTGTTCCGTACGTTGATTGCTTTTAAAAATAAAAATTTTGTGTTACGGAGGTATAAAATGATAATAACTTCGCAAAACACACCCCAAATGAGTTTTCAACAAAGCTTGTTTCCGATCTTTACTGAAAACTGATGACCTTGAATTTTGTTTTCTTTTTTTATACTAGTTAAATTATTATAGGTAATAGACTCGTGATAAATTTCGTTCAATCTACACCCTATGGAAAATATTCCAGAATTTTTTCAAAACTTTTTGATCAGTACTTTTCGAGATAAGGGGGGACGGCGATTTTTCGCAATTTTTTAGAAATAATGTAGAGAGTTCGCAAATATTACATAATATATATTTTTGAACTTATGTTTTTACAAGCTTTTATTTGATACCCCACTCGAGAACCTGGTAAACATTTTTTTTCACTTCAAATTTCAAACTTACACGGCTTTGATAAGGTCATCAATTCCAACATTAGTGCCAAATGTCAAATAGTTTCGGAAAGAATCGGGTGGAATAGACGGACGGACAGACACCGAAGTGATCTTATAAGTGTTCCGTACGGAACACTAAAAAAATTTTCGACAAGAAAACTTTATCGGCATCGATCAATTAAATCCTATAATTTAAATAGTTCAACAAATTCAACGAAATTGAAATTCCAAATTTCTTCATAACTGCTTTTCCCTGAAGTCAAAATTTAGTGTTGATTTTGTTACATTTGCTGGATTTTTAAAATTCTAGAATTTAATTGATCGATGCCAATTAATTTGTTTTTATTTTCTTCTGTGTGCTAAATTATAAGTCGTCTGTTTAGTACAATTTAATGGAATTTTTGAATCTGTATATGGAATAGACCTTCATAAGGATTGCTATCGTGGCGCTGGTGATGGGGTGGATCTAGTGTAACCAACAAAATAGAACAGAATAGTTGGCTTTCTGAATGAGATTGACCAATATGTTAACAAGTCTGGTCTGTGAAAATTTGGTGTGTATATTTTTTCTTGTTTTTTTTTCCAAGTTTCCTACACCATAACTGTTTTGTGGGCTACTGCTACTGCTAAAAGCCAATGTACCAGAAACGCAAGTCTAGTACTACCTTACTCTTTGATAGTATTCTCATATATATTTATATATATATATATATATATATATATATATATATATATATATATATATATATATATATATATGTATATATATGTATATATATATATATATATATATATATATATATATATATATATATATATATATATATATATATATATATATATATATATATATATATATATATATACATATATATATATATATATATATATATATATATATATATATATATATATATATATATATATATATATATATATATATATACCATATATATATACATACATATATATATATATATATATATATATATATATATATATATATATATATATATATATATATATTAGAGTAGTTAAGTCCGTTTTAAGAGAACAACCTATAACTGTTCTTTAACCTCCACTAATGGATTCAGGAATTTAAGGCAATTCCTATTACAACTTTCTAAAATGTCGGTTTTATGAGCTATCTGGACTATTTAAACTAATTGGACGAAGAATTTAAAGGAAGCATTGACACATAAATAACGTTGTAACATCACCCACGTTGATGCTAAAGTTCGTTTTAATCCTGCAGACAAATAAACATTTGGTTCATTTAACAAACACCTAAGGTCAAGGACTTGTTGCATATTTTGCAGAGCGACCAAAAATATATTTGCCCATATTTAATGCTATTTAATAAGTAAAAACACTTACAATTATAAGGATATTTTATATCAGGTGCCAGAAAAGCTTAAACTATGGATATTAAAAATGTAAATAAAATAAAATGTAACAGCTGGATTAATTTTTTTTCGTTATTGAGGGTAGAAATATGTGCTTACAAACACAATAATAAAAAACATTTTTTTTAGAAAAGAAAACAACAGTAATACCTACAAAAAATATTTTAAAGGCAATACCACAGTAAATCCAATACATTAGCAAAAGTGTGCTCTAAATTGGTAACGAGATTTTGCGGCGCGTGCGTCGACGGGTCCCTCTTTCAAAATGGCAGCTTAATGTTTACTTCTGATCTCGGAATGTGTTTTGAAATGTATTGTTGATCGTTCCGTGATGTGACTGCAGTTTATATGAATTTAAAAACAAAAAGAAGAAAGAGTTTGTATAAAAAGAGACTTAAAAAAGTTTGTAACTGAAAAAAATTGAAAAGGTTGACAAACAACTTATATAATCATGGGAAAAGGAGGTGATTTTTGTGCTGTTGACAATTGTAAAATTAATTCAAAAAGCACGCGGGGGGTGAGTTTCTTCTTCTTCTCCAAAGTTGTTGAAAGGTAAATGATTTAATTAAAGAATATCAATTGTGTAAGAAATCGTGCGCAGATAAATTGGATAATTCTCTTATGACGTTTTCTCAGTTATACAGCAAAGATTTGGCGTGTGATCCAACTGAAAATTTGCGCAAAAATTATAAAATATGCACCTTACATTTTTCTTAGAAAATGTTTAAAAATGATTTGAAAAATCGTTTATTTGACCATGCCTATATATACAACATATTTATTGGAGTGGTCAATTTTTTTTTTTTTTTTGAAATTCGTCAGGCTAAGCTTGAATATAATTCTACCTGTGAGAAAAAAATACTCCGTGTGTCACAGACCAGTATAGCACATGTAAAGATCCTTATGTGGCTCGGATTTTATTGTAGTTACAATGAGAACCAATCAGGCTCAAAACCATTCAATTTGTATTCGGGCATAAAATTTCTTGCTGAATTCAAATATGTATTTAAAAATTTTGCTTCCAGTTTCAGTTTTCACTTTTAGGCCTTATAGAGGCCCAACAAAGCGTTGGTCCCAAAATCTGATATGCCTATTCAATTCCCTGGAAAAAATACTAACATTTTTATCGGCAACATTTTTTCTGAAAATCCTGTCAAGTCTTGTATTCATCTCTTTTCTAATAAAGCTCTCCATTCTTTTTATTTTTTTTTATATAACTCATGCTGGATTAACTTGACATTTCATTGAATTAAAAATTTTTACACACATTTGTAAAATATCTATAATTCTGAATGATAAAACTTTGCAGAGTAACATTATTTCTATTTAAAATCTCCTGCTACTCCTTTTTAACATGGCAAACTGCCACGTGACCTCTTGAAAATTGAGACCTGAATATCCTATCCTATACGGTTATCCATGAGTTTCGTTATTGTATTGGGTTTACTGTGGCAATAGCTTGGCTGTTTTCATTCTTGAGACCCCAAAAAAATAAAAGCATAGAAAAAATACATAAAAAATAACTATTTCACAAACTTATAAACTATTAAGTTTTGGTCATCCATGATACTTTTTTACGTTTCCAGATTACTCAGAAATGTTAAATAGTTTTATTGTTATTATTTATTTACGGGTGTCAGTCATTACCTATTTAACTTCAAACTTCTTCTAATCTGACATAAATAAAATTTAAACAGAATAATATGTACTCCTAAAATTCGGAGTAGTAAAATTGGAGTACTAAAGAAAATAAGGTAAAATCTCAGTAAATAAAATGTTCTTCTTTTTCGTTTATTCATATAACGTTTGACATTAAATAGCAGAAAAAAATACCATTTTATTTCAACTGATAAAGTTAACTGAAACCCACCCTTTAAAAACAGAAGCTGATAAAAATTTGATGAACACATCAGATTTTTCTTAATCATTTTTATTTTACTTATAATAAAATATTTCCAATTGATTTTAAATATTCAGTTTACAACTTTACAGAATATGTAAGATGGACAAATTTCTATAGCAATCGTGCTATAAGAATATTATAACTCAACTGATACGCCGGAATAATATAAGGCGATTCACTTAGTCGCTTTATCTTTAAGCTCGTAATGGACAGGAGAGTGGAAAATCTTCCAAAAAAATAGAGAATACAAAATAGGCAACATACACCACAACCACACAATCTGCTACGCCTATGATGCAGTCCTCATCTCCGATTCTGAGGACAACCTTCAAAAGATCTTTCATGCCTTCAATTTGGAAGCGAGAAAACTTAACATGATTACCAACACAGCCAAGACAAAATGTATGGTAGCTTCAAAAGTAATAT
This sequence comes from Pachyrhynchus sulphureomaculatus, assembly GCA_019049505.1. NCBI lineage: Eukaryota > Metazoa > Arthropoda > Insecta > Coleoptera > Curculionidae > Pachyrhynchus > Pachyrhynchus sulphureomaculatus. Next base: position 57,736,641 of record CM032452.1, read on the forward strand.
TAAGATACAAGCTGGAGATCCAAGGAAGTATTATTGAACTAATAATTTTAAATTCCTGGGAACAATGATAACAAGCTTCGAAGACTTAAACAGGGAAGTAAAACAACCGTCTATGAAGCCATCATTAATAGTAGGTTGCTTTACGGATATAATATGGAAAAATAAATACCTCACAGTGGAAAGTAAAATAAGAATATACTAGACAAAAGTGAGACCGATCCTCACATATGTTATAGAAACAAAAGCCACATGACACATGTAAAACAGCATAAATGATGAGGACAACAGAAATGAAGGTGACGACAGAATCCGCAACAAAGATCTACAAGAACTAAATAAGATCCAAGAAATATCCAAATGGACCAGAACTAGAACAAATCAATGAAATAACCACGTAGATCGAATGGACGACAACAGACTGGTAAAAAGGGTCAAACTTAATAAACCTTACGGTATTAGACCTAGGGGAAGACCTCCGAAAAGGTGAAAGGAATGCTGGAAATTCACAGCGGAAGAGGCCTAATGGGGATAAAACAGGCAGCATACCTACTTATCTGACACTTATAAGAAAGAAGAAAAAGAACTGATACTATCTTCAACGCACCTTTGGTTAATGTAAGCTTAATTTTGACGGCGTACCTACTCTCTGAAGGGGGCTGTTCAAGGCCACATACCGATAGAGGAATTCTTCAGTAAATTGTTAACAATTACCGCTTGGCAACGCTTTATAGAGCTTTACCCCAAGTATATGAAGTACATACTACTAAAATTGGACCAATTCCATTTTTTAGCAGTTTTTGACTGTTCTCTCATCCGTCATTCTCTCTCAGGACGCTTTTCGTTGTATCATGGCTCTTTAGTTGAGCTAGAATCCACGGAAAAAGAGTACGTATAAATAAATAAATATCGTCTTTAATTCGGTATCCACAAAATCAATACAAAACAAAATCAAAAATATATATAATAGACAATTTCCAAATGTACACACACACAATTACAATTACCGCAGAAGGAGAAGAAATGGCGGAGTTTAGCCACAGGCTACTCTTACACTATTATATATATATATATATATATATATATATATATATATATATATATATATATATATATATATATATATATATATATATACATATACATATATATATATATATATATATATATATATATATATATATATATATATATATATATATATATATATATATTTATATATACATATATATATATATATATATATATATATATATATATATATATATATATATATATATATATATATATATATATCTATAATCTATGATATATATAAAATGCAATGTCTCTGTGTCTGTCTGTCTGTCCATTAGTGCGTTTATCACGCGAAAACCACTTATCCGATTTATGTGTCTTTTTTTAAAATTCATACATATATTCTTTGGCCAGGTTACATAATAATAATCTATATCAATAATATATAAAATGCAACGTCTCTCTGTCTGCCTGTCTGTCCATTAGTGCGCTTATCCCTCGAAATCCACTTATCCGATTTACGTGATTTTTTAAATTCATACATATGTTCTCTGACCAGGTTATAGATATATATTTTATTAGATCTATAATATATATAAAATGTAACGTATATCTGTCTGTTTGTCCGTTTGTGTGATTATCACTGGAGAACCACTTATCCGATTTACGTGCTTTTTTTTTAAACATGTTAAACCATTAAATACGGAACAATATCATGTAGCAAAGAATATCTATAATATATATAAAATGCAACGTCTCTCTGTCTGTCTGTCGGTTAGTGCGCTTGTCACTGGAGAACCACTTATCCGATAATTCATCTCTCTTAAATATATTTCAATAATACCATACTTAATTAATTTGTTACCTATAATATAAAGTCTTTATAACAGTACAATTAGGGATTTCCTACATTATTGTATTTTACCTGTAGGGAACTGATAAATATATAATAAATTTTCCATCTTGTTCATTTACTCTTGATAAAGCTACAGTGATAGCGAAACATGTTGATATATTAAAGTAAATGTGGAGTTTACCAGTAAACGGAAAAAAAAATTGTTGTTTTACTGTTCACTTAAGTTTGTATTTTTGTCGCTTTAAAATTTATAAAACTTAAAACAAAATTTTTATTTGCATGATTTTAACGAACATACAGTAAATTACAAATATTTAATAAAATATAGTATTTGAAAAAAAAAAATCCTTGTGCATATATCATTATTATACCGTAAATTTCAATATAAGAATAATTAAAAATACCCATATTTTCTGTATTATTTGAAAACTGAGTTTTAAAATATAAAAATTTGCCCGCTGTAGTGTACCACCGGTAATTGTACGTTCAAGGCAGTACGAAATGGTCAAAAAAAGTCGAACAATTTTTATTTTATTTTTAGTTACACTTAAAAGTCTACTTGATAGAAAAATTATTAAAAACTTACAAAACTTTCTTTTTTTTTGTTATTTTCCTCGTAAAAAGTGTGCATGATAAACGTATTTTTTGCTTAATATTACACTTAAAATAAAAAAATATTTAAAGGTGGGAAATGAAAGATAAAAGTTTAAGCTTTAAGTATAAAGTATTTATAGTTCATTTAAACATCTAGGTACAAAGAAAACAGTTACTGAAAACACAAAAATTCTAAATTACTCGAAGGAATTTTGTTAATGGCGATCGGAGAAGAAACGCGCGAGCAGCGCCACCAGCCAGATCTGTTTTCTGTAATTTGCGAGACGCTCACGTAGTTTCTATACTTGTAATTGCATATGTATAATATATATATATATATATATATATATATATATATATATATATATATATATATATATATATATATATATATATACTTGTAAAATATAAATGTATTAATTTTTTATATAAATAAATATATTTTCATTTATCACCCATTTTGAATTTTTTTAAAATCTCTCTTTAGATTCTTAATCGGTACCCCAAAAAACCCCTTAGTAGACCCTTTAAAAAGAAAATTGGAAAATTAAATGACTTACATACTCTCTGGCCACTATATTGGATCCGCTATTTTGAATGCTTGAAATCTGTCTTCGGATTCTTAATCAGCACCTCGAGAAACCCGTTAATAGGAAATTTTAAAATATTTAGCGGTATACAGAAACGTTAATTTAATCATAAATGAGGTTGGAAGCATGACTCCTAATACAACTGATGGGGTTAAACCAGCCATTTTATTTTAAATATTTTTTTTTAATTAAGCTAAAACTAAACAAAATAATCTATACACTATTTTTTTTGTAAAATTTCCCGTTCTTTAACGTGGTGTTATCTTTTTTATTTTTCGAGATATTTGCAAAAAACCGAATTTTTCATTTTATATTCGATTTTGTAGGCTTAGCGTTCACTTTAGGGTAGCAGACTTTTTTTTATCGTTTTCTACGTCTAAAAAACTACCCGTATGCCAAAATGCACCCTGTTAACATTTAATGAGAGCTTTTCGTCTAAAATTGCCTCTGACGACTGGGCTCATATTAAAGTATAGTGAAATACAAAAAACTGTAATGAGTCTACGCATGTGGCATGTATGGATTAAAACCTTGCATAATTTCTTACAAATATATAAATATTTTTTCGCTGTAAAAATGTTTGTATCTTTTTAAATAAAATTATTTTAGGAAATGGTATTCTGATTAAGGTGGAATTGGGCTGGGCATATCGCAAAGATGAATGATAACCGATGGATATTCCGTATGGTTGAATGGAGGCCTAGAGAATATGAAAGTTGCAGGGGTAGACCACAGATGTACTGACGACATAAAAAGATAAGCGAAACACGATTCGTTGCAAAAAGCAAACAACAGAACCCATTGAAGACAAGTTAAGACAATATATTTCAAAATAATTAATTTTAATGTCCTATTCGACATAAGTCACGCGTCAAATTTAACTATTTGTCTGCTACTTGTTATGATGTTAGCTTTATGAAGTTTCTAGACTATTCATATCACGCTAAATAAATACTTTCACAGCATTTACACCTTTGCGAGATGAATTCTATGTGTCAAAGAACAAATATCATTTAAGGAAGAAAACATTTACACGTAAGTAATATTGCGACAGCTTTTAATCCACCTACGCTAAAGGTTATTGTATATATTCGATTGAGGAAAGAGCAATGTAGGTGTATAAAGGAATATAAAAGATTATTTAGTGTTGATCATTATTTTAATACTTAATTACTCACCCTACGAAGAACGGAGAGTTAAATTAGTGCTAACTATAAAAGAAAATATAAAACTCTCAAAAGCCGAGAAGTTAACATGAATTATTTCTACAATAATAGATTCATTTTCAAAAAACAGTTTCTAGACTATTGGCAGACCAAAATTTTCCATTCATCCTAAATTGTACCTAGTTTTCTAAAATTTTACCACTTCAAAAATAAAAGAACTAATCACTTACTTTCAAATTTATTTGTCCTTGTGAGTAACATTACTATATATGTGTTCAGTTAATTTGCAACCGTGACGAAGAGTTTACCAGTTTGCTTGACCAGTATCGAACCACTAATCCAGATATTTTCGTTATCACACTAAATTCGTCGATAGGTTCTTCCGACCATAAACTGGTTTCGAAATCAAGTATTCTACCAATGAATAGAGAGGTGCCTAAATCGGGCAAGACTTGGCTGTACAAATCCGCTAAATGGGAAGAACTTGGTAAGATGTTGGTTTTTGATCCGAAGACTCATCCGACTACGCTGGGGGGCTTTCCGACGTCATTTTGGCCGGCATGGAGGTATTTATTCCTTTTTGGTACATTAGTCACTTGATGAGAGGTAAAAAGTATGAACTGCAATTGATCATTGAAGATAAAATTCAGAGTAAAAGATTCATTTCGCGTGGCTGTTTCCAGAACCATGTTGGCTATGTACGAAAAGAGACGGCGTGATAAGAATATATATATATATATATATATATATATATATATATATATATATATATATATATATATATATATATATATATATATATATATATATATATATATATATATATATATATATATATATATATATATATATATATATATATATATATATATATATATATATATATATATATATATATATATATATATATATATATATATATATATATATATATATATATATATATATTTTTTCTTTTTTTTATGGGTTTAGCACACGTGCTACAGGGAAGTCCCTAAAGCGCTACAGGAGCGACACGTGTGCGGAGAAAGCGATTCACGTTGTTCTTGAATCGCTGTAGATTGTACTCGGTGGGAAACACAGTCCTGGGCAAATTATTCCAAAGGGATGATGTTCTCCATATAAAAGACTGCTTGAAGAGCGTTGTACGAGGAGTAACAAGCTGAACCTCACACGGATGTGAAGAATTAGCGCGACGTGTACTTCTAACATGCACCGCTCTGGGAGGAATTAAGCGGGCCAAATCCTTCGAACACTTTCCATGAAAGTACTTGTAGAATAGGCTCAAGTCGCCAACCGTTCTTCGATGTTCCAGCGAATCAAGGCCGTCGGTCAGTTCCGGGTCTCCAATCAGACGAACAGCTCTTCTCTGAATAGAATCCAACAAATGCAGTGTATGTTTGGGAGCGGAGCCCCAAACATGGGAGCAGTATTCCATAGTTGGTCGAATTTGAGCTTTGTAAAGAATTAACAGTTGTTGTGGAGTGTAAAGCTTTCTGGTTCGAAATAATATTCCCAACTTTTGAGAAGCTCTCCTTGCTATGCCTGCAACATGTTCATGCCAGGACATATTTGCTCCCAAATTAACGCCCAACAAATTGAGTGACGATGTTAGAGGGATGGAATGCCCCGACATAACTATGTCGGGTTCAGCAACGCTAACTTTTTTAGAGAAAATGGCCGCCTGGGTTTTTGCAGCGTTAAATTCCACTTGGTTACTGTCACCCCAAGATAGAATTTCTTCCAGGTCCTTGTTAAGTTGAATCACTTCCTGCTGTTTGCGGATATTCGTCTGAGTAGCCGATGTCCGAGCGTTCAAAGTGAATGAAGAGATAAGTATACTGTCATCTGCAAAGCTGTAGATTGGATTCTCGGTCTTTTCCAGCAGATCGTTAATGTAAATGAGAAAGAGAGTAGGAGACAGTATGGAGCCTTGGGGTACACCGGCGTTGATAGTGAAGGTGTTAGAAAGAAATCCGTCGACTGCCACTTGTAAAGAACGCTCTTTGAGGAAACATGAGAGCCACAAACAAAACCTTTCAGACATACCATAAGAACGTAGCTTAGCCAACAGCCCAACGTGCCAAACACGGTCGAATGCCTTGGATATGTCAAGAGCAACCGCTCGAGATTCTCCAAAGTGTTCAATTGCGTTGTTCCAGACGTGTGTTACATAAGTCAGAAGATCTCCTGTTGATCTATTTTTACGAAAGCCATATTGGTGATCGTTAATAATGTGGAATCCTGCAAGATATTTTAGAAGATGCTGATTGATAGCCTTTTCCATGACTTTCGATATTATTGAAAGCAGTGCGATTGGTCGGTAGTTATTTGGCAAGGTCTTCTTGCCTTTTTTTAGGTATCGGCTGAACTGTAGCACATTTCCAGCAGGAAGGAACTATTCCCTTTCTGTAGGATAGGTTGAAAAGTCTACAGAAAACTGGTGTTAGTTCCCTCGCACAGTTTTTAAGAACTATGGCAGGTATTCCGTCAGGGCCAGAAGCCTTTTTGGTGTCTAGCTTCATCAGTATACGCTTTATGATACGCTGTCTGAAGACAACATCGGGCATCCTTGACTGCACTATGGGAATAGTAGGTGGTGTTTTTTCCTTGGAAATCGACAGTAGAATGTGAAGCAAAGAGTTCAGCCAACAAGTTCGCTTTCTCAACAGGTGTCGTTGCAATAGAATTATCCGGCCGTGTGAGTGGCGGTATGGTGGATTTGGTGAAATTTTGACTAACTGCCTTAGCGACCGACCAAAAGGACCTGGAATTTTCGGGACAAGCGAGAAGTTTGTTTCTAATCCGTTGATTGTGTACCTCCTTGGTTTCGTCGATAACCTCTTTGCATCTGTTCCTGGCACGAACAAATGTGTTACGATTTATGGTGTTAGGATTTTCATGCCATCGTCGGTATGCAAGGTGTTTAGAAGCAACAGCTTCTTTGCATTTTCGGTCAAACCAAGGCTTGCCGTTGGGAGGGCATTTCTTCGAAAAAGGGATGTAAGCCTCCATACCGGCCAAAATAACATCGGAAACCTCCCTGGCGCAGTCGGATGGGTCGTCGGATCGAAAATAAACGTCCAACTAAGGGAAAGTTCGAAAATATTCCATGAGATCTTCCCATTTAGCAGACTTGTAGTGCCAAATCTTGCGCGGTTTAGGCGTCTCTTTGTCACTGATTGGTAGAATACTCGATATCGAAAGTAGTTTATGGTCGGAAGAACCTAACGGCGGATTTACGCTGCCCGTGTAAATCTCCGGATTGGTGGTTAAAAACAGATCAAGAAGACTGGCAAACTCTCCGTCTCGATCAGGGATCCGTGTTGGTTCGTCAATAAGTTGTGTTAAGCCACAACTGATTGAAAATGATTCGGCTTCACGACCTTGTTCGTCGGTAGTATTTGAGTATTTAAGCCAGTCGATGTTGTGTACATTAAAGTCGCCCAGGATCGCAATTTCGGCATTTGGATAGTTAATTTGTAAATGATCGATGGTGTCTGCAAGAGAAGCGAAAAGTGTTCTAAAGTTAGTATCACTTGGTGGTCGGTATAGGATACAGATGAACCTTGTGGTTGGTTGAGTCGTTATTTTTAACCACATAACATCAAAGTTTGGGGGCTCCAGAGCCTCTTCTCGTTGGCAAGAGAGATCGCTTCTGACATAAAGACATATTCCAAATATTAATTATATATATATATATATATATATATATATATATATATATATATATATATATATATATATATATATATATATATATATATATATTTATATATAATTAATATTTAAATAAAATTTATAGGGTATTTTTAAACTAATAGTTGCTCAAAATTTCTACCGTTAACAGCGAGGCAATGATCTAATCTGTCATAAACAGCCCGATCAGAGTTATGTAGAGAATCCGGGGTGATCTGTGCTACTTCATATTGAATTTTTTGTTGTAAATCATCTACAGTTTCAGGTCGACTTCGGTAAACTTTGATTTTCCAATGACCTCATTAAAAAAAATCGTATGGCGTAAGGTCGGGACTCCTTGCAGGCCAGCAAGTTATTCCAACTTGCGTAGGTCTTTTTCCCGATGAAAATAATTTGGATACCCCTAACAGGAATCTATGGTATCAACAGGATGGAGCACCTTCTCACTATGAATTCAATGTTCTTAGATATTTGGATGCGATTTTTCCTAATCGATGGATAGGCTGAAGAGGTGCTGTAGAATGACCTGCAAGGAGTCCCGGCCTTACGCCACTGGATTTTTTTTTATGGGGTCATTTGAAAATCAAAGTTTACCGAAGTCGACCTAAAACTGTAGCAAATTTATAACAAAGAATTCAATATGAAGTAGCACAGATCAATCCGGATTCTCTGCAAAACTCTGGGTGACTGATTGGGTCATTGCCTCGCTGTTAACGGTAGACATTCAGACCAATTGTTACCTTAAAAATAAACCTAGAGTATTTATTAAATATTAATTTGGTTAATTGGATTGTTTAAATGGTGAAATCAAGAAAAAAAGGCCATATTTAGTGTAGAAAAAGTGTTGTTTCACCAAGATAATGGACGAGCTTACAACTCCAAAAAATCGATGGCGAAATTGGACCAACCATCTTTCCTCATCCACCGTATTCACCAGATCTGGCCCCCGTTGATTACTACCTCTTTCCAAATTTGAAAAGGTGGCTCCAGCTCGCTCGGCAAATCGTATTGTATGAAAGGTATCCAAATGTTGGAAGATGCTGGAATAAGGAAACTATGTTGAAGAATAAAATCGATTTTTGGCAAAAACATTGTTTTTTCTTCAAAAAACTTTTCACCTCAGATAGTACAGAATGCATTTTTAGATGCATACTATTTTAAAATCCGAAATATTAGCGGTGGACGAAATATACAATGGCTCGATTTTTAGGTGATTATTTGTTACTAAATAAAATAAATTAGGTAACCAATTTAATGATGAAAGATAGTGGGGTTTTTTATTTTAAATTTCAAATGACAATAATTCCAAAACAGTTCAATTTAAACATATAGTATGATAGACAAATAATATCTAGAATTTTTAGTAAGACTCAAAAATAAAATAATATACAGGGCTTTCCATTAAAAAAAAAATTAAGATGGCGTAATTTCTTCGAACTAACAATTCGAAACATTTTATTGTTAACGTCAGCATGTGCTCCGTATAACACCCTATAACTTTTATTTAAACATTTTTTTGGTACATTGATTAATAAATGCTGTGGAATCATTATTCTATACATATAGGGTACTCTGTATATATATATATATATATATATATATATATATATATATATATATAAATTCAGCATGTGCTCCGTATAACACCCTATAACTTTTATTTAAACATTTTTTTGGTACATTGATTAATAAATGCTGTGGAATCATTATTCTATACATATGGGGTACTCCGTATATATATATATATATATATATATATATATATATATATATATATATATATATATATATATATATATATATAAATTCAGCATGTGCTCCGTATAACACCCTATAACTTTTATTTAAACATTTTTTTGGTACACTGATTAATAAATGCTGTGGAATCATTATTCTATACAAATGGGACACCCTGTATATATATATATATATATATATATATATATATATGTATATATATATATATATATATATATAGTGCCGGCCAAAAGTGGAGAAACTTTTAATATTATTATTTTTGTCTTATTGGAGTGAATTCGAAGCAATTTTAAATAATATTTATGGTTACCTATAAACTTCACCTAATTAATGAAACAATAAATTTCGAAAACAAATAATTTATTGTGAAATGTACAAATAAAATGTATTTATTCTAGGGACAAAAATGGAGAAACTTTCCAGTTTTATGCCATATTATGTATTATTAGATGGGAAATTAAAAAAAACATACTAGTACTTTGTGGCATAACCCTTATTCTTTACAACCTCAGCACATCTTCTTGGCATGGACACAAGAAAGAAGATTGTGAATAACATCTTCGGAAATTTCATTCCATGCTTCTTCCAAGGCTTGGAATAATTCATCTTTATTTCAGAACTTATTGGGATTATTTTGTCTAACTTTTCTGTCTAGGTGCTCCTACATGTTCTCGATAGGATTCAAGTCCGGACTTTGAGCTGGCCACCTCAGAACCTATATTTGTTGAGAAGTGAAGAAATTTTTAACAATTTTTGAAGTGTGCTTCGGATCGTTATCATGCTGAAATTTCCAAATTAACGGCAGATTATCCTCGGCATATGGAAGCATAATATTCCTTAAGATGTTTAGACAATATTGGCTATCCATGATCCCCTCTATCCTCACCAGTGGGCCAACGCCGTGGCCGGAAAAACATCCCCACACCAAGACATTACCACCTCCATGTTTGATTGTGGGTGTAGTGTACTTAGGGTTTAATCTTTCATTCACTGGACGTCTAACCCATCTCATACCATCTGATCCAAATAAATTAAATTTACTCTCATCCGATCATAAGACGTTTTTTTCATTGATTGTAGGTCCAGTGTAAATGCTCTGTTGCGAATCTCAAACGAACTTGTCTATTTTTCGTTGAAATAAAGGGTTTTTTGACTGGTCTCCTGGCCTTTAAGTTTGCGTCGCATAAACGTCTTCGAATAGATCGAATTGAGAGAGGAATACTGAGGTATGCCTTTTTTATATCTTCAGCAGAGAAAAATGGATTTTTTATAGAAAATCTTCTAATCAGCTTATCGGTTCCAGATGTTGTTTTTTTAGGTCTACCTGGCTTAGGAGTGCTAGTAGTAGTGCCCCTAGCTTGCCACAATTTGATTTGTTTACAAACAACACTTTTATCTAGATTTAGGTCCTTAGCAATTGTCACTTGTTTCACTCCCGCGTTGTGCTTCTCAATTATAAAGTTTTTTATTTGTTGTGATAAGTTTATACCTCGAGGCATTTTGGTAAGTAATTGAGCTTCGCAACACTGCAAAACGAACTGCTTCGAACGAGAACTATTCAATTTATAATTTATACATAAAAAGTTTCTCCATTTATGTCCGCAAGAAAACATACCCACTGAAAAACCAGACGTCAAAAATTTTGAATACAGTACTTTAAGTAGACTAGTAAAAAAATTCAGTTTCATTTATTAAATTGCCGTCACTAAATCTTTATTTTCTCTTTTTTGATATTAATAAGGTTAAAAGCATAAAGTTTTTTAATCATTCGTCTCAAAATGTTCTTTCTTGTTATTTAAAGTTGTTTAATGTTGTTTTTATTCACTTAATACTTTGTTTTAAAGGATTTTTGGTAAACAAAAAAAGTTAGAAATGTCTCTGGTATAATTTTCATTTGCTCTTTTTTATGTATATTTCGACAAAATACATTAATTTGTAAAAATTATAGAAAATATTGTTTAAATTTAAATGTGATCAAATGTGCTTTTTCTTCTTAAGTATCTATAATATATATAAAATGCAACGTCTCTCTGTCGTTAGTGTGCTTATCACTGGAGAACCACTTATCCGATTTAAGTGCTTTTTTTTAAAAACATGCATATGTTCTCCAGCCAGGTTATAGGCTATATTTTATTACGTTAGGTAACATAACTAATAACTAGTGACAGTAACGGTGAATCAAAGCGGAAAAAATTTTGCCGCTAGCGCGTTCTCTTGCAATACACTGCCTAAACCATTAAATATGGAACAATATCATGTAGCAAAAAATATCTGTATTATATATAAAATGCAACGTCTCTTTGTCTGTCTGTCCGTTAGTGCGCTTATCACTAGAGAACCACTTATCCGATTTACGTGCTTTTTTTTAAAAAACGTACATATGTTTTCTGGCCAGGTTATCTATCTATAACCTATAATGTATATAAAATGCAACGTCTCTCTGTCTGTCTGTTCGGTAGTGGGTTTATCACTCGAGAACCACTTATCCGATTTACGTGCTTTTTTTTAAAACATACATATGTTCTCTGGCCAGGTTATAGGCTATATTTTATTACGTTAGGTAACATAAGGAAAAAGCAGTGACGATAATAGTGAATCAAGTCGGAAAAAAGTTTGCCGCTAGCGTGTTCTCTTGCAATCTACTGCCTAAACCGTTAAATATGGAACAATATAATGTAACAAAGAATACAATATATATATATATATATATATATATATATATATATATATATATATATATATATATATATATATATAAAAATGCAACGTCTCTCTGTCTGTCTGTCCGTTAGTGCTCTTATCATTCGAAAACCAGTTATCCGATTTACATGTTTTTTTTTTTTGTTAAATCCTGACTTAAAGTTTATCAAAAAAAATCTATAATATATATAAAACGCAACGTCTCTCTGCCTGTCTGTCCATTGGTGCACTTAGCACTCAAGAACCACTTATCTGATTTATGTATTTTTTTTTATGAAATACATATGTTCTATATGATGTTAGAAAACATAAGGAATAAGCAGTGACGATAATAGTAAACTAAGCCCTCACGAGCGGAGCTGCTGGCACGACTAGTTTATTTATATAAAATTCTCGATTGTGGACTTTCTTCTTATTATTATATGTACATATTATACAGTATTAAACTAAAAAAATTACAGTGTCAACTGTGAGACTTGATCCAATAATTTTCCTAAGTGTAACAACTTCGGAAATATATGGTACATCGTACTGGAAAAAGTTTTATTTATCAACTTTTGAAAAGTTACTGTTATAAAAGTTTTTGAAATAGTTGTAATAGGATTTGAGCCATTTGTTTTTTTTTTATCGCTCACCTCCTCGCCTCAGTAGGGATTTTACCCTTTTTTCATATCCCAAGGATATCGGCGAGGATATCGTAATACACGTCAACGTTATCCAAGTGCCGAAGCATACATTTTTGTATTTCACAGCACCTTTGAAACAACGCGGTAGTGCTGCCACGGACGTTATATGCATTTCTGCAAACAACTTCTACCTATGTACGTGGCCAGGCCAAATATACTTAAATAAATTAATAAATAAGTATACCGACCTACGGCATTGAATCCTAGATCTTCTGCATAGTAGCAAAGTATTACGCCACCGAGTCACGACCAGCCACAGTGCCAGATGCCAAATGAGTTCTTGTATCCAGAAGTGTTTGTGTGACACTGGAAAACTACTTGCGTTTGTACTCTATTTTAACTAATATGCATTAGTTTTATTAGAGCTAAAAAAATGTTCATCGTGCACCAACTTCCACAGTTTTTTTTAGAATCTAATAATAAAGATTTTTTTTCAGATGACGTGTAATTTCGATGATCATTTAAAATTTCTGGGAAAGTAATCGACAAAAGAAATATTGAACATTCCTAAATGAGTAACACAGGTGGTTCATAGATAGTTGATGTTTCGCGCCAAATACCGGGTTATAATCTTTCTCTAACCCTTTATAATTTTGGTCCTCTCAGTTTATACTGATCAGTCTAACCTAATATCATTTATTAAATACTATTTCATGAGTTATTTTAATATGAATATAATTTTGAGTCTTAAGATATTTACATGTCACTAACCTAATTAACTTAGCCTAGGTAAGGGTTTCATATAAACGAGATAAAAACTTAAGACATCTAAGACTTAAGATATGTCATGAATTATTACTAACTTAATACTAATCCTGGGAGAAGCGAATCCTGTTGTTAAGTGGAGAGCCGAAAGCATTTCTGATTGTGGGGTTGAGGTGGGGGTGACTTTATTCAGGAATCTGAGCTGAGCGTTGCACATGACTTCCCAGATTGCTGGTATCCCCGATGAAGTTGGATATCGCAGACGAACCATCGGACATAAAGGATGATGCGGAGACTCTTGTTTTGAACGTTCTAGAGGATAGATCTGTAGGAACGTGACATTTGGTACAATGCCGGACTGGTGTAGGTAAGGCTGGCCCTGATAATTTACTAGACTTGTTGAGGAGAGGGTAGAGCTAGCCTAGGAACTTGTTATGCTTCTTGGTGGTTGCTGTGATCTGGTCCCTCCATACTAGCTAGCTGCACCAACCAGTATCAACATATTGCTAAATGAAACTTTGGTGAAACGATAATATATATATATATATATATATATATATATATATATATATATATATATATATATATATATATATATATATATATATATATATATATATATATATATATATATATATATATATATATATATATATATATATATAATTTTTTTATGGGTCTAGCACACGTACTGCAGGGTCTCCAATCAAATGAACAGCTCTTCTCTGAACAGAATCCAACAAATACAGTGTATGTTTGGTAGCGAAGCCCCAAACATGGGAGCAGTATTCCATAGTTGGTCGAATTTGAGCTTTGTAAAGAATTAACAGTTGTTGTGGAGTGTAAAGCTTTCTGATTCTAAATAATATTCCCAATTTTTGAGAAGCTCTCCTTGCTATGCCTGCAACATGTTCGTGCCAGGACATATTTGCTCCCAAATTAACGCCCAACAAGTTGAGTGACGATGCTACGGGAATGGAGTGCCCCGACATAACTATGTCGGGTTCAGCAACTTTTTTAGAAAAAACTGCCGCCTGGGTTTTTGTAGCATTAAATTCCACTTGGTTACTGTTACCCCAAGATAGAATTTCTTCCAGGTCTTTGTTAAGTTGAACGACCTCCTGCTGTCTGCGGATACTCGCTTGAGTAGCCGATGTCCGCGCATTCAAAGTGAATGAAAAGGTAAGCGTACTATCACCCGGGTCTTTTCCAGCAGATCGTTAAAGAGAGTAGAAGATAGTATGGAGCCTTGGGGCAAACCGGCGTTGATAGTGAAGGTGTTAGAAAGAAATCCGTCGACCGCCACTCGTAAAGAACCCTCTCTGAGAAAACGTGAAAGCCACAAACAGAACTTTTCAGACATACCACAAGAGCGTAGCTTAGCCAACAGTCCATCGTGCCAAACACAGTCGAATGCCTTAGATATGTCAAGAGCAACCGCTCGAGATTCTCCAAAGTGTTCAATTGCGTTGTTCCAAACATGTGTTACATAAGTCAGAAGATCTCCTGTTGATATATGTTTACGAAAGCCATATTGATCGCTAATAATACTGAATCGTTCAAGATATTTAGAAAATGCTGATTGATAACCTTTTCCATGACTTTCGATATTATTGAAAGCAGTGCGACTGGTAGTTATTTGGCAAGGTCTTCTTGCCTTTTTTAGGTACCGGCTGAACTGTGGCACAGGAAGGAAATATATATATATATATATATATATATATATATATATATATATATATATATATATATATATATATATATATATATAATAAGCCTCCTTCCATCCAGTGTCGGACATAGGCCTCCCCTTCCTTTTTCCATTCTTCTCGAATCTGCGTCTTTCTGATCCATTCTAAACCAGCCGTTCTTTTTAGGTCATCTTTCCATCTTGTTTGGGGCCTTCCTTTGGATCTGTATCCCCACCACGGCCTTCATTCTCATCTTCATTTAAAACCTGCTACCTGTTCTCTTACGTCTATTACTTTGGTCTTTTATCTTATACTTTCATTTCTAATTCTGTCTTGTAATCTTATATTCAGCATCTGGCGTTCCATTGCTCTCTGTCTTTTACTAAGTTGGACTATCATCTTCCTAATTAATGTCAATGTCTGGTCCGCGTAGGTGAGAACCGGCAGAATGCATTGATCGAATACCATTTTTCTCAGTTTTAGAAGAATTCTTTTGTTGGTTAGTATTTTCCTTTGTTTACCAAATGCTGCCCATGCCAGTCTGATTCTTCTCTCTACTTCTACTGTTTAAGTTGCTTTTCCACACCTTATTATTTGCCCTAGGTAGATATATTCCTCTACGTATCCAGGTGTTCTGCCCTCATTCTCAAGCCTCGCGGTTGTCATAGCCCTTGTCTTATCTTTATTCAGCAGTGGTCCTATCTTCTCTAATTTGTTTTGTAGCTCAGTAATCGCTTCCTGCATCTGATATAAGCACTACATCATCAGCATAATGCAGATGATTTAACTTTTTTCCATTTATACTCATCCCCTTTTTATCCCATCCCAGTTCCTTAAAAACTTCTTCTAATGCTACTATAAATCGTTTTGGGCTCATGGAATCTCCCTGTCTTACTCTGCGTTTGATAGCTGTTGGATTTGTTTTATTATCCGTCTCCGCTATTATTTGAGCCTTGTTATATTTAGTTCTTATGAGCTGAGTATACCTATAGTCTGTTCTGCTGTTACACGAGGCTCTTTCGACGTCCCAGCTCTCGATACTATCAAAAGCCATTTGATAATCTATAACTACCAAGTACAACTTTAAGTTATTTCTCTTGCTCTCTCTAATAAAGTTCGGATAGTTAAGAGATGATCACAGGTAGTAAAAATCTTACGGAAGCCAACCTGTTATATCGATTGGTAAAATTTCAGCTTGTTATCCAATCCTATATATATATATATATATATATATATATATATATATATATATATATATATATATATATATATATATATATGTATATATATATATATATATATATATATATATATATATATATATATATATATATATATACATACATACATATATATTTATTTATTTATAAATCCTATTAGCTGTTCTATGTGGTTTGCAGCGAAAGACAAACTATATTGTGTTTTCATAGAAGTGATTCAATATAAGTTTGTTTTCACGTGGTTCTTGATGTTTTGCTTGTATGCTATTTTATTGTTGTAAATCTTTTTTGATTCTGTATTTGCTGCGCTTGTTTTGTTTTAAATATTTGCATCCCGTTATCTATTAGTGGTACTGGTTAGTCCTTTATCAGCTCCTTCATAAAAAACTTAGTAGCAAAAAAATATCTTTGAAATGCCAAATAGGACAATTGTAAATTAACTGAGACACTGACATAGAGATGTCCATACAGAAAAAAGGTTCTATACTATTATATACTTTATCATATCATTTTTATGTTTCATTTTCTAAGTTTTTAGAAATTAATTTAAAACGAGAAAATAATAAAAGTTATAAAGATATTTCACAAATTTGAAGGACTTGAAAAGGAGTAATAAAGATATTGTTTCACTTTAAAAGTGATTAAAACTTCTTAATCAAGAATAAATTTTCAACGCTCCAGCTGTTGTAAATATCACACCGCTTTAAGATCAAGTCTGGCAACATAAGCAAACAATTCGGGCAAACACGTATTTTTTCATGCAAATTGTATTTTGTAATAATGGAAAATTTTATACGGGCCAAGTATTACTTTATGAAATATTTATTATGAAACGTGGGGTTTCGTTTGGCCCGCGGCCGATAAATTCATCGGAGTTTATTGTAATTAACTTCGAACTACGTAATAGACCAGAATAAGCTTAAAAGTTTGTTTCGGGATCGCGACGAAAAGTCAGTTGAAAAGTTTTTAGTCTAGCTACTTAAAACACATTTTTTTTGCAACATTCGACTTTGTTCATCAACATAGTCTCCTTCAAGAGCGGTAAAATTAGTCCAACGCTTTTCTAACATTTCTATACCTTTCTTGTAGAAAGATTTGTCCTTGCCTTTAAAATAGTTTCGGCGACAACTTCATCACTGGAGCCAAATCTCTTTCCCGCGAGCATTTTTTTGAGGTCTGCGAATAGATAATAGTCACTAGGGGCCAAATCTAGAGGATACGGTGGATGAGGAAGCAATTGGAACTTCAATTCATGCAATTTTGCCGTCGTAACCATTGACTTGTGATACGGTGCATTGTCTTGATGAAAGAGCACTTTTTTCTCGTTCATTTGTGGCCGTTTCTTTGCGATTTCTGCCTGCAAACGCAACGCACCAATAATATATAATATTCGCAGTGACGATGAAAATGTTTCCATGCGCATCCCAAAATACAAATGTCAAAACCTTCTCAGCCGACTGTTGTGTCTTTGGTCGCTTCGGGCGGGTTTCACCGGCTGCTGACCACTCAGCTAACTGCCGGTTTGACTCCGGTATGGAGTGGTGGATCCATGTTTCATCTATTGTTACATATCAAAAAATCCTTTTTATTGCTCTTAAACAGGTCCAAGCATCGCTCGGAATCATCAACATGGTGTTATTTTTGGTCCATTGTGGGCAAACGCGATACCCATTTCGAGCAGAGCTTTCTCATGCAAAATATGACCAACGCGTTCTTTTGATATCTTTAGGGTGTCAGCTATGTCACGCAATTTCACTTTATGGTCATCCAAAACAATTTTGTGGATTTTTTGATGTGTCCTGGTGTAACCACCTCATTTAGGCATACAGAGCGTTCAGCATCATTTGTGTCTGTACGACCGCGTTTAAATTCAGCATACCAGCAAATGATGAGTGATTTTCCAGGGGCAGAGTTTCAGTAACAGTTATCAAGCCATTGTTTTACTTGAACGGTATTTTTTCCCATCAAAAAACAGTCAACACACGAAATTCGCTTTTTCCACTGTTTTGAAAATATCAAAAGTAGCGTCACTAAAACCACTATAACTTGTAAACTAATCGTCGAAATGTCATGAAATTAAAAATTATATAGATTTTTTTAAAAAGGGCGGCGGCACATTCAGTACTTTTTTTCAACATTTTTAAAAAAGAACAAAAAAATACGGTCAAGTGAAAGTTGGACTTGTGCAATTACTGTTACACACCGTGATTGCTTTTAAAATAAAATAAAATCCTTACCTAGGCTAAGTTCATTAGGTCCCTGACATCTTAAGATCAAATATGTATTATCACGTTTTCTTTTAGTCAATAATGTATAATAGTTAGACCATCTTAGCTGGCCTAATAACCAATAAATCAATCTAGCTCAATATAGAATCTAGTAATAAAAGTCGAAAACAAATATTTACTACTTAAATATTTATTTAATTATAAAAAAATAAAATAAAATTATAACTCGATACAAGAGCGACTGGCCACTCGGTTACAGGACTGTACAGGGTGAGTCAATGATAGAGTAAAGTTCATTATCTCATTTGTTTCGGGAATGACGAAATAATGTTAAATACAATAGTTTTAGGGAATGTTAAGGTGCATAGTTTAAAATTATTTTTGAGTATACAGGGTACTTAAAAAAAGTGTGGCCGATATAACATATGTTTTTTTTTAAATGGAACATCCTATTTTCTAGTTTATTTTTAAATTCTGCGTAAAATTTTATAACTAGCTGACTTATCTAACACATCCCAATCTACGGCTAATCGCACCACAAGAAAATATAAGTATCATCCCTTTTATATGGAACTACACCAAGAACTTCAAAACCGTGATTTTGAACGACGAATAAACTTTTGTACCACCATGAATGGAGCAATAAACGCCGATCCAAATTTTTTATCCAAAATAATGTTTTCTGATGAAGCTACTCTTCGCAGTAATGGATCAGTTAACAGCCATAACATGCATTATTATTCAACAGTTAATCCATTTTGGGTCCGGAAAGTTCGAAACTAAAACCATTGGTCGCTTAATGTATAGTGTGGAATATTATATTTTCGAATTATTGGTCAATATTTTTTCGGCTAACCGCTTAACGGGCCTAGATATCTAAATTTTTTGCAGAACGAATTACCCCAGCTTCTTGAAGAAATTGATAACTTTAAAAGGGAACAAAAGTAGATTTAACAAGACGGAGCACTTGCTCATTACCATCGGGAAGTTTGGGAATTTTTAAACAATCGTTACCCACAAAAATGGATAGGTATGGATGGATTCATTCAGTAGCCCCCTTGATCATGTGACTTAATACCTTTAGACTTCTTTTTGTGGGGCTACATTAAAGATCGTGTTTATCTGAATCCCCCTAAAACCCCAGTATATATGGAAAATAAGATACGGGATGCGTGCAGGACAATAACGCCCTTTATGCTAAGGAAAGTGAAGGAAAATATAATAAAGCGACTAACCATACGTATTCAAGTAGACGGGCATATTTTTGAACATTTAGTAGGTCATAATAACTGATCATTAGATAAGTTAAACTATATTAAAATGAATATTAATCATTTGTTTATGTTTTCACAATAGCGTAAGTGTATTAAAGACAGGGGTAAAAATTCAAAATAAATCGAAAACTATTAGAAATAGGTATATGACTTACTTAATAAAAGCTGGAGGGTTTTGTAAAATCTATGTGAAAAATTAATAATATACAGGGTGTACCCTTTAAAAAATTTGAGATTTTCAATTTAAAATAGTCGAAATGCACAAATATATTTTGAACACCCTGCAGCATCTAACTCAAATTTCTTTACATATATCTTTTTTTTCATCTCTATAGAACGCCCGTACCAATTATGAGTATTCTACCTTCAGAAACCATGGCGCTATTGGCAATTTTTTACAAAACTGAAAACTAGTATTTTTTTTTTTTTAAAATGGAAATATTAGAAAAACTACTGAGTTTAGGTATACAACATTATTAATAAAAAAGTTATAGAATTTTACGCAGAATTTAAAAATAAATTAGAAAATGTTCCATTTAAAAAAGCATATGTTATCTTGGCCATACTTTTTTGAAGTACCCTGTATACTTCAAAATAATTTTAAACTGGGCACCTTAACATTTCCTAAAACTATTGTATTTAACATTTTTTCGTCATTCCCGGAACAAATGAGATAATGAACTTTACTTTATCGTTGACTCACCCTGTACACTAAAAAGTATATTACACAAACCTTCACATACTCACATATTCAGGTTCTAAACCTACTTTACAATGCATTTGAATTAGTGAATTTCCGATTTTAGTGGTATTAGATAAATATATAAAATTTTTAATTACTTTGTCAACTTCTCCCTTAAATAAGTTTTTTTTTTAATGTTTACTTAATTTTGTTATTTATTCTTAGATTATTTTATTTATTTTTATTTACTCTTCTTTTAATTATATTTATTTTACTATTTTTAATTTTTTAAAAAATATGTTGCATATGTCACCTAAACTTTTGCAGGTCCTGTTGGAGAGGCAAGAGAAGCTTTGGAGACGAGGCCAGAATTAACGGTAAATATGATACTCTCAACAGTAAAAGCCTTGTTACTGATATTTCTAAGAAAACATTTTTTCTTTCAAGTCTATCTAGGTTGGGATCTTCGGCACAATGAAACTACAGTCACCACTGCACCTAACACTGTATTTTTGCCTATGATGCATGTTTCGCTAACCTTGTTAGCGATGATTGAGTTAGTAATCACTCCTGATTACTGAACATGATTAGAGAAACTTACGCCGAGTGCAAAAATAAAAAGCACATATTTTTTTAAAAAAATTTTATACAAGATAAATTATCAAACCTAATGCACTCGTGATAATTTTCGCTCGTTCTTCACTTTATGGAGAATATTCCAGAATTTTTTCAAAATTTTTTAATCAATATTTTCGAGAAAAAGGAAGAGGCATTTTTGCGTTGGCATTTTTTTAAAAGTACATCACTTGTATTTTTGAACTCCAATTTTCACAAGCTTTTATTTGACACACTCGATGACCTTAGAAAAAAAAAATTTCACTTCCTTTTACAAGCTAACCCCTTAAGTAAAAAATTTAACTTTCAAAACTACACTGCGTTGATTGGGCCATCAATTCCTACATTTGTGCCAATTTTCAAATTTCTACGTCAAATAGTTTCGGAGCAAAGCAGGTGTGACAGACAGACAGACACCGAAGTGATTCCAGAAATATTCCGTACGGAACACTGAAAAGGACAAAATTGGATTTTACCGCCCAACCAACCTGCACCTGATAGGCCAGCGTTGTACGAAATCGATCCGGCGCAGACGTATTATTGCTGTGTTGCGATTACGATTTTCTTCAACAATTATAGATTTTCAAATTTTAGGTACAATTTACCTCATAATAAATTAAAATAATGATAGGTAATACACCGCACACTTAGTAAAAATAATATTGAACCATTATTAAGAAGATTTGTTATATATTATTTCAAAAAAATCACGAGAGAGCTGTGTTTCTATACTCTCGGACATTGCCACTTAACAGCTGACAACGTTGCAGTTATATCTTATCTGTTTGGATAAAAATGAAAACAGAGTTACAAAAAGATTCTTCTAACAACATTTCCAAGATTAATACGCAAATGGTCAATGATTTACAAATCTAAGGTTTTTTAGTGCTCAAGTGAAAAAACAAACAAAAAATTTGAATAAAATGTATAAAAACGTTTTTGTTAATGGTTTCTGTGCTTTGTGTAGTAACACAGAATATATTTACTGTTTAATATCTCATAGCCAAGTCAATAGAGACGAAAATGTGGTAACAGTGCACATAAATTTAAATAAGGTAGATTTTTGGCCAAAGAGGTTACTAGCCAAATAATATATGTAATAAGTTTGCAGCAATCGGAGCATGGTAGTCTGAAGAATGGGGTCCGAAAGGGCCCATGTTAAGTCATTCAAGAATATCTCGAAAAATATGCATTATTTGTGAAAATATGAAATGGAAAAAAATTATAGTACAAACGATTGTGCACAAAAAAGGCCCCTTGGTATCTTGATATAAAATGCACCGTTTTTGAGAAAATCGCGATTCAAAACATGTGGGTTTGCAATAAACATATATTTTAATAATCATACTAATTTTTTTAAGGAATTCTTATCTAGTGAATTCTACAGTACAATATCAAAGAAGAAGTTTGTAAATTAACATAAGATCATATGAATTTATTATTAAATTTTAACTTTACCTTAAATTTGTAAATACAGAAAAATATGGAGCAGGATTAAATTACGCGGAAAAAATAAAACAAAAAATGCATATGTTGTATAAAAAAAATTGTTTAATACACATCATTGAAAACTATATATTCAAAATTTTCATGTATGCCAGAAACTTCTAATTCCAGAAATTCTTCCAAATCCTCCTCTTCTGCAATTGGTTGTTGAAAGATATTCAGAGGCTCAGGCAAGACACAATAAATTAATGTATTTATTCTTTTCTCAATACCACAATCACTGTACCATCAATACCAAATTTAGAAAGAGCAGCAGTACACTTTTCAGAAAACAATTTACTTGAGAATAGTCGTTATTTCAGAAAATATAATCACAATTACAGCTGCTTCGAAATTATATTCACGTGCATGCCATTAGTACACACTAGATGGCAATTCGGTGAACTAGTGGTACTGCGTACGCAGTGTTTTCTTCTACTTTTCTCCGAGGCGAAAAAAAAAGTAGAGATTTAATAATAGCTGCGTATTTTCTACCTGAAGCCTCAAGGTAGACCCCACTTTCTGAATTATTAGCATAAAGCATTTACCTCGTTCCCCAACTTTAACTCGACCTATAAAATGTCAAAGTAATATACCTTATAATTACAAATAAAACAGACTAATTCGGAGATTTCAACAAAAAAATGAAAAATCAATGTAAACACATTAGGAAATTGTACTTCTAAAGTGATTTTCTTGAAGAGGAATGTTAAGAAAAAACGTATATAAAGTTACGGTACTTATTTTCAACATTTGTAAGAGAGTTCGAATACAAAAATTACCTAACCCTAAAAAATAGCAACACATTTCTTTCTTTTCAGTATATTTAAAAACAGGATATCAGGCAGTTAAATATGTATTCCTAAATGAAAAAGAAATATATAAAGAAGAAAATGTCTGAAAGGATTTTTCATTAGATTAAATTTGTCAAAGATATTAGTATATAAAAATACAAGCGTCCGTGTTAAAAAAGTTTTCCTTTCAAATGCATTTCCTGATCTCAATTTGAAAAAAAAAAATTGTATTTCATAAATGCATTGGAAAGGTCAAACTTTCCCCCCAAAACGATTTTTTTAGTATGATTATTTTTAAGGAACTTATGGCAGTTTTCCGGGCGGAATGCGTCTGAAAAATTCAAAATCTCATTTTACGCGCTTTAAAATATCCGAGTAACACACCCATTTTAAATTAGGATTTTGTCGAAAACGATGCGTTTAACAGGAAAATATCAAGGAACCTTTTTTGTGCAGAATCGCATGGTCTGTATTTTTTTCCTATAATGTTTTCACAAATTATGACTAATTTTTGAGATATCTTGAAAGACTCAAAACGGAGCCCTTTCGGTCTCCATTTTTCAGCCGGCCATTCTCCGATTGCTGCAAATTTTTTTATATATATTATTTGACTGTTAATGAACCTCTCGTTCGCGGTTCAACTTTCAAGCGACTGGATTAGTACAATTAATCTCATAACAAATTAAAACAATAACAGATAATACACCGCGCAATTAGTAAAAAATAATATTTAACCATAATTAAGGCGATCTGTTATCTATTATTTAAAAAAAAAAATCCGCGACAGCAAGTGTGTCTATACTCTGGGACATTGCCACTTAACAGCTGACCACGTTTCAGTTAACCTTATCTGTTTGGATAAAATGAAAACATAATTTCAAAAAGGTTCTTCTAATAACATTTTCAAGACTAACACCCAACTGGTCAACAATTTACAAATCTAAGGTTTTTTAGGGCTATAGTGAAAAAACAAGCTAAAAATTTAAGTAAATTCTATAAAAATGTTTTTCGTAATGGTTTCGATCCGTTGTGTAGTAAAACACGATATATTTACTATTTAATATCTCATTGAATTACACACATATTTATTTACAAAATTTTATAGACTATTTTGAAACAATATGCAGTATGTATTTTTTTCTAAACTTAACCAAAAAATAAAAAAAACACTGTTGTCTAAAAATATGTATATAAAACTTCATTATTTTAGG
This sequence comes from Pachyrhynchus sulphureomaculatus, assembly GCA_019049505.1. Lineage (NCBI taxonomy): Eukaryota > Metazoa > Arthropoda > Insecta > Coleoptera > Curculionidae > Pachyrhynchus > Pachyrhynchus sulphureomaculatus. Next base: position 57,761,609 of record CM032452.1, read on the forward strand.
GCTTTCGGTGACAATGCAGTAGGTTGCCTCCAAATTAAAAAGAGAAATACAGAAAAATTAAAGATCAGTGGTAAGATGGATTTTATCTTGTAGAAAATAGTCTCTGCTACCTATATCATCAGGCATTTGAGAGATCAAAGTAGCCGTAATATGATTATTCTATTTTGCAAGTGTCCCGAATATAATTTCATACAGTATTATCCTCTGGTACTGTTGCTCAATGAGCTAACAAAATGTTTGTAAGTTAGAAAAAACTAGTTCCGGACGTTTAACGTATGAGGCACAAAGACACTTAAGGTAGATTATTGAACATTATGATGATACCTTCCTTCTCTCTATATGTCTGTTAAAATTTTGTGTAAACGAACAACAGCTTTCTCTTTAGAAACAAAGATACCATTACCACGAGGGGGAAATAACTTAGCTGAATCACTTGATCACACCTCCTAATTTCATAAGAGACCTTTAATTAATTATTTAAAAGCCTTTAATGCATTTCTAGAACATCTGAGAAATATTATAAACCTAGGTTCTTTTAAGGGCAAAGTGAAAAAGCTTCTTGCCGAGATTCAATTATATTCCTTAGATGAATATTTTAATTTATTATGTGCAGGTATCAATTTTTTTAATTACTTTTTTAGTGTTTAGTCATCGAATTTTAAAGTTTATTGGTTATGTCTTAACAGTAAGTTATTTTTGTACTTGTAACATTGTGTATGTACAGTCTGTCAAGTAAGAACGTATCCGCGATAATTCATTTTTCGTAGATGCGATTCAAGCGATTCAACAAAAAATCGGTAGAGGGAACCTTTGTCTACGACGCATTTTAGTAAAAGTCGATTCCGAACTTTCGTCGAAATCACGTAAAATTCAAAATATGTTATTTGTTTGCACGTCGGTTCGAGGCGATCTTTTTTTGTTCCCATCCCCGCCTAAAATTCGTGGCCGCTAAATATATTAAAAAATCGGTGTCGTTTGTGAAGAAGCAGGTAAATCATTTTAACGAGACGAAAAATGTCAACGACTTGCCATAATGTGTTACGGTAGGCCTTAGTCACTCCGAAAGTCGAAAAACGAATCGTCCCTTGTTTTCACGAGACCCAAAATTGACGATGGGTCAAAGAGTGGCAAAATTAAGAAAATCAGGTTTGAATTTGTCCCATGAGACCTTTCGATAACATCTTCGTGCTCATGATGTCAAATTCCGAAGTACGTTAAAGAAGCCTATGCTTGGCGAAAATCACGTCACGAAGCGGTTCGCTTGGATCCACGATAAGATACTATGGTGGCCCTCACAATCGCCGGACGCCAACGCTATTGAAATTGGTCCATTGTAAAGAAAAAGTTCAAACGAAAAACTCTCAGGACTTTGACTTGGTTATATCGCGAGATTCGAGAAATGCAGTATGCAAACAATCTCGTCGACAGCATACCTCGAAGATGCCAGGTAGCTGCGAGGTTGTTAACACACCATAGAATACATTGATGACAAAAAACCCATTTTTTCAAGAATACGTACTTACTTGACAGACTGTAATGACATAAAATAAAAGTCAATCATTATTATTGTATTTAAGCATTATTTATTTTGACATCAAAAGTATTTAAAAAAAAAAAATTGAAAAATATCTGATAACCCTAATCATAATTTTAACTAGTGTCAGTAATAAAATTGATTAAAAGATAGCGAGCTACACTTTAAGCAAAAATAAAATCACAAAGCTGTAATTTAAACTTTCATAGAGTTCTCTGCCATAAACAGATATTTTATAACCTAAACCGCTTACTTAAGGTTTTTTCGATAAATTTATTTCATTATTAAAGTACATACATAAAATAAATTATTTCAAAATACTAATTGCGACACATTATTTTTGTTTTCTACTTCATAAATTTCTATTTTCGGCTTTGATTTCTTAAATATTATTTTTTAAAGATATTTATTCCTTTTAAAGATTCCAATTTTTTATTAGTGTCACGTACGGAACACTTATAAGATCACTTCGGTGTCTATCCGTCTGTCACAACCGATTTTCTTTGAAACTATTTGAAATAGAAAGTTGAAATTTGGCACAAATATAGAAACTGAGGGCCTCGTTAGAGCAGTGTAGTTTTGAAATTTAAGTTTTGACCTAATAGCTTAGTTTTGTGGGGTGAAATCTCAAGTGAAATTTTTTTTACCAGGTCATTATCATAGTAGGGTGTAAAATGAAAGTTTGTAAAAACATCAGTTACAAAATATATATGACGTAATACTTGCTCACACTTTTCTTTGTATTATTTTTAAAAAATTGCTAAAAATTGCTTTTACGCCCCCTCAAAAAGTACCATTTAAAAAATTTTGAAAAAATTCTGGGATATTCTCCACAAGGTGTAGATTGGACGAAAATTAACACGACTGCATTACCTTTGATAATTTATCTGATATATAAAAAAAAATTCAAGGTCATAAGTTTTCAACAAAGATCGGAAACAAACTTTGTTGAAAACTCATTTAGGCTCACAAAATTTTTTATTTTAATAGCAGTCATCTTACGGAACACTAATTACGCAAGTCCAACTTGCACTCGGCCGGTTTTTTTTTTACTCTAAAAGAGCAATTAACTAATAAAATCAGTAACAGGGCTTATATTTTTTTAGAATTATTATTTGATAGTGGAAAAATAAAGAATCAAAAAAATATATTTTTTAAAAATTTATTTTGTTAGTGACGGCGCCGCCCTGGTGGTAAGTTGTCTCATTCGAAAAATACAAGTTAAATAGAGAACTAATTTAAACAAAGATAGCAGAAATCATCTGTTCATTTTTTTTTATATAGATAGCGTTTTTGTGTGTTTGTCGGCATTTTTTACTGTTTCCCAATAAATTACGCATAATAAAGGAATTTATTAAAAGGCTAGTAACATTAAAAATGAAATTAGCTCAAATCCACTACGAGGAAACTTGCCAAACCAAAAATGTACGGGTTAAAATTTTCAGAAGAAGTAAAGGGATGGAACGACGATAAAATGAAGATTTAGTGTACTCGATTAAGTAACGCGTTCTGTTATAACTGGTTTCAGACGAATTATAGTATTACATGAGTACACCTAGTCTTAGAATAATAAATTGTTCTGAGATAAATGGGTTAATCTTTTTAGTAAGTGATATAATTCTAAAATAACTCATCTTTGCTCAACGTTATGGAACCTAGCATAGTTATGTTGGGACACTACATTCCTGTTACATTGTCACCAAATTTGCTGGGCGTTAATTTGGGAGCTAATATGTCTTGGCAAAAACTCGTTGCATATATAGTAAAAAGTCCTTCTCCAAAGCTGGGAATATTATTTCGAACAGAAAGCTTTTCACTCTACAACAACTTTTATTTCTATACAAAACTCAAATTCGACAAATGATGGAATATTGATTCCATGTTTGGAGCTCTGCTCTCGAACAGACATTACATTTGTTGGAATCTATTCAGACGAAGATCCAGAACTCACCAACAACCTGGATTCCTTGGAACACCGAAGAACGGTTGGCGACTTGAGTCTATTTACGTGTGTTTTCATGGAAAGTGTTTCTCCCAGACCGGTGCATGTTAGGAAAACACGTCGTGTGAATACATCCTAATCGTATGAGGTTCTGTCTTGTGAGGGGAAGAAAAATTAATAAAAAACAGTATACTCTACAATAAAGGTAAACCGCTTAAAAACGACTCCGGGAATACTCCTGAAGGTCCTGACAACTCCTAAAAGCGGTATTTAATCTATAATTCCCAACTATTTAAACGGCCCCATAACTACTTACAAAAGTAAGATTCATTTTTTCCTAGTTTTTAAGATCATGTTACGACACTGTTTTTCCTCCTATAATTTCTATTTTATTACATTTTTATATTTATCGCAGTGATTTCAATTTTTGAGCAGTGCAGCTTAAAACAATGTTTTAAATTTTTGAGCAGTTTAATTTAAATCGGTAGTGTGTAACGCGTGTTGCCGACTTGACTTATTTAGTTGGCATTGAATGCGTCAAGCTTGCATGCCGGGAAATTACCCAAGGAGAAGGGACAAAGATATTTAAGCAGCCATTTCGAATTTTTAGGGGCTTTTTTCCACCATGAAGCAGTAACGGCTTTGTTCCGCCAGTAGGCTGTAGTGGCTTTCTTCTCCAGCACGCCGAAGTGTTTTTTTTCTCAGTGATGTAGTAGTGCAGTAACGGTTTCTAGCTCTCAAGTTTAAGGCCTTTTTCCTTTCTTGAAATATCCTGCTCATCTTCAGGCATTTCGGGTCAAAAAGTGTTTAGCAACCCAAATAAAACTGAAAGATGGTAATAGCTGAGACAATATTTTTATGAAAATCTCACCAGGAGAGGCCAAGTAAATTATGGAAAATCCACGAGGAGAAACCAATCAGTAAGTCATAAGCACACCAGTAGAAAAATCTCACTTCCTGTCTACAAGTGTTTTTCCAAGTACTACTCAACTCGTGTAACTCGCGGAGTAAATTTTACAAACTTTTGATATCGTGTTTTATCAAGCCTTTTATTAAAAACTTAACATTCCTAATTTAAAGACTCTATGCCATAGCGTACACTCTTCTAGCTTAAGGGGTTTTTTTATTTAGTAAAAGTAATTTTTAAGAGTGTAATAAAGTTAAGAATTTTTATTTTGTTAATAATATATCCTTCTCTATTTTAAATGTGTAGCGTTTCACTGAACTCCTTCTCTTTCTTTTAGAACGCAACGGTTGTACGTAAATTAATTTTATTTCAACAACTAAATAACTATTTTTTCATTTTTTGAGCTCAACTTAGATTATTTTTATTCTAAAATGAATGGTGCCCAAACAGTACAACCAAGCTTTGAACAACTATAGAGACTATTTTCAAAAGACTTAGCTAGCTTATATCTAATTTCTTTAGTTCTTTCAGTATCCACTCAATCCATTCTCAGAAATTAAGATACAGATAAGGGGCAAATAACAGCTTCTATTTAACAAATAAGATATTTATTAAAAATAAAGAAAGTTGGGGCTATACAAAATAGCACTCCAACGTAAGGCTATAAAAAACGGCCCCTCTTCTGGCGGTTATAAAATTGTGCCTAAACGTGCGGACATTATAATGTATAATTCAAAAATATATGTTTCTTTGTACTCCACTATTTAAATAGTTAAATCAAATGTAAGACTCCGTGCAAGTCTGACAAAATCAGTTCCTACAGGCTACCACATTGCATCATCGTCCAATCTCTCCCTAAATTCGCTAACTATGGCTCGTTGTTGGACCAAGCAATGATTATACAATTTAATAAAATTGTGGATTGACATCTGTTCGAGAAATGGAATAAAAATCATACAACAACCATATGCCTGGTTCCCAATCATCGAGACTAATCCCGTCAAAATAAAAACAATGGCCTTATCTAGAGTGAAAGATCAATCAAAAATCAGAATGAAAATCCGGGTAGAGAATGAGAACAGCTGATCCAAACATCTCAAAACCTGTGGAAAAAGTAAATTAGACAGACATAATGACATGGTTGGGAAACTTACTGTTATATGTAATGTTTAGATTGATTTTGTTTACATAAGAAACGGGTGGTTTCTTATGTTTTCCAAACCCCATATCTGAAAAAGGAAAGTCAACACAACATGTCACAGCATAATCTCAATAGAATACTGCAAATATCCACCCTTAGGAAAGTACAAAATTATACTGCCAAAAACCACTCTTTATAGTCTTGATATTAACTGAAACAGTTATAAACATACAATATTTACAATGTATATCACGATTCCAATTAACTTTGTCAAATAACATATTTGTTAAATCTATTTTATTCAGTTTCGAACATCCATGCAGAGGCAGATAATTCGTTTTAGACTATAATTTACATAATTAATATGGAAGGGTCTGCCGCTAATGGTTTTAATACTTCAATAACAGTTTCCAATGTTAATTTAATTGGACAAACCAAATCATAGGGAGCGTTTCATAGAGTTTCCACAGGTATTATTATTGATAGTCAAACAAAATATATAGAATGAAATTCTGTAACTCTTTTTATCGAACACGGTAATACAGAATGCTTATGTGTACTTGAAAGCGGTCCTATAGAAAAAAAAAAACAGTTTGTTTTCCATTCTTCCGGTCTTGACCACTCTTTGCTAACGCCTCTGTATCATGGTCTCCACTGTAAAATTATTTCAGACATTATGTAGCGCTCTGAATGGTTATGTGTCCAGCTGTGTCATTTTAGTTTGGCAGTTGATATCACTTACCGTTATTTACCTTCTATACCCTGATAGCTTTAATTCTGACACTATCTGAGAGACTTAATTCCAAAATTACATATTTACTTTCTTTCTCGGTTAGTGCATAGTTCACTGTTGATGACATAGTATCCATACCATCTGTTATGAGCGACTTTTTCTTAAACTCCCTGTCCACCATTATTAGATGTTCATATGCTTTTCTGTCTCTTACTCTGTGGACTAGTTCTTCAATTCAATGGTTCTTAATCCTGCCTACTTCTCTATAATTTGCTTTCTTCTTATTCTGCACTTTTCCTCTATTTTTCTCAGCTTGTGTCCAAGATACGCTGATTTTCTTCTCTTTAAATTAGCAAGATGTCTCTGTCCTTATCCATTCTTCTTAAGACATTCTCATTTATTACTCTGTCAGTCCACGGTAACCTCAACATTCTACATTATGTAGATATTTCGAATAGTTCCAACCTCCTCATAGATGATAATGTTTCCGCTCCATAAACAGACCACACGTAATATCACGCATACTATATTCGTAATTTTAAGCTGATGTCTCTCTTTTTAACCTCTTTTTAAATTTGAAGAAATCATTGCGAGCCACTTCGATTCTACATTTGATTTCCTTATCGTTGTCCTAGTCCTCATGTAACCATCTATAGCTATTTAGGCATCTGCATGAGGCACCCTCAGTCTACTGACTGCCATAAATTTGGTTTTGTTGCTATTTATTCAAAGTTCATAATCCATGTTGACGGCACTCAACTGGTCAACCATTTGCTACATGTCTCTGATATTATCATATATCAAGGCAGAGTGATCCGTGTACCTGATGTTGTTAATAAACACTTCGTTTACTTTAATGCCAAGGTATAGTTCTCAAGTGCCTCATTAAAAACAGCTGCTGAACTTAAACAAGAGCGGAGATAAGATTTATTCCAGTTTGATGCCTCTACGTACTTGAACATTGTCTGTTGTAAGTCCACCTGTTATGCTTGCTGGTCATTGGTCTGAGATTTATTGTTAGTAAATAAGGAAAAGAGCATCTCCAATTTTATTTCATCATTGTAGTATGTCGTATGCTGAAAAGTTTTTGGTCTGACGCCCTTTTCAAAAATTCATATAATTTTTAGGAAGTACTAACCTTCAAACGATACGTGTAAAAATTTCATGACACTATCTTATCGTCGATTAGTTTATAAGTTACAGTGGTTTTAGTGACGCTACTTTTGATATTGTCAAAACAATGGAAAAAATCGAATTTCGTTTGTTGATTAAACACTATTTTTTGATGGGAAAAATACCGTTTGACCAAAGCAATGGCTTGATAAGAGTTACGGGGACTCTGCCCCTGGAAAATCACTCATCATTTACTGGTATGCTGAATTTAAACGTGGTCCTACAGACACAAATGATGCTGAACGCTCTGGACACCCAAATAAGGTGGTTTCACAGGAAAACATCAAAAAAAATCCACAAAAGTGTTTTAAATGACCGTAAAGTGAAATTGCGTGAGATAGCTGACACCCTAAGGATAGGGATAAGGATCAAAAGAACGTGTTGGTCATATTTGGCATGAACATTTGGGCATCAGAAAGCTCTATTCGAGATGGGTACCGCGTTTGCTCACAGTGAACCAAAAACAACAAAGTGTTGATGATTCTGAGCGCTGTTTGGACCTGTTTAAGCACAATAAAAAGGATTTTTTCATGCGATATGTGACAATGGATGAATCATGGATCCACCCCTACACACCGAAATCAAATCAGCACTCAGCTGGGTGGATAGCAGCCGGTGAAACCCGCCCGAAGCGACCAAAGACACAACAGTCGGATGGGAAGGTTTTGACCTTTGTATTTTGGGATTCGCATGGAATAATTTCCATTGACTATGGTGAGAAAGGAAAAACCATTAATAGCGAATATTATATAAAGTTTGAAGGCAGAAATCGCAAAGAAACGGTCCCAAATGAACAAGAAAATAGTGTTCTTTCATCAAGACAATGCACCGAGTCACAAATCAATGGTCACGATGGCAAAATTGCATGAATTGAAGTTCAAATTGCTTCCTCATCTAATGTATTCTCCAGATTTGGCCCCCGGCGACTATTATCTATTCGCCGACCTCAAAAAAATGCTCGCGGGAAAGAGATTTGGCTCCAATGAAAAAGTTATCGCCGAAACTGAGGCCTATTTTTAAGGCAAAGACAAATCCTTCTACAAGAAAGATATAGAAATGTAGAAAAACTTTGGACTGATTGTATCGCTCTTGAAGGAAAACTATATTGATAAATAAAGTCGAATTATGCAAAAAAAATATGTTTTAAATAGCTAGATCAAAAACTATTCAGGCTACGTGTTAGATCATTTCAAACCTTTATCAAATTCGCGGTTATACATGAAAAGTTAGTCTTGTAAGTTCTAGGCTAAAAGTCGCCCCATGATACTGTTGTTTTAGAACACTAAAGTGAATGTGCATTAACAACAAACTAAACTAATGCTTGCCCTCTGATATTTAGGTTTAAAATATTTTTAGAGATAAACTTAAACCCCTTTAAACCTTATTCACTAAGCAAGGTTAAACCTCTGCAGGGGCCTACAGTTAGACTTACGATAAATCCGGTACTAAAATCCAACTAAATTAATTAATATGGCGGCATACACTAATTAACACTAATCATGTCAAAATTAATTAACCTACAGCTGTCATATTTAGTAGTAGTTGTGAAAATCTTTTGCAAACCGACCGTCATCCTTCATGCAGATTAATGGCAGAAAAGCTTAACATCCCTAAGTTTAAGACATTTCCCGGGATGTTTTGAACAAGAGGAAAGTTTGTACGAAGTTTGTTGCCTGGCACAACACAGCAACGGGTAGACGCCAGCCGGAACCTAATGGAAATGAAAAATGTGGACGCTTCTTTTCTACACAAAATAATCACAGGTGATGAGACTTGGCGCTACCAATACGAGTCTACCAGAAAACGGCAAAATGTGCTCGGTAATGGTTCGCCCCGACCGAAGAAAGTGCGGTTGATATAGTCATGAACAAAAACAATGCTAGCCGCATTTTTTGACGCTCAAGGAATTATTCACAAAGAATTTGTTTCGAGGGCACTACAGTGAAAGTCAGGTACTACGTGGGTGTCATGGAGCGACTTTGCAAGATGATTCAACAGAATGGACAGGCACGATGGAATCCAAAGGATTGTTCCTTGCTCTATGACAACGTGCCTGCTCACACAGCTGGGATTGTTGTGTAGTTTTTGGCGCGAAAACAAGTATCCGTGTGTTGTGACCTTTTTTACTCCCAAAAATCAAGCTCCACATGAAGAGTCAACGCTATGACAATACAGTCACTGTGACGCGCGAGTTAAACATGATCTCAAAAAAAGATTTTTCTAAAAATTTCACATTACATTAAAATTCTGGGTTGGTCTAACAATGAATTTGCACAACGTTTCACCAAAATCTCATTTAGCATTTTCGAGTGCTCCCACTGCTGCTGCTACTCGGTACTGTGATCTTGCTGCTGCTACCGCTCGAAACGAAGTTAGCTTCGAGCGGCAGCAGCAGCAAGATCATAGTACCGAGTAGCAGCAGCGGCAGCAGGAGCACTTGAAAATGCCAAATGAGATTTTTGGTTAAACGTCAAATTCATTGTTAGACGAATGCATTGAAACCCGGAATTTATATATATATATATATATATATATATATATATATATATATATATATATATATATATATATATATATATATACATATATATATATATATATATATATATATATATATATATATATATATATATATATATATATATATATATATATATATATATATATATATATATATATATATATATATATATATATATATATATATATATATATATATATATATATGTATATATATATATATATATATATATATATATATATATATATATATATACACACCGTCCGTGTCGAAAAAGTTTCCGATTTGCTTTAAAAAATATATATAAAAATTTAAAAGTAAACATCTTTTCTCTGTGAAGTTTCTTGTATAGCTTTTTCTCCGATGTGACGCATTTTGTTGTTCTCTATGAAGTGACTAACAGTAATCACCCATCATGTTGATATTCCACCGTCCCTCGTACCGTTTCTCCATCTCCTTTATGTTGTAAGGGAACCGTTCCCCCTGCACTTCACTCACATCGCCTAAGTTTTAAGGAAAAAAGTCAAGATGGTTGTGCAAGAAGTGGACTTTAAGACTTATCAGACAACCCAGATTTTTGAACTTGTCTATCATATTAGCTACGATAAGTTCACGGTTAGGGTCTTTCACATTTCCCAAAAACTTAGTCACAAATTCTGTAAATGATATCCAAGCCTCCTTTTCCTTTGTAATCATCCTTGTTTCAAAGTTGAAATCGAACATCAGTTTACGAATATTAGGCCCAACGAAAACCCCTTTTTTCAGTGTTGCTTCTGATAAATGAGGAAATCTTTTACACAAATATTTAAAATATTTACCATCTTTAGGCAAGGCTTCCACAAATTGTTTCATTAAGCCTAACTTGATGTGTAGTGGTGGTAGAAGAATCTTTTTTGGGTCTACTAAAGTTTTATGTAAAATGTTCTTCTCGCCAGGTGTTAAAGTTTTTCTTACGGGCCATTGTTTTTTGGACCAATGTTGATCCCTTGCTCTGCTGTCCCACTCACATATAAAACATGGAAACTATAAATCCCTTTTGTTGACCAAGGATCATAGAGACAACTTTTAAATCTCCACATAGCATCCAATCGTGAGCTGGATAGTTAATTTTCTGTAAAATCATGTGAAGATTTTCGTAAGTTTCCTTCATATGGACTAAATGAGCAACAGGCAGTGAAGCATAAGTATTGCCGTTGTGTAACAGAACACCTTTTAAGCTAGTTTTTGATGAGTCTATAAAAAGCCTCCAATCTTCCTTCTTGTACTTAATGCCAAATTCGTTCATTAGACTACCAATATCATGACAGTAAACCAAATCCTCTTCTTGCTTGAAAAAAAACTGAGCAAATTGTTGATCCCTTGTTCTATAATAGTAAATAGATGTTCCAGATTCCAATCCAATCCAAAATTTTTCTTTCAGCCTAGAACTAAACAATTCTGCTTTTTCCTTAGTCAAACTCAAATCTCTCACTAAATCATTTAACTGAGCTTGTGGAAACAACTGTGGTTTTAAATTTTCTAGAGAACATTGAGACTCATCATCATCCGGTCGATTTTTATTAAATTCGGGACTTGACTGTAAAATGTCATCAATAGACTGAGGTGACTCAGGAACAGGAAGTCCCAGTCCAAGTCTACCGACCGATTAGCCGAAGTAAAGTTAGGGTAGACAATTACTTTCTTATTTTTGGAGTTATATACAGAAACATCATAGCTGCAAAAATAACAATCATTTGAATGATCTTCTTGCTCTCTCCGTACCATGGGTATTGCAAATCTAAAAGCTTTCTTTTCTTTCTTATACCATTTCCTAAGATCCTCGACACAAATATAACATATTTTATGAGGAGCCCAACATTTTTCTTGATTACCGATTTCTACACCAAAATATGCAAAGTATACTTTTTTTATAAAGTCAGTAATGTTTCTTTGATGTTTTTTAACTACAAACTCACCACATATATAACAAAAAGTGTTGGGAGAGTTTTTACAACTACGATTAGCCATACTTTGAGTGTGAATTAAAGCAAATAGGTTAAACACTGCAATGCGAGGTTATATTAACTGGAAGAAAACAAACAGCTGTGACATTTATCGGAACTGCCAACCTAATAACATTTGATTTTACTGCCAACCTTATAAAACTCTGATTTTATTGCCAACCTAATAACATTCGAATGATAAAAAATAAACTTTTCACATTTTGAACATTAAAATGTGAAAAATTGGTGGGTGATACGACTTTTTTATTATTATTTTCGTACTCAGCACACCAAAACATAGGAATCAGGAAAAATTATTAAAAAAGTTTTTTCATCGTTGGCCCGTGTCATTTATTGAATAAAGGAAAACGAAATTTTTTTGAATTTTTAACTAACAAGGCCACAAATCTAAACATGAGCATAATTTTTTAGTTTTCTTTCATTGCTTTTATTGGAGCTGTAAAGGTAGCCCTCGTATATAATGTTAAACCTAAGAGAAAGTTTTACACTGTAATTCTACTGAATTAAACGACTGAACCAATAAACAAGGAATATCATAAGGCTTAATATGAAAAAATGAAAATATGTATAAATGTAAGTATGTAAATAATATAAATAAAAATAAAATTATAAATATGTAAATAAGATGGAAAAACAAAAAAAAAATTAGAAATATTTTCCTCTTATTTATTAATCAGAGTATAGAGTATTGAATTCAGTTCTGAAGGGGTAATCTATCTTCTATAATATATATATATATATATATATATATATATATATATATATATATATATATATATATATATATATACATATATAATGCAACGTCTCTCTGTCTGTCCTTTAGTGCGCTTATCACTGGAGAACCACTTATCCGATTTACGTACTTTTTTTTTTTTTAAACATACATATGTTCTCTGGCCAGGTTATAGGCTAAATTTTATTACGATAGGTAGCATAAGCAGCATAGGGATATTCATAAATATACGTGGAGACAAACAACAAGAGATTTAAAAAGTATTATCGACTATATGATAATACAACAGAGATCTAGATTAAACTTCCTAGATGTAAGAGTCCAAAGAGGGGCTTCATGTGCCAGCGACCACTACCTTGTGAAAGGAAAGATAACCTCACGAACAACACGGGAAAGCAAACTGGAAGATACAAGTACACAGCACACAACAAGTGAAACAACAATAAGATATAATACAGACAGCTTACAAAATGAAAGTATCAGAAATCTATACAAGAGTAGACTAGACCAAACGATACAACGGACGGGATTTGTTAATATAGAAGAAGAATATAAGTATATAAAGGAATGCCTACACGCAGCCGCACTGGAAGCATTAGGGTACCAAGAGAAAAGGAGAAAACAGCAAAAACCATATTGGTGGGATGAAGAAATTAAATACGAAATTGAAGAAAAACGGAAAAGCTATCACAAATACTTAAGTTTAAAGAGCACAAACGACAAAGTAAAATACAAAGAATCCCAAGCTAGAGTACGCAAAATGATTAGTGACAAAAAGAACAACCAATGGGAAAAGACATGCTCAAGACTCAACACTTACATAGGAGGAAGAAAAAGCACAGAAAGCTGGAGACTTCTTAAAAATATGAGAACAGAACGGAAAAGAGAAATCTTCTCACCAATAACACCAGAAAAATGGAACCAATATTTTACAAATATGCTAACAGAAGATAGACCAGAGTTCAAAAGTACCCAACATGGAAACCCAAATATAGTTATACGAGGATCCCCAATAAGGATAACAACATCAGAAGTTAAAGAAGTATGTAAAACGCTAAAAAAATGGTAGAGCTCCAGGACCAGGAAACATCCCAGGAGGGATAGTAAAATACGGAACTGAAAAGCTATTTAGCGCTTTGAGGAACTTATTCCAAAGATGCATTAACACATCAGAAGTACCTGAGGAATGGAAAATATCATACATATCAACAATTGATAAGAAAGAAGACAAAAATAATTGCGATAACTATCGGGGAATAACGGTTACAGGATCTATTAGCAGAATATACGGAAAAAATACTTAAAAATAGAATAGAAACGGAATACGCGGACGTAGAAGCTGAAGAACAGGCAGGCTATAGAGCAGGAAGATCCACAATAGACCATCTCTTCTCACTGACATAAATCCTAGAAAAGAAAACCGCATTTGATCAGGAAGTCCATGTCTTGTTTGTTGATTAAAAAAAGGCCTACGACAGCGTGGCCCTAATGAGATTGTGGGAAACACTACAACAGAGTAATGTAAGCACCGAAATAATTAAAGCCGTAAAATCCTTATACCAAGACGTATAAAGTAGTGTGAAAACCAAATATGGTATAACAACAGGTTCCAGGTCACAAAGGGTCTCAAACAGGGCTGCTGTATATCCCCAACGCTATTTAAAATCTATTTGGAGAGTGCACTGAAGAACTGGAAAAGGAAATGCAGCAATATGGGATTACCACTGGATGACGATACTACATTGTACACGCTATCATTTGCAGACGACCAGGTAGTAGTCGCTCAGGACATCGATGATATGGAATACATGACACGAAAACTTATGGAGGAATATGAAAAATGGGGCCTTGAAGTCAATATTAAAAGACCTAGTACATGTGCGTCGGAGGACAACAGCAAGACTTGAAACTGGCCACAGGACACACCGTCAAACACTGTGCCAGTTATAAGTATTTGGGAACGAGAATATCTAGGGACGGAACACTGGAAGAAGCAATATTCGAGAGGAATATCCAAGGAAGAAAAGCGATTGCAATGCTTAATAGTATACTATGGGACAAAAACATAACCATTGAAAATAAGAAGAGAATTTACAACTCAATAGTGAAAAGTATAACTTAC
>CM032452.1:57778920-57936420 GCA_019049505.1 Pachyrhynchus sulphureomaculatus
AATATTTTGCCCTGTATTTAAATTTAAACACACTTTACTCTTCATTATAAATCATTATTTTTTATTTTCCCTGTATACCATCAAATATTTTAAACTTTTGATGCTTTAATATGTATTTCCATGTGACGCACAACTTTTTATCAAGAATAAATTTTTTTGTAATATGTGAGATAAACTTTTTTTCTATTTGTATAACACTTTTTGGGGCACACTCTATGAGAGTTATAATAATGTATATAATCACTCGCATACATAAATGAAATAGTGAAATGTGAAACTTATACAAGTAACAAAAAGGTGAATAAAATCATAACAGACTGAAAAAGTGCTGTTTTCGGACGAAACTAAAGTTAATTTATTTGGAAATGGTAGAAGCAGATATGTTCGACGACTAAAAGGTACTAGACATGATTCTCGGTATCAAATACCGACTGTTATGTATGATGGTGGTAGTATTATGCCTTGGGGGGCATTTTCGTGGCAAACCGTCGGTCCAATAGTTAAAATTAAAGGTACTGTGGACGCTGTTATGTACAAAAATATTCTGTCAGAACACATGCTTCCTTATGGACGTGAAAATATGCCATGAAGATGGATTTTTTAACAAGATACCTTTTTGAAATTTGAAGTTGGCCCAATACTTATGAACAGTCGAAAAATGTTGTTTTGTTATAAATGATTGTTATTTATAGTAGAATATTTTTGAGTTATATATGTTGTTAGTATAGTTAAAGTAGTCTATGTTGGTGTATTTGGTTTTTTTTCTCTTTCTTCCTTTATAACTCAATTAATCACAAAATTATTTTTTTGGCCTAAAACTTTTGCATGCAACTGTATATATATATATATATATATATATATATATATATATATATATATATATATATATATATATATACAGTAGAACCCCCGATTAACCGAGTCGCGATTATCCGAGCTCCGGATTAACCGAACCAATCTAAGAACCTGATTATCCGAAGTACGCACGTCTATGCTGCGTATTAACCGAGCTTCTAAAATATGTTTGTACATATTTCCATTTAAAATCGTCGGGGTCTTCGGGGAATCCCCCTGGTCCGTGTGAGGTGTTCCCCTATTTATGTTTTTGGACTCTTTCAGCATGTAAATTTGCGTGAATGCGGTGCGTTATAGCGTTTACTACGGAGAAGTACGAGTATACTCACATAATTTATTTGGTTGGAGTTCTGGTAGTTAAGTGTAATTAATACGAACTGCTTTGTTTGAATTTTTGTTTGTCGTATTATAATGGAGCAAAACAAGCGTAAAAGAATCGTCGTTCCTATTGAAGAAGCCATCAGAAGAATTGAAGCAGGAGAGACAATTAAAGTGGTTGCACGAGATTATGGAGTAGGTGAGGTAACAGTTGGAGATTGGAAAAGAAACCGCACAGAAATAGAAGAGTGGTGTATAAATCAAGCCTCCTCGTCCTCAGGAAGAAAATCAATGGAAACCGGCGACTACGAAAAGGTTAACGAAGCTTTATTCATGTGGTTTAACCAACAGAGATCAAAAGGTGTGCCTCTGTCATGTCCAATTTTACAACAGAAAGCAATATTGGTTAGTAGGCAATTGCCAGAGATAGATTAGTTTACCGCCAGTTCTGGATGGCTTGACCGCTGGAAAAAAAAACGTTAGTGTACGACAACTGACTGTATGTGGTGAAAAACTTTCTGCTTGAGAAGTTCAAGCAGAACTTTAAAAAGCAAATCGAAGTTTTATTGCAGTCACCTTTTTTTCAGTTAATACTAACCTTCAAAAGACAGCTGTTAAAATTTCATGATATTCTATTCATTAGTTTGTGAGTTATTGTGCTAAGAGTGACGCTACTTTTGTTATTTTCAAAACAATGGATCAAAAACAATTTCGTGTTTTAATTTTACACTGCTTCTTGATGGGAAAAAATACCGTTCAAGCGAAGCAATGGCTTGAAAAGTGTTATGGGGGCTCCGCTCCATCAGAAACAACAATAAAACGTTGGTTTGCTGACTTCAAACGTGGTCGTAGAGACACCGATGATGCAGAAACGCAGTGGACGTCCAAATGAGGCGGTAACACCAGAAAACATCAAAAAAATCCATAAAATCGTTTTGAATGATCGAAAAGTGAAGTTGCGTGAGTTAGCTGACATCGTAAAGATATCAAAAGAACGTGTTGGCTTTATATTGCATGAGCATTTGACTATGAGAAAGCTCTGTTCAAAGTGGGTGCCGCGTTTGCTCACTGTTGATCAAAAACAAGAACGTGTTGATGATTCTGAGCAGTGTTTGGCCATGTTTAAACGTAACAAACCGGAATTTTTTTGCGTCGATATGTGACAATGGATGAAACATGGATCCATCACTTCACTCCGGAATCAAAACGATCGTCATCTGAGTGGACAGCAACTGGTGAACCTCGTCCAAAGCGCCCGAAAGCACAACAATCGGCTGGAAAGGTTATGGCCTCGGTATTTTGGGATGCGCGTGGTGTAATATTCATCGACTATCTTGAGAAAGGAAATATCATCAACAGTGAATATTATATAGCGTTATTGGAGCGTTTGAAGGGCCGAAATTGCAAAGAAACGACCGCATATGGCAAAGAAAAAAAATTTTGTTTCATCAAGACAACGCACCGTGTCACAAGTCAATCAAAACAATGGCAAAACTACATGAATTGAACTTCGAATTGCTCCCACATCCACCGTATTCGCCAGATTTGGCTCCCAGCGACTACTGGCTGTTCGCAGACCTGAAAAAAAAAATGCTCGCCGGTCAGAAATTTTCTCACGAATGAAGAGGTTATCGCTGAAACTGAGGCCTATTTTGAGCCAAAGATAAATCGTTCTACAAAAGTGGTATTGAAATGTTAGAGCGGCGCTGGAATGATTGCGTTGCTCTTGATGGAGATTACGTTAATGAATAAAGCTAATTTTGAACCAAAAAAACCGTGTTTTCTTTGTTAGGCCCGGGACTTTTCAGCGCATGTGTTATAATGCAACGTCTCTCTATCTGCCTGCCTCTCTGTCTGTCCGTTAGTGCACTTATCACTTGAGAACCACTTATCCGATTTACGTGCTTTTTTTTAAACATACATATCTTCTCTAGCCAGGTTATAGGCTATATTTTATTACGTTAGATAACATAAAGAATAAGCAGTGACGATAATAGTGAATCAAATCAGAAAAAAGTTTACCGCTGGCGCGTTCTCTTGTAATACACTGCCTAAACCATTAAATATGAAACAATATCATGTAGCAAAGAATATCTATAATATATAAAGTGCAACGTCTCTCTGTCTGTCTGCCTGTCCGTTAGTGCGCTTATCACTCGAGAACCACTTATCCAATTTACGTGCTTTTTGTTCAATTCCTACATTTGTTCTCTGGCCAGGTTATCTATAATCTTCTATAAGATATATAAAATGCAACGTCTTTCTGTCTGTCTGTCCGTTAGTGCGCTTATCACTGGAGAACCACTTTTTGTTATGCATCTAAATATTCTTACTGTTTACATAAAAAATAAAAAGTAAAACTTGGTCAATTTTACTTTAGAAATATTGTACACCTCTTCATCTCATTGAAAAGGGAATCGTCAAGAACGAAATAATTTCTTATTCAAACGTTTTAGGCAATCATTTTAAACATTTTTTATTAAAAACATTTTATATCTTTTTTATAAGTAAAATTATATAAGTATGCTTATGTTTTAATACACATACAGTTAGATTATTTTTCTGTCTGTTTATTATACTTAACCTTTATCTTAAACATTTGCGTAATAGTTGAGTAAATGCTTCTAGCTACTGGTAAAGCGAGAGTATCCATTAACAATACTAATTTTAAGAGTCATATCAGCATTGCAATGGGTCTCGATGCAAATATGTAGCTCAGCTAGCGAGGGTACACTCTAGTCCTTTAAGTTATTCATTGGATATACAACACCTTTTATATACAAATGTTACTTTTACAGTTAGGTTCAGGCGAAGGTATACCCACAAAATGTTTAAACATAACATAATCGATAAACCTCTTTTACCCGTAGGTGTCGAGGTTCGTTCTTTACTTTTTATCCACAAATTTACGCCACTCATCTCTATTTAGGGCTAACTGTTTCGCCTCAGCCCAGGATTTTCCTCTTTTCTTCAGTATTTCGCACTATTGTTCCATGTTTCCCTCAGTCGTCCCCTTCTATTTTTTCCTGTCACTCTTGCATTCCACACCATTTTGACCTGCCGATCATCATTCATTCTCATTATGTGTCCAGTAGAGTGACCGGATCTCATACAGGGGGAAAAAAAAATGTCGGAATATTGTTCGTCTGGACCCCACAAAACGATTCCCCTTTCCAGATATTGAGATAGCCGAAATTTGAGCTCGATTAAACGACGTTAACCCCCGTGCCGCTCGTCGCTCAAAGTTTGAAAAAAAATCCAAATTTTTGGCCAAAAAAGCTGACACATGGAGCCATAACTCCAGAACGACACACATGTGATCAAATTTACAACTGTGACGAAACTGGTCTGAATTATAAAATGCTTCCATCAAAAACATTGGCATCTCGACAGGAAAAATCAGCTCCTGGGCACAAATGAAGTAAAGAAAAATCTTGGTCAAAAGTTATTGATTTTGAGGACTATAATGACAGTGAAGATGATACTCCATTAAATGAATTAGCTTTGAAATGGACAAGCCATGGAGAAAAAAGTTTATTTGAATTAATGCAAGAATTAAAAAGTTGCGGAAATGTGACAAGACAAGATGTTGTTGAATGGATTACAGCAGATGATTTAGAAGAAGAAATGAGTATTGAACAAATAACGAATGCCTTTCAGGAAACCGAAAAATCAGATGACGATCACGATGACGAAGAGGCGATGGATGAACAGTCTCCCACTAAGATCTCTCATCAAGAAGGTTATGCTTCTTTGGAAAAAACTTTGAGGTATATCAAACAACAACTAGAGGCAACCCCAGCGGATTTGTTTCTTCTTAATAGATGGAGAAAACATTGCAGCGAGAAAAAGAAGATGCAATATGGAACAGAAGCGCATAGATACCTATTTCACTGTATTATAATGTATGTACCTATTTATGTGTTAAAAACGTTAATACATCGGTTTAAAGTATTAGTGTTTATTTTCTGAATGAATAAAAAACAAATCCGGAATATCCGAGTTTTCAGTTACCTCGGATAACCGGGGTTCTACTGTATATTTATATATATATATATATATATATATATATATATATATATATATATATATATATATATATATATATATATGTATATATATATATATATATATATATATATATATATATATATATATATATATCATAATTATTTGGATACTTTAAAATACCGACACCTAAAACGAAAATTTTTTATATAATATAGAAACGAAAACTAGACAACTTTGCTTTGATTCAATCAATTGGATAAGGGCTCTGTTGGTATCTGAGACAAAACTTTCAATATTCTTACATCGAAGAGAAACTTCAACTTTAGTAGATTAAAACATCATTATTTTACCTGTAAATCCTATAGGTTAATTAAAAGCACAGTCAAATCCGTCTTACTGCGGCGTGGAAGTTGTAAATGTGTTCAATTAGTTTGGCTTAGGTAGCCAAGAAAGTTCGTAAAGCCGACATGTTAGCAATTTGTAATAGGCATTGTCCCAAATTAGTGAAAGATGTAGACCAGTTATAGGTTGTTCGTTTAAGATAGATGTCATGCCCCGAGAATTATTGCTAGGGTTGATTATCGATTTTTCTCGTTTAAAATATTTTAACTAGTTTAGAGACTTATAAGTAAACTTGTAAAGAATAAGTAAAAGACACAACGTTCAATAAACATTTTAATTTCGAAATGTTTTAGTAAAAGACAAATTGATAAATGAATGAAACGTTACTTAAATAAACACGTTACACTTCTTGAAAAATTATTTTGTAAAAAACAATGGCATCTACAGATTCTCGAATAACTGTTTTCTAGTGTTCCGTACGGAACACTTATGGGATCACGTCAGTGTCCGCGTGGGTGTTACACCCGATTTTCTTCGGAACTATTTGACATAGGAACTTGAAATTAGGCACAAATATAGGAATTGCTAACTCAACTAAAGCCGTGTAGGTTTGAAAGTGAAATTTTGACGACGAAGTTAGCTTGTAGGGGGAAGTGAAACTGAACCCACGCTCAGCCAAATTCAATGAAGCAATTAAAAATTTCTGTACTCTTGCCCACAATCCACTATAGAGAGCTGGTATTGGTTTTTGAAGCCAGAACTCTTGGTATCCATTTCTGAATTTTACTTTGAGTTTTTTTGTTAGTTCTACGAGTTCCTCTTCTAAAGTTGATGATTCTGTTGTATCTGCATTTGTGAAAGGATCTAAAACCCAACTTGGTATATTCATGTTTAAAATATCCTGGAATCGCTCCGTAAAATCAGCATGAAGAACGTTCAAGTGTTGGCAGCAAGTAAGTAAATCTTCCTGTTTTGCGGAGACTGCTGACAATGTGGGAAAGTGGTTGTATTTACCTCTATCTAGATTTCGTTTGAACCGAAGAAATTTTCCCACAAAAGCAGCTATGACGTTTTTTATTTAAATTAAATTGAACTCATCGCCTTGCAATTGTAAATTCACTTCATTAAATATTTTAAACAGGTCTGTCAAATAAGCGATGTCATTTTCGGATGTAATCAGGTTTTCTCTCGCAGTTTTTCGGCTGTTTTCAAAGAAGCCCAGTACTGAGTCAAATAGATTGAAAAAACGTTTCAGACAAATATCTTTTGAGAGCCAACGAACTGGTGTGCAGCAGCAAGCATCATTTTCACTACAAAGTCATCCAAATAATCTTTCATACTTCTAATCTTATTGACTGCTCTAATAACGTAATGAAGCGACGTATACAGGCGCTCATTCAGATTTTTTGCAACCAAATGACGACGATGAAAGGACAAATTGTTAAATTAATCAAACGTTACTTGAATAAAGTGATTACAGTTCCTGAAAAATTATTTTGTAAAAAACAATGGCATCTACACATTCTCGAGTAATAACTGTTTTTTTAGTGTTCCATACGGGATACTTATGGGATCATGTCGTCGGGGTCTGTCTGGGTGTCACACCTGATTTTCTTCGAAACTATTTGACATAGGATGTTGAAATTTGCCAGAAGTATAGGAATTGATAGCCCAACCAGAGCCGTGTAATTTTGAAAGTAATATTTTGACGAAGGGGTTAGCTTGTATGGGGAAATGAAATTTTTCTTTCTTAGGTCATCGAGTGGGATCTCAAATGAAGTCTTGTGAAAATTCGAGTTCAAAAAAATATATCTGCTGTAATACTTGCGCAAACTTTTCTTCATATTATTTTTAAAAAATGAACCAAAAAATCGCTTTTCTCCCTCTATCTCGAAAAGTACTGATCAAAAAATTTTGACAAAAATCTAAAAAATTCTCCATAACGTGTAGATTGAGCGAAAACTATGACGAGCACATTACGTTTGATAATTTGCCTGGTATAAAAAAAAAAACGATGTGTCTTGACAATATAGCGAAAGGTTTTTTCGTGGAAAGATGTGAATTTAAATATCAATACGTATACTGTACAATCAGTAATATACTTATATACTTTTCAGTACATTACTGCATTTAGCCAATTAGAGATAAAATAAATTTCCATGGTGGCTGGTGGTGACTAACGGACAGGTAGCCGGACAAAATAATTTTATTTTATTTGTCTATAATTAAACAAACATTTATATTAAACTTTTACTGCTAGATTCTAGATTAAGCTAGATTCAGTTACTGGATAGCTAAGAAGCTTTAACTACTATATATTATTGACTATAAATAAATATTGGATCTTAAAATGTGTACCTGTCAGGGAACTAATTAACTAGCCTAGGTTAGAATTTTATTTTATCTTATTTTATTTTTAAAAGCAATCACCGTTCGCAACACTTATTGCGCAAGCCCGACTTATAGTTGGCCGGTTTTTTTTTTTAGAATTATGTGCTGTCCTTTACTACATGACTAACAGTAATTTCAATATTTTATCTTGGTAACAAAAACTGCCTTAAATTATTTCTCTGTTACTCCGTGTAGTCTTCTGTATGTAACATTATCCTTAAGGGGTTACATACACCTAGAATTTTCAAAAATTCGATTTTTTAAGGATTTTTATTCTCTATGCATCTAAGAATTATTTGAAAAAAAAAACTTAAGAAAATTCCATTCCATTACGACGTTTATAGCATTAAATGTGACCTGGCGTCGGATTGGGACCGCTATCTGTTTTCAGACATTGTCTGTAATATTACTCAATTTTTAATATTTCGACAATTCGATAGACAGACAAACCGGCGGAAATAAGGGATAATATTTTTGGTAATCTAAGAACCCTCCAACATAAAGAAATGCAAAAAAATGTTTAGGTAATTTTTAGTGTTCCATACGGAACACTTATGGGATTACTTCGGTGTCTGTCTGTCACACTCGATTTTCTCCTAATCTATTTGACGTAGAAGGTTGAAATTTGGCACAAATATATAAATTGATGGTCCAATCAGAGCCGTGTAGTTTTGAAGGTTAAATTTTGATTTAGAGGGTTAGTTTTGGGCCATCAAGTGGGGTGTCAAATGACAGTTTATGAAAACACAAGTTCAAAAATATGTATGATGTAATACTGGCACACTTTTCTTTGTATTACTTTTAAAAAATGGTCAAAAATCGCTGTCCCCTCCCTATCTTGAAAAGTATTGATCAAAAAATTTTGAAAAAATTACGTTTGACAAGTTATCTAGTATAAAAAATATATATTTGACTTGACAATATGGTGGATGTTTTTTTAATATACTTTTCAGTAAATATACTGGTGACTGAATACCGAGACAAAATAAATTTATTTTATCTATAATATATATAAACGGCAAAGTCTCTCTGTCCGTTAGTGCGCTTATCACTGGAGAACCACTTATCCGATTTACGTACAAACATACATATATTCTCTGGCCAGGTTATAGGCTATATTTTATTACAATAGGTAGCATAACGAATGAGCAGTGACGATATTAGTGAATGGAGTCGGAAAAATGTTTGCCGCTAGCGCGTTCCTTTGCAATACATAGCCTAAACCATTAAATATGGAACAATATTATGTAGTAGAGAATATCTATAATCTATAATATATATAAAATAAAATGTCTCTCTGTCTCTTTGTATGTCCATTAGTGCGTGTATCACGCTAGAACCACTTATCCGATTTACGTGTCTTTTTTAAATTCATACATATATTCTTCGTCTAGGTTATATAATAATAATAATAATCTATATCTATAATATATATAATGCAACGTCTGTCTGTCTGTCATAAATTTTTTTAATTCATGTATGAATTGTTCTCTGACCAGGTTATAGATATATATTTTATTACAACTATGATATATATATTATATATATATATATATATATATATATATATATATACATATATATATATATATATATATATATATATATATATATATATATATATATATATATAATGCAACGTATCTCTGTCTGTCTGTCTATCCGTTAGTGTGCTTATCACTGGAGAACCACTTATCCGATTTACGTACTTTTTTTTTTAAACATACATATGTGCTCTGGCCAGGTTATCAATAATCTTATATCTATAATATATATAAATTGCAACGTCTCTCTGTCTGCCTGTCTCTCTGCCTGTCTGTCTGTCTGTCCGTTAGTGAGCTTATCACTGGAGAACCACTTATCCGATTTACGTGCTTTTTTTAAAACATACATATGTTCTCTGGCCAGGTTATCTATCTATAAAATATATAAAATGCAACATCTCTCTGTCTGTCTATCTGTCTCGCTGTTCATTAGTGCGTCAAGTGCTTTTTTTTAAAACACAGATATGTTCTCTGGCCAAGTTATAGGATATATTTTATTGCGTTAGGTAACATAAAGAATAAACAGTGACGATAATAGTGAATCAAGTCAGAAAAAAGGTTACCGTTAGCGCGTTCTCTTGCAATACACTTCCATTAAATATGGAACAATATCATGTTGCAAAGAATATAATGTATATAAAATGCAACGTCTCTGTGTCTGTCTACCTGTCCGTTAGAACGCTTATCACTTGAGAACCACTTATTCGATTTATGTTTTTTTATAAATTTATACATATGTTCTATATAATTCGATATAAGCCTAGATAACGGGAGATAAGGTGAGATAATGGGAGATAAGTATAAATAATGGGAGATAAGGAGAAATAATGGGAGATAAGAAGAAATATTGCGAGATAAGTCGAGATAAGCCTAGATAATAGGAATTAAGGTAAGATAATGGGAGATAAGGAGAAATAATGGGAGAGGAGAGCAGAGATAAGCCTAGATAATAAAAATTATGGAGAGATAATGGGAGATAAGGAAAAATAATGGGAGATAAGGGGAAATAATGGTAGATATTTTATTACATTAGGTAACATAAGGAATAAGCAGTGACGATAGTAGTGAATCAAGTCCACGCGAGAGGAGCCGCGGGCACGGCTAGTTTGTTTATATTTAAACAAATATTTAGGTAGTGAATATTTTTTACAGTTTTATTACTAGATTATAAATTGAACTAGATTAATTTATTGTGTAATAGGTAGCTAAGCTACTATAATTATTATACATTACTGAATAACAAAAACCGTGAAAATACATATTGGACCTTAAGATATATACATGTCTGGGACCCAATTAACTTAGCTTAGGTAAGGATTTTATTTTATTTTAAAAGTTATCAACATACCGAATGAATTGGACAAGTCTAACTTGCACTTGACGTTTTTTTTTCAGAAACGGAAGTAAATCGGAACCATTTTAAGTTGACCTTTTATAAACAAAAAAATAATAAAAAAAAAATTAATGATAGCTTCCGGGTGGAATTATATTTTTATTAGTATTTATTTGAAACTAATTAGTTAACTATGCTGAATGTGAGACCCTGGTCTGGGCACGTTACCTTCTACTCGTGCTGTTCGTTATTTACCTACAAAGGTCCCACTGATTCATTTTATGTCTCTATTGCGCTCTAGGTTAGTAACTAGAGACCTTGATGATACCTTTTGTTTCTTGAACAACACTTGCATATATACATACACACATGCAATCTTATTATCAGCATAATACTTTTTATTGAACAATCTTTCAAATTTTAACCATTCCTGAGATAGAAACATAATAATTATCTTTTTAAAACCGCTTATTTAAGTAAAACCTTTAGACTGAAATTAATTATGTCTTGAGTTATCATAAAAGCAAACCCAATATTGTTTATTTATTTATTTTTTGCTTTTTGCTTCCGCCAAGCGAGCTAGTTATAACGATTATTCCAGCCACTTTTCTAGGGAATTCGCCAAGTCAAAGGTGAATCAAATACGAATAAAAGAAGATAAATCGCTGCAAAGTGACCAAAATCGATGTCAAATGGCCCTTACCAATTCACTGGCTCGGTTCTGAAAAGCATCGCAAAGATAGGAAACAAGGATCGTTAAAGAAATAAAAGTCAATTGATCTCAATACGTTGGTCTGAAAATTTCCAGGTTTATGTAATTGATTAATGTGACTCTTGTCGACCGGTTTGTAAGGCATATGATAATAGGGCAATAAAGATATTTAAAAAATATATATAAAAATTATATAAAAAACAACGCTATGTTTTAATTTCGAATATATTTAAAGTCACTTGACAATTGTTTCACCATACAATGGCTTCTTCAGAAGTAAATAAGAAAGAAAAATATTTGGTAGTAATCCTGGTTATATAGTGCTTAAAACTGTCCTTGATTACTTAAGATTATGCTAATCATTTTATTATATTATTTACAGACAGAATTATTTTAAGAATGCAAATCTGTGGTACTATTTCCGAGAACTAATATAGATTAAGTAAGGGTGAATGGTTTAAGTCTACCTGTTCGTTTAATAATTAATTGGAGTTTTTCCGTTTGTTAATTTCAAGACATTCAAGTAAATTTAATTTCTTAGATTTATTTTGTACATGTAGGATTTTTAACGTATCGTCAAAATTATGGGATTCGTTTATTATATGGGTCGCGTAATGTGAATTGTTCTTATTTTTTAAATAACTATGTTTATGTTCTTTAATGCGAGTTTTAAAAGATCTACCAGTTTGTCCAACGTAGGTTTTAGTACAAGATCCACAATTTAATAGATAAACTCCTGATTTTAAGGATTTCTTAGATTTGGTTTTGTTATTCAAAATTATACTTCCTAAGGAATTACTGGTTTTGAATGCTATTTTATTGTTCTTTTTAATTAAATGTTTGGAAATTGTTCTAGTTATTTTCCCTGTGTATGTGAGTGTACTAAATTTTCCTTTTTTGTCATTAATTGTGGGATAAATTAGAGAGATTGCTTGTTTAAAGGATTATTCAAGATATTATCTATAATGTTGGGGTCATTTCCATTATTAATTGCTATTTGTTTGATTATGTTGAATTCTTTGTTAAAATTAGTTTTAGTCATAGGGATATGTAACAATCTATGTATGAAAGAGTTAAAAGCTGCAATTTTGTGAGGATAAGGGTTAGATGAACTATTGTGTATGACTGTGTCAGTATGTGAAAGTTTGTGAAACATCGAGAAATCGTGTTTATTGTTCACTTTTGATATAGATATGTCTAAGAAATTTATAGAGTTATTGGTTTCTAATTCTATGGTAAATTTAATATTAGGATGCAAATTATTTAGGAAGTTAAGGAGGATTGTTAGTTGTCTATCTGTTCCCGTGAAACAGGAAATGATATCGTCAACATATCTATACCAGTAACCAATATTTTTGCTTACCGCGTTTTAATGAATTTTTAGTTCTAAATGATCCATGAAAATTTCCGCTAGTAAAGGGCTTAAAGGATTACCCATTATTAGACCTTCTTTAGATGTATAAAAGGGATCGTTGAATTTCAAATAGTTTTGATCCAAGCACGTGGTAAGTAAATCTAAAATATCCCGTTTAATAATTTCGTTTACTTTATTCTTGATTAAGAGCTTATCTACTAATTCTCTGACTTCATATGGTGGGATACTAGGAAATAAGTTTTGTACATCAAATGAGATAATTCTAGAATTTTCCGGTAAGTTAATATTTTTAATTTTATTAATTAGTTCATAGGTGTTAGATATACTATATTTCGGTTTAAATTTGCAATGCTGTCGTAGTAAAGGGATGAGTTTTTGTGATAATTTGATTGATGGTGCCGTAACAAACGATACAACTGGTAGGGAAATCCTTTTTATGTAATTTAATTAGGGAATATAATTTTGGAGCCTGTGGGTTCATTATTGTTAAAGTACTTTTTTCGAAATCATTGAAAATTGTGAGATCTTTTAAAGTAGATTTTATTAGTTTTTGGTAGACTTTTGTTGGGTCATTATTTAATACTTGAAATTTGTCTGTGTTAAGAAAAGAAAGAGTTTTAAATATATATTGTTCTCTAGAAATAGCTACCACAGACTTACCCTTATCAGCTCTAGTGAATATTATGTTGTTTTCTTTGGCTTTGGTTTTGATCGATGCTGCTGTTTTCTGTTCTCTAGCTCGTCTTGGTTGTGGTTGTTCAAATAATCTTTTTTTAATCTTGTTGGCTATTATGTATTTAAAATGTGGGTCTTCATTAGATAAAGCTAATTCACATTCAACTCCCGGGATTTCTCTTAATTTTTGGGTTTTATATTGTACTGTAAGCCTTTTTCAAGCAGTCCTGATTCCTCTTCTGTGAATGTTAAGTTAGTAAGATTAACAATTAATAATGGATATAACCCCAACATTATAGATAATATCTTGAATAAAAAATTCTTTAAACAAGCAATCTCTCTAATTTATCCCACAATTAATGACAAAAAAGAAAAAATTTAGTACACTCACATACACAGGGAAAATAACTAGAACAATTTCCAAACATTTAATAAAAAAGAACAATAAAATAGCATTCAAAACCAGTATAATTTTGAATAGCAAAACCAAATATAAGAAAAATCCTTAAAATCGGGAGTTTATCTATTAAATTGTGGATCTTGTACTAAAACCTACGTTGGACAAACTGGTAGATCTTTTGAAACTCGCATTAAAGAACATAAACATAGTTATTTAAAAAATAAGAACAATTCACATTACACTACCCATATAATAAACGAATCCCATAATTTTGATTGTACGTTAAAAATCCTACATCTAGAAAATAAATCTAAAAAATTAAATTTGCTTGAATGTCTTGAAATTAACAAACGGAAAAACTCCAATCAATTATTAAACGAACGGGTAGACTTAAACCATTCACCCTTACTTAATCTTTATTAGTTCTCGGAAATAGTACCACAGATTTGCATTCTTAAAATAATTCTGTCTGTAAATAATATAATGAAATGATTAGCATAATCTTAAGTAATTAAGGATATTTTTAAGCACTATATAAACAGGATTACTACCAAATATTTTTCTTTCTTATTTACTTCTGAAGAAGCCATCGTATGGTGAAACAATTGTCAAGTAACTTTAAATATATTGGAAATTAAAACATAGTGTTGTTTTTATATAATTTTATTATGAATTTCCAACAAGTATCGGCTAACACAATCAAAGAAAAATATATATATTTTTTATTTGTGATTACTGAGAAAGCGATTCACGTTGGTCTTAACTACCTGCAAATTGTACTCAATGGGAAACAATCCCGAACAAATCATTACAAAGAAATGAAAAAACGGCGGTGCGAGAAGTGATAAGTAAAAACCGCATACGGATAAGATCTATTAATGTCAGATGTGTTCCTAGCATGCACCGCTCTGACTTATATCAAGCGGGCCGCAGCTATAGAACACTTTCCATGAAACTACTTACAGAAAGTCTCAAACAGTGCTTCAATATCTCAAGGAGTCAATATTACAAGATACTTGCACCCAAGTTAACGGCCAGCCGAGTGACTATGCTAGTGAAATGGTGTCCGGAGATAACTGTGGTGTTCAGCAACGGTACCTTTTTTAGAATAAACTACTGTCTGAGTTTTTGTAGCTTTAAATTCTACTTGATATATATCACCACCAGATAGAATTTCTTTGTTAAGTTGAGCAACTTTCTGCTGCTCGCAGGTTTTTCCAGGGGTAGTTGAAATCACTCCAGAATGCGAGAATAGATAGACGCTACACACAGATTTTGAAATACATATATCAAAACGCCACTTCTACAATACAACACAATGAAATCACAAATCTGGTTAAAATAAAAAGAGGAACAGGACAAGATCACACTCTATCACCAAAACTGATTACATTGGCACCCGACGAAGTGCGTTAGAAATTGTACTAGCAGAATAAGGAAAATGGAAAGAGGCTCAGCTATCCGAGATAGGCAGATGATATTGTTCTAATATCTGAAAAAAGGAAGATCTTGAACAAATGTTAGAAGTCATTAAAATCGAATTTCAAATGAACTTGAAAAACTAAAATAAGGTGTAGGGAAGACCCACATATAATAAAGAGAAACCAAGTCACAGAAAACGTATCAAACTGTGTTTACTTAGGACTTACATCATTGGGAAAAGAAAATCAAACACAAGAGAAGAAGGAGGTGGTTAGCATGGTCAGCATTCGGAAAACTGAAGAACACAACGATGAATAAAAATATTCCAATGTGTCTCTGTTCCATCGGTCTATATTGCCTGTAATGGCTTATGGCTGTCAAACCTGGACAATAAAGACGACATCGCTGGAAATGCTCAGAATAACACAGAAACCTATAGAGAGGCAGATGCTTGGACTATCCTTAAGACAAAGAGAAATGAAATAATAATGGGTATAAAAAAGATACAGGACGTTGGAGGTGCCATGATGACAGATGAAACAAAACCATTCTACAATGGAGACCATATCTAGGGCAGAAATCAAGAGGTAGACCACCAATTCGCTAGATGGATGATATCAAACAATCGGCGGGGGTGCAGGACCGACGAAACTGGAGATGAATAAGGGTGGCCTATGTCCAGAGATGGACCAATACAGGTCGATCATCATTCGTCATTAATATTCTAGCCTTCAAGGTTATTGAAAAAAAAAGCAGCTTGCTGTCATGAGTGAAGCTGTAGATTGGATTCCTCGTCCTTTTCCGCAGATTATCATTGTAAATGAGAAAAAGAGGCAGTATGGAGGCGTTGATAAGGAAAGTATTAGAAAGAAACCCGTCAACTGCTACTTGTAAAGAACTCTCTCTGAGGAAACACGAGAGCCATAAACATTTAGACATATCATTAGATTGATGGTCGTTTCCAGCACACTAATAACATAAAGGAGAAAGAGGGTAGACGGCAGTATGCAAAGACAATTTTCAACTGCCACTCGGAAAGAATGTTTTCTGAGGAAACTAGAGAGGCTTAAACAAAACCTTATACACATACTCTAAAAGCATGCGTTAGCTAACAATCCGTCATGCCACGCAAGGTCAAATCCGTTGGATATACAGTCTATCAAGTAGGAACGTATCCGCGATAATTCATTTTTGGTAGATGCTATTCTAGTGATTCAACAAAAAATCGGTCTACGAGGGACTTTAGTAAAAGTAAGAGTCGAGTTCGAACTTGGATGCGCGTCGTTCGAGACAGTCTTTCTTTGTTCGCATCCAAAGGGGCCTAAAATGACACATTCCATGGCCGCTAAATATATTAAAAAGTCGGTATCATTTGTGAAGAAGTGGGTAAATTATTTTAACGAGACGAAAAATGTCGATGACTTGCCAAAACGTGGCTAGGTAGGCAATGTCACTCCGAAAGTCGAAAAACGAATCGTGTCTTTGTTTTCACGGGACCCGAAATTGACGCTGCGTCAAGGAGTGGCAAAATTAAGAAAATCAGGTTTAAATCTGTCCCATGACATTTGACAACATCTTCGTGCTCATGATGACAAATTCCGAAGCACGTTGAAGAAACCTTTGCTGGGCGAAAATCATAATCAATAAGATACTAGAGTGACCTTCACGATTGCCGGACGCCAACTCTATTGAAAACGTTAGATCCCTTGTAAACAGAAAGCTCAGAGAAAAGACTCTCGAGAGATTCGAAAAATTTGCAGAGTACGCAAAAAATCTCGTCGATACCATACCTTGAAGATGCCAGGCAATTACTGATGCAGGAGGCAATTGGACAACTTACTAAGATAATTGCGTCATTGTCAGCACACTAAAGAATACATTGATTACAAAAAATATTCTCGAAACACATTTTTTTTCAAGAATATGAGTGATCATGTTCTTACTTGACAGATTGTATCAAGTTCAACAGAGATTTTTTTAATTTTCAATTTCGTTGTTCGAAATATGTGCGACATAAGTTAGAAAACCTCCTGTTAATTTTTGCTTAGGAAAGTCATATTGATGATCGCTATTATTACACAGCCCCACAAAAAAAAAAGTGGGGTATACTTTTGATGCGATATATCAGATCCGTAGTATTTTTGCCCGCTGATCACGAATCTGACATCAGAATATCGCCATCACATCTCAATTTTTTTCTAACCTCAAAAAATAGGTAAAAATTAGTAAAAATTAAGAAAAATATACTCCTAAAAAATTGATTCAAGCTTTTTCATGAATGCAAAGATGTATTAATATGTATTCGGACACGCTAAGCTAATATTCATCGGTTGGATTAAGCCATACAGTTCTGTTTTCTTTCTAACCTCAATAAATCAGACAGATATAGTGCTTGTCGAATGCAAAAACGAATTCAAATTAAAATTCAACCGATTCTTACCAAATTTGGTACATGGGGTTTTTTTTTGGGTTGCTGATCATGAATCTGAGGTCGGATTTGCAAAATTCAAAATGGCGGATCCAAAATGGCGGACAAAATTTTTGAAAACCAACCGATTCCTACCAAATTTGGTATACAGTTGGGGAATCCTCAAACCTGATACTCTTAAACCCTAAACCCTGAAACCTTAGACTCCCACACCCTGTAACCTCAAAAAATAGACCTCAATAACCCTGTAACTTTAAAAATAAGACCCAATAAACTCAAAACCAGGACTTTTAAACCATATACTCTCAAATAGTAGACCCTTAAGCCCTAGAATTGCGAAGGTTAGACCCGCGCCTAACTTTCCTTTTTTTGGCTGTACCTTGTTCTTTTTTCCACGAATGACCTATTCAAAGGCTTTCTGCCCAAACGCTTTTGAGGACTTGTTTCTCTTTTTAGCGACCAGCAATAGTCCACTAGCATATGGCCATCGTCCTTGATACCGATTTTCTATGATTTTCAGATCTTGGTGAAAACGTTCCCCTTGCTCCTCACTGTAGTCACCAAGATTATCTGGGAAATCATCGATGTGGGAGTCCAGAAAATGTAATTTTAGATTCATTAAGCAACCTAATGTTTGAATTTTTTTTTTTACCATTTTCTCGACTATTTCTTTGTACTTAGGACTTTTATTATTTCCCAAAAAGTTTGTTGCGACTTCTTTAAAACTAAGCCAAGCAGCTTTTTCAACTTTATTCATTTTAGTAACAAATAATGAATCTTGAAACAATTTTCTTAT
This sequence comes from Pachyrhynchus sulphureomaculatus, assembly GCA_019049505.1. Lineage (NCBI taxonomy): Eukaryota > Metazoa > Arthropoda > Insecta > Coleoptera > Curculionidae > Pachyrhynchus > Pachyrhynchus sulphureomaculatus. The sequence goes on from CM032452.1 coordinate 57,797,523, forward strand.
TTGTGGCCCGTCAAATACGCCTGCCTTAATTTTAGCTTCAGAAAATTTCGGAAATTTTTTATGCAAATATTTGAAACATGGGCCGTTTGTATCTAATGCTCTCGTGAATTGCTTCATAAGTCCAAGCTTAATGTGAAGCGGGGGAATAAGAACTTTTCCTGGATCTACCAATGGTGGAAACAATACATTATTTTCACCAGGAGTGAACGATTCTCTTGTTGGCCAAATTTTTTTCTTATAATGACGTTCCCTGTCTCTGCTATTCCACAGACATTTATAACAGGGATAAAGTGTAAACCCTGACTGTTGGCCAAGCAATATTGTTACAATTTTCAGATCTCCACAAATTTTCCAGTTATGATCAGCATATTTTATTTTTATCAAAAGCTGTTTCATTTTTTCATATTGCTCTTCCATAACTGTGGAATGAGCAATCGGAATGGGAGCGTAAACGTTGGTATTATGCAGCAAAACTGCCTTAATGCTCCGTTTAGAAGAATCAATGAACAGTCTCCATTCTTCAGGATCGTATGAGTTATTTTGAAATTCATCCACTAGACCTTTTACATCGGTACAATATGAAAGTGACAATTCCTCGTCCATTGTGAAATATTTTCGAAATTCTTCATCTCTGTTTCTATAATAAGAAATTGTAGCTTCTGGCTTAAGTAAATGTCTTTTCTTTAAAAAGGAAGCAAGATGCTCTGAACCATCTATGGATAAGCCTAAATCTCTGACTAGATCACTAAGTTCTGACTGTGATACGAGTATTGGTTCTGGTTTACGGTTGTATGGTAGAAATTCTTTATCTGTCTCACTAGTATATGATAGGTTGTCACTAGAACATTCATTAGTAACAGTGTTTGAATCTTTTTCGACAGTCTCAATGTTTTCGGCATGAACTGATAAGGTGAAATCATTTGTTTCCATAACATCAGCATCAAGTGGTTCAGGAGGCGGAATTAGTTTAGTTGGTCTTGTTACTGTCGAAACATCGTTATAAGTAATAGTGCTTTTATTTTTTCGGTTATGCCTAGATACAACATTCATACAAAAGTAGCAATCATTTTCACTGTATGGTCTATTCCATATTGCTGGTCTGGAATATTTAATCGCCTTCTTATTGATGTACAACATTATTTTGCAAGAACTGCAAATGATGTGGGGAACCCAATCTGTATCCTGGTGCTGTATTTCAATGTTAAAACAATCCTTATATAAGGTTTTAATCTTATCCGTTATCGGTGACCCCATTTTACTCAATACGTGTTGACAGCAAATATAACAAAATGAATCACTGTTTTTATCGCACTTATGAAAAGTCCTTGTACCGTGAGACCGTTTTCTTGTAGCATTATACTCTACATGAGCCAAGTCACCCACACATGAAGAGCTACGGTCGCTGGATGACGACGGCTGCGGGCCCGCTTTCCCACCCTGATCAACCGCCGATACTGGGTTTCCGAGTCCCTGCATCGTAATTCTCTTTCTTCTACCTGCCATGATGGCATCTAAGCCGTTATCCAGGGACTCTGCCGGCTAGTGGAGTAACACCATTGCCCACCGTCACCACGTGGAGGTGCCCTGGATGCAGGTAGAAGAATAAAAATCGACCAATGAATTTTCTCGGCGTTCAAAATGGCGCGAAAACATCTGCCATCTTGAATTTTGCAAATCCAACCTCAGATTCGTGATCAGCGACCCAAAAAATCCCCGTGTACCAAATTTGGAAAGGATCGGTTGAATTTTAATTTGAATTCGTTTTTGCATTCGAGAAGTACTATATCTGTCTGATTTATTGAGGTTAGAAAGAAAACAGAACTGTATGGCTCAATCCAACCGATGAATATTAGCTTAGCGTGTCCGAATACATATTAATACATCTTTGGATTCATGAAAAAGCTTGAATCAATTTTTTAGGAGTATATTTTTCTTAATTTTTACCTATTTTTTGAGGTTAGAAAAAAATTGAGATGTGATGGCGATATTCTGACGTCAGATTCGTGATCAGCGGGCAAAAATACTACGGATCTGATATATCGCATCAAAAGTATACCCCACTTTTTTTTTGTGGGGCTGTGTTATTATTAAATCCTTCCAGATATTACAAAAGATGGTTCATAACTTTCAATATTACTGGAAGCAACGCGACTGGTGGCTGTTTGGCAACGCATTTTTGATAAGTTAAAGAATCCAAAACAAATTGATGTTCTTTACTCGCACATTTCTGACTACTATGGATAGTATTCTCTCAGTACCAGAAACTCTTTTCTGATCATTAAGATACATTTTATGACATGCTGTCTAAAGACAACATCGCCAATTTTTCACTGCGCTGTGAAAATAGGGGATTGACTTTTGTTCAGGAAAAAAGTAGAGCGTGAAGCAGGGAGTTCAACTAAAAAGTTGGCTTTCTCAATGGAACTTATTGCAATAGTATTGTTTGACCAGTAAGAGGTGGTATAGTAGTTTTAATGAAATTCTGACTAATGGCCTTAGCGACCTACCAGAAGGACTGGAATTGTTGGGGCAGAGCAGAAATTTCTGTTTAATTCTTTAATTATGTTCCTACATAGTTTCGCCAATTATTTGTCTTCACCTATTCCAGGCACTAGCAAAGATGTTAAAGATGACGTAAGGGTTTTCACACCATTATCAATTGGTCAGATGTATAAAATTACAAGGTTTTTTGCATTTTCAATCAAACCTTAACTTGCCTTGGAAGGGCATTTTTCCTTGAAAAAGTGATGTAAGGTTTTATGTCAACCAAAATCATATCTGAGACCTTTTTAGCACAGTCAGATAGGTGGTCGGATCTAAAGCAAAGGTTTAACCAGGGAAAAGTATTAGTTTTTTTATCACTAACTTTTAATATCGAAACCAATTCGAAAGAATCTAACTACGAATTTACAGGAAAAATGGAAATCTCTAAATTGGTAGTCAAAAAGAGGTCATGATCTGAGCGACACCATAATTAATTGGGATGTATTCAGCTTCACGATCTTGTTCGTCGGTGGTGTTTGAATACCTAAATTAGTTGAAACTGTAAAAATTTGCGGCATTTGAATAATTAATTAGTATAAAATCTGTACAAAATAATATTAAAAAGAAACCTACATCTGCATATAATGTTGATAACGAGTTTAAGCTCCACACAGTTTTGCTGAAGAAAGTAAAGTTACTTTATAAAATGTAAATTGCTAAAGTGTGATTGTATTTTGGGTATTATTACTGGAGGTAACTTTTATTAGATTCGTAGGAAAATCGATTCTAAGCGCTAACCGAAATTGAAAACCAGCTAAATTGATTAAAAAAAAGTTAAAGGATCATTATGACATTCAATTTTCTAGTAACAGACTATAAGCTGCAAAACAATTTACCTTCCTTAAATTACTCCGCAGTAACGATTCTGCTCTACTAAGCACTTTAATAATGATTCTTCGAGACTTTATATTATTTTGAATAGTCATTAATTTCTCATAGAGCAGTTGGTGCTTAATAGCAGAAATGGCTCCAAAAAATCTATAAATCCTAAAACAAAATCCTGCAATTCCAGGGATATACACCATAGGTCAAAATTTAAAATTTAAACCATTTTTGCAGGTATTTGAAATATGTATATGTATGTATATTTATATATATATATATATATATATATATATATATATATATATATATGTATATATATATATATATATATATATATATATATATATATATATATATATATATATATATAACTCCTGGACAAAATTAACACAACAATCTGAAAATTAACTTATCTTTTTCTTATGTCAGTTTTAAAGTTTATCGAGTATTTGAATAGTAGGCTATGCATATTTTGTTTCGTTGTTCATGACAGAAATCAAAACAATTCGTTTAGATTTACAGTTTTAAAGAATTTTTTAGAAGATAAACAATTTTCTGCAATAATGCGATAGATTTTCTTTAAAAGTAAGCTTATAAATTATTCCCTTTTTCAAAGTAATACGTTTTTGTGGTAGACTGTTTTTTTTTGACCCCGAAGAATTAGATAAATGAATCGAACAAGGAATTTAACTGAACCCGAGGTAGTGCGAGACTCAGTTTTATTGGACGAGGGATATTGACAGAGTTATGTTGCCAATTTGTTAGGCAAACATCGTTCCACAATAAGTCGTATGGTAAGACGCTTGAATGAAGTAGGAACTTATTCTAGAAGGCTAGGGCAAGGGCGAAAACGATGCACTAGCGACCTAGATGAACATTTTATAAGACAATATGCTTTAAGAAATAGGACTGTCACTAGTTCTATAATAAGAAACGAACTCGAAGCTGTTCGCAATGACACAATTTCTTCTAAAACAGTTAGAAGACGGTTAAATGAAGCTGGATTAAACAGTAGGAGACCAGCCACTGCGCCCTTGCTTACTAGAGAGAACAGAGTTGCCAGGTTACGTTTTGCTCGAAATCACGAAAACTGGTATGTGGATGATTGGAAACAAGTTTTCTTCACAGATGAAACTAGGGTTAGTCTAAAACATCCAGATGGTCGTGAGCGAGTCTGGCGAAGACCAGGAGGGAGGTTTGCTCCTTGCAATATCTCTGCAAGGATTCTATTCGGCGGTGGCTTTGTTATGTTCTGGAGTGGCATCTGCTTTGATGCTCACACAGAGTTAGTTCCTGTCCGTACGAGATCCATGAATGCTGACCACTATCATGAGAATATTGTAATAGAACATGTGATGCCTTTCCGGCATTTTGTGGGGCCCAATTTCCTGTTTATGCAAGACAACGCTCGACCTCACGTGGTTAGGGAGATACTCGATTATCTTAATCAAGTTGATATACCGATTATGCAATGGCCACCAAAAAGCCCGGATCTGAATCCGATAGAATATGTATGGGATCACCTTAAGAAAAATGTGAAACCTCATATACCTGCACCTAGAAACCTGAGGGAACTTGAAAATGCAGTTATCATAGAATGGGAGCAAATTCCTCAAGGGTTTATCCAAAATTTAATTAGAAGCATGCCTAGGCGCATAAACGCTGTCATCCGAAGTAGAGGAGGCAACACACGCTACTAGTGTCCCAGTTTATTTTTTTCATTATTATATAATTTCAACGATTTTGTTATTAGGTCTTAAGAATAATTTTAATTCGAATCTTATAGAGAAATTTGGTAGCTAATTCACTTTTAAAGTATCCCAATAAGTTTTTTCTAACTTTTAGTGTAACCAATGTTCATAAAAAATTATTAAAATTAATTCATTATAGAGATTTGTATGATTTAATATATTGTTGCGTTAATTTTGTCCAGGAGTGTATATATATATATCTATATATATATATATATATATATATATATATATATATATATATATATATATATATATATATATATATATATTCGGCGCACATGCTGACGTTGACAATAAAATGTTTTGAACTGCTAGTTCAAAGAAATTACTCCATCTTGATTTTTTTTTATATTATTTGTCTAACATAACATATATCTAAATTGAACTGTTTTGGAATTGTTGTGATTTGCAATTTAAAATAAAAAAAGACAAAAAACTATTAATACACGTAAATATTCTAGGTTTATTTTTAAGATAACAATTGCTCAAAATGGCTATCGTTAACAGCGAGGCAATGACTCAAACTGTCATAAATAGCCTGAACGGAGTTTTGCAAATAATCCGGGGTGATCTGGGCTACTTCATAATGAATTCTTTGTTGTAAATCTTCTAGTTTCTGGTCGACTTCGGTAAACTTTGGTTTTCAATGATCCCATAAAAAAAATCTAGTGGCGTAGGCCATTCTACAGCACCTCTTCTGTCTATCCATCGAATAGGAAAAATCGCATCCATATATCTACGAACATTGATTTCATAGTGAGGCGGTGCTCCTCCAGTTGATACCACAAACTCCTGTTAGGGGTATCCAAATTATTTTCATGGGGAAAAAGACCTGCACAAGTTGGAATAACTTGCTCCTGAAATAACTGTAAATACCGCTGATTTCCATCGATAAAAAGAGACCAATGATATGACGTCTACAAATCCCTGCCCACACGTTTATCTTTCTGAGAATGACTGTCAATTATCCAGTGGGGATTCTCAGTAGACCAGTACCGGCAGTTAAGCCTGTTAACTCTTCCGTTAAGACAAAATGTGGCCTCACTAGAAAAAACAATATTATGAAATAGGTTAGGATCATTATTGATTCGTTCCATCATGACCTCGTAAAATTCAGTCTATCGTAGTCATCTTCAGATAATTCTTGCAATAGAATGGGTTTGTATTAATGAAATTTTTTCTTCATTCAGTATACGACTTAGGGTACCTTTACTTATGTTGTGGTCTAGGCAAAGCTAACGAGTGGCTGTGGCTTATTTTAACTTTTGACAAGAATATTTTTTTCACGCCGCCACTGGTGAATCATACAACTCCACAATATCGCCGACATTGTTCGTTGGTGGCATACTCGGAGTTTCATTTACACTATCAACGAACAAAAAATTTCTTTAAAACCCCAATAGTTGACTCCTTAAGTTTATGCGATATTAGTCTCTTAGACCACACCCGTTTTAAACAATTTATGATTTTTTAGCTGTTGGAGTTATTTTCATAAGATTCGGATTTTGGTATAGTACTTATTCTCCAAAAAGCCCAAATAAGGCGAAACAAATGTTTAGTTAGTTAGTTAGTACTGCAAGTGTAGTCTTACTAAAAAACACATAGACATGTTATAATTCGTATGTAAATCTTCTGTTGTTTTGCAATTTAATTAAAATATTGTTTTTAAGTTAATTATACTACACAAACACATAACTGTAGTTTTTTTTTTATGTAGAACACCTGTGAGGCTACTTATACTTTTACAATCTAGTCAGTATATACTAATCAGCAATCCTAATCTAATCTAAAATACTAATCGCGTGTTATTCAGCTTTTATTAGATTTTTCTCAAATAAATTTAATAAAAAGTAAATGTTATAAAAATTGTTATCTTTAAAAATAATTACTTCGTGACATCAACAAATTAATCACACTAGTTTTATATTTTAATATTTTATTATAATAAATAAAAATTTTACAGGTTTTTTTACACTAACATTTTATTTGCCAAGGCAGAACTTTTGAGGTTGTTAGTAAAGCCATTGACCTTATTGTGCTATTTAGTGACAAAGAATTCCGCTGGCAAAGCATTTTATGTGTGCGGGCGTCAAAATTTAAAGGATTTATTGTCGGTTACCTTTGTTTCTTTTTTTGTGGCTCTCCCTCTCCTGAGCTAGTTCGTACAATGGTGACCTTCTACGGGCGAGTTAATTTTGTAAATGATTTGGTCAAATGCAGTTTTGCCTTTTTTTATCTTTTCGACAATTTTCGAATTAAAAAAAAAAGGGTATTGAATGTGCTTCTACATGACCTCATGAGTCACCCGTTTCAATATGTGAAGTGATTTCATAACCTCCTATATATATATATATATATATATATATATATATATATATATATATATATATATATATGTATATATATAAATATATATATATATATATATATATATATACATATACATATACATTTGTATATAAACCTTTTAAGTTATATATATATATATATATATATATATATATATATATATATATATATATATATATATATATATATATATATATATATATATGTATATATATAAATATATATATATATATATATACATATACATATACATTTGTATATAAACCTTTTAAGTTGTTGACGTCCGAGAAAGCCTGCTTTTAATAAAGAGTCATAATTGGTGAGATGCTTAAATCAAGTGCTGGGTATAATCGAAGAGTAGGTAGATTATGAGAATATTTCCTCCAGGGGCTAACTGAATTGAATATCAGAGTTTTAAATAAGTAAAATAACATAAATAATCCATTTTTTATCCAATATCACCAAATTTCCATCAAGAGATTCAAGATAATTGTTTTTACTAACTGTTAAAAATAAGTTTAAAAATATTGAGAAATACTCGGCAGAACACACAAACCATATGAGAAACAACAAACAAAAGCGCTTTACGTTCGAAATAAACATTGGGCTCAAAAAAAGAATCAATACATGTCAACTGAATTATCAAGATGCTAGCAGTGTCTAGAAGCACTTGACTGAAGATTTTCGGATAATATCATCATCATCATGTTTGTTAAACAACTGTTCCAATATTTTGTATTTAAATCTACTATTAGCTTTTACTATTGTCTATGTTTTTAACTTAAAAATCTGCTTGTTATAAGAAAATATGTTTCGTTATCATGTCATTGTTATGGTATTTTAAAAAATCTGGCAACATTGCTACAAACTAAATTAGAGGAGGCCAAAATGGCGGATAAATAAGACGTTTACAAAACTTCAAATAGGTTCGAATAGAGAAAGAAAAAGTAGCCAATGCGTCATTATTGACTGAAGAAGTCACCCATTTCAATAAAATAAAATGTTTTTATGAAAAAGAAAATGGTAAAATTATATTCCTAGTACTTTCCCTGCTTATGCAAGTAGTAAACAAAGCACGGAATTTGAATTTTTTATACTAAATAATAATAACTACTACTCAATATTTTAAAGAGGCTAATGATGAAACATCAGTTACTATCATCAATTTTATTTGAGAAAATCAGTACATTTAAAGTCAGCTGTTAGATATATGAGAAAATATTTACTGCACAACTCTTAAATTATTCAGAGGTTCGACCACAAATAATAGAAAATAATGAAAAAATATGACAAGTTTCAAATTCCAAGAACCTTAAGATATTTACTGAGAAACTCTCTAACTCCCTTCTCTATCACTTTAATCTCTTACATGCTTGATTATTTACATGAAGAAAAATCAATATTTTGAAGAAAAAACAATATGTTTGCCAAAAATCAATTTATTCATCAACATAGTTTCCTTCAAGAACTACTTATTCCAGCGATCTTCCAATATTTGGATACCTTTCACACAGTGCGATTTTGTCGAACTCTGTAAAGTAACCTTCAGTTTTACATGCAACTTCTTCATTTGACACTACTCAGCATATTGTAACATTCATTTTTTTTTAGATTTTAAGGTCATATTACGACACTGTTTTTTTTTCCTGTAATTTATATTTTATTACATGTTTATATTTATTGCAATGATTTCAAATTTTGAGCAGTGTAGCTTAAAACACTGATTTAAATTTTTGAATGGTATGGCTCGGCCGTGTATAACGTGTTGCTGACCTAACTTGTTTGCGTTGATTTTGCATACCGGAAGTAAGGCATTTTAAAGATTTCACTTTGAAGAAGGGGAAATGATATATAAACGGCCAGATGGAATTTTTAGGAGCTTTTCCCGCCAGTAGGCCGTAGGGTTTTTTTCTTCAGCACGCCAGAGTGATTTTTTCTCAATGGTGCACTAACGTTTTTTATCGTGGGTATCGACAAGTTTAAGGCCGTTTTCCGTTCTTTAAATATCCTGCTCATCCTCAGGCATTTAGGGTCAAAAAGTGTTTAGCTACCCAAATGAGATTAGGATGGTAGTGGCTGAGACAATATTTTTATGAGAATGTTACCAGGAGAGGCCAAGTAGCTTATGGAAAAGCCACGAGGAGAAAACAATCAGTAAGTCAGTAGTACACCAGTTTAAATATCTCACTTCCTGCCTACAAGTGTGTTTCCAACGACTACTCAACACGTGTAATCCGCGGAGTTAATTTCACAAACTTTTAATATCGTGTTTTATAAAGCCTTTTATTAAAAACTTAATAATCCTAATTTAAAGACTCTATGCAATATATATATATATATATATATATATATATATATATATATATATATATATATATATATATATCCTTCTATATTTAAATTTAGCGTTTCACTGAACTACCAGCTTTATTTCTTAGGACGCAACGGTAGTACCCAATTCAATTTTATTCCAACAACTAATTAACTCTTCAGAATTTTCTCATTTTTAGAGCTGAACTTAGAATATTTTTATTCTACAATGAATGGTGCCCAAATCTGTATAACCAAATTTGTAAACAACTATAGATACTATTTTCAAAAGACAATTAAGATATACCTAAAGGGCAAAATAGTGCCACAAAAGAGACGTTATAAAATGACGCCGCGGCGGACGCTATAATATATATCCATTACACCCAGCCCTTTATTTTTGCGCTTGACGCTCGTTTCGCTAACCATGATAGCTTCATCAGGAACGATGACTGACTAAAGCTAAACTACAAATCTACCCTATTTATACCTCGCCTAACACCTGGATTACTCAGGCGAAACTAATGGCATATGCGAGGCCATCAGTTCCGGTCAAGTAGCTAGTAGAGGGGACCCTAAGGAATAGGCCCTCTCTCTTTATTTAAACTACTTGTACATTTTATAATTTTCATACTTTCATATGCGTTCAACAGTTTCCTATTAGATACATTTTTAATTATTCTTAGATTAGCTAATGTTACAGTATGATCAACTTCAAGGGCATATTCGGCAATGTTAGGCTTTTCTATTCTACTGTATCCTAAATGTGCTAAATGTTCTTTAAATCGTGTTTTAATTAACCTTTTAGTTTGCCAACATACCTTTTGTTGCAATCATTAGAACTAATTACATAAATTTCACTTTTCTCACAATTAGAAATCTTGTCTTTGGGATTTCCTAAGATATTCCTCAGATTTTCTGTTGAATTATAGACTAAGGTGAGGCCTACCTTATTAAATACCTTATTGAGTCCCTTGCTATATTTCGGATTATATGGTATAGAGACATATTTGGCTTATTTTCTTCGCGTGTAAAAAAGGTGAAATTCTGAATATTTAACCTGAACTTATGTCTATTAACTTGTTTATTAAGTCATTGTCGTAACCATTAACTTTAGTTTTATTCCTAATACGATTTCTTTCATTATTGAAATTTGCTATATTCAAAGGAAAGTGACCAAACGATGAACTAAAAAATATAAGGCCGCTAATTTGTGTTCCTTGCAATGAAATGAATCATTAGGAATATATCTATCTGTTACTGTGTCTTTTCAATAGATATCAAACTCTAACCTATTATTATTTTCAATAATTAAAATATCCAGAAATGGCAGTTGCCCTTTGATCTCAATGTCGTAAGTAAATTTAATGGAATAATATCGACTATTTAATTTGGAAAGAAAATCATCTATATTTGCTTTCTTTGTATAAAAAATTGCGAAAATATTATCCACATACTTATACCATACTAGATGTCACAGAAAAGAACGACACGTCCGGCTAAATAATTTTGTTAATTTTTTAAATTAACTTTTCAAACTTACACGAACTGATTACGCTCCTGTGTAGAAAATAATAGCTTGTGCTAAAGAGTTCATTAATTTCAGTCTCGGATTAACTGACAAGTGTCGAGAAAAGGTTTTAGTAAAATAGCTGGGTAGAGCGTAAATAAGGAAATTGCTCTTTCTACAGCTATTTTTATAAGAAAATTACAGTTTTTGTGTGTTATTTCATGGTTGTTTCTTTAAAGGTAAACTTCATTTTCCACTACATAAAGTTTAATGCAGAGTATATACATGGTAAATAACTTTTTGATATATGACTGGTATTTATTATATAAAAATTTTGTATGTCTCATTATTTTAAAATGAATCCTTATAAAGATAAAGTTTAATTTTAGACGCCACAGTGTCTCCTACTTCTTTTCTCCTTAACGATCATTAACGAACTGTCCGAACGGAATAAGAATCCAATCTACAGCTTCGCCGATGACATGACTCATTTTTCTTTATTTACCTTGTACGCTCGGACATCAGATACCCATGCAAATATCCGCAGGCAACAGGAAGTGGTTCAACTTAACAAAGATCTGGAAAGAATTCTTTCTTGGTAATTACAGTAATTGAGTAAAATTTATTGCTGGAAAAACTCAAGCAGCAGTAGTACCTAAAAAAAGTGACTGATGCAGAATGCCACATAGTTCAAAACATTCGATTCCTCCAGTATAGTCAATTGCTGGCCGTTAACCTAGGGGCAAATATATCTTGGCATGAACATGTCGCATGTATAGCAAAGAAAGCTCCCCAAAAGCTCAGAACGTACTGGAAAGCTTTATACTCTACCGCAACTCTTAACCTTGTACAAAGCCCAAATTCGAATACAGATGGAATATAGCTCCCATATTTAGGAGCTAGTTTCATTGAAAGGGCTTGATGGATGTAACTCCCTTAATTTATCCCTAAGGGGTATATGCCAGCAATACACGTCGTACTTAGCACTACTCGTGCCACTCTTTTTTTGAGGAACTTCATTTTTTTGAAATGAATTACTCAGGACTGTTTCACACCTAGCACAATTTTTCACGTTTCTAGACCAATATGAATTGATTTTTCCTCACACGCATCGCTCCTGCAAGGCTTTAAGGATTTTCCTGCAGCAAGTGTGCCGGGCTCATAAAAAAAGAATTTTAGCAGAATTAAGGGAGTTAAAACTAAAAATAAAATAATATTGATTCTCAATTTATTTTTTAACTTTTTTATTTTTTGTGTATATTTTTCTCTCTCTTTCCGAAATTTTTATATTTATTTCAAAGTCAAGCATAGTCTGCCATTAAATTACAATGTTAATTCTGGCCTACAATAACATCGTTCGGATCAGGGCGATTTTGCTCCATGGTTTGTTTCAGTTTACCGGCGCCAGGGACTCATGTTTAATTAGCAGTCGCTGGTACTTATTTATTTAAGTGTATTTCATACTATTGTGCATGTGACATCTTGTTCTTATGAGAAGGCTCAAGCCGGAAGAGATCGACGATAAGGACAGTGTCTCTCTCGCTCTGCAGTGCGGTAGGATACATATCTGAAGAAGAACTTTGAAGGGCTAAGAGCCGACTCCGGCGGAATCTGTTGACTGCAAGTTGTTAGCGTGAGATCACTTATACCGAACGATAAAGACAATGTCTTTGTTTTCCTCAAATGAGTTACATTTCTGAAGTCGATCTGCATGGATCAAGGTACATCACCAAAAAAAATTTACTTTACCGCATTCATAAAAAGACGTTTGTAAGTAGTAATTTGTGCTCCGTTGGAAATCCACGTTAAACTGCAGGTTCCATCTGGCACTGGCATCTATATATTACTTAAACGCCGGTGAAAAAGTTCTATCTGATCTGCTTGTTTGGTTACAAGTCTTCCTAACCATATTACTAATACTACTAGAATCGAGGGACTCTCGTTTCGTTCTTTCGTCTATGGCTTTTACTTGATAATGTTTAGAAATACGTATACTCGTATAATTTACTTAAGTATATCACGCAAGGAGAAAAAAACAATTCTAATATTTATACATTTTCGTTTGTTTCTTGTAAACTATAACAAACTCAATATCTGAAAGCCTTCTTTTTGCTTCAAGTGGAACAAGATAAATTCAGTATTATATATCATTCATTTTAGTTAATTAATATTCAGTTTTTATATTTAAATCTCTAACTAAAAAAAACTTGTATGCACTGATATAAAGTTCCAGATAAAACAAACCATACGGAAAGAGATTATTACTTCTACCCTAAAAAAAAACTAAAAATGCACATAGTATACACGTTGTATTGTTATACTTTTTATGAGAAGGCTGTACAGTGTGGCCATTCAAGCGGTATTGTTTGAAAGATACCTACAGGTCTTAGAATTCATCGATTTAATTATTATTTTTTTTTTAAATAATCCTGATCAAATTTCGAAAAGATCTTCGAAGCCCGATTTAAAAAAAAAACCTAACTTAACGTAACCTAATATAGCCCAACATAAAATAAAATAATAACAAATTTGGAAATGAAAAATAATAATCTATGAAGCCTTAGACATAACTCAACATAACCTAATCCAACCTAACACGACTTAACCAAACCTGATCTAACCTAATCTGAACTAGCCTAGCCTAGCATAACAAAATACAAAATAAATATATGTAAGAAAGGAAGGACAAGAAAAATAATAGTCTCTGAATTTAAAACTACACAGTATATATCACCACTACACCAAACACTTTATTTTTGCACTCGACCTGGCGGAAGTGAGAATACCCACATTAGACTGACCTGCACGGAGTCCTGACCTCAATCCAATCGAGCACATGTAGAATGAGCGCAAAAGAAGGGTTTGAGCTAGAAATCCAGCCCCTGAATCGCTGAGGAATTAAGGGTTGCTATGGCGGAAGAGTGAGAAGAATCCCACAGACACTGGTAAAAAAGCTCACCCGTTCCATGAAAAACCATCTGGAAGCAGTGATAAGGACTAGGGGGATAATACAAAATATTTATTTTGGTTATTATCAATAAATTTAATTGTTAAACTAAAAATTTGTTTAATTTTTCCTTTCTCTTACCACAATTTTCAATCCTTGTTCTCCTTTTTTCCCCTTTCAATCATTTTAATCAGTAAAAAGCATGAGGTATGCTATGGAATTTAGTATCATTAGAAGGAAATAGAATGGGCTTTCAAATAATACTCATCACCATCATCATCAGCTTATACTGTCCACTGCTGGACGAAAGTCTCCCTCAAGTCTTGCCACTGTTTTCTGTTCTGGAACGCTTGTACCCAATTTCCAGCCACTCTTTTCAAATCATCAGTACACCGACTTGGTGGCCTACCTTTACTCCGATAGGCTTCAGATCTTGGTCGCTACTCTACGATTCTCTTTCTCCATCGCTCATCCTTAAACCTAGCAACATGCCCAGCCCAGCTCAATTTAAGATATAGAATGAATGTGACTGTGTCTTGTACCCCCTTTCTCTTCCTGATAATGAGATTTGGGATGTGATCTCTAAGAGTAACGCCTAACATTGACCTCTTCATTTTTCGTTGAATGACACATATTTTATTGATGTTTTTCTTCGTCATTGTGAGAGTATCGGCGCCGTACGTCAGAACGGGGAGTACGCATCTGTCACACACAAACATACACGAAAAATTGTCAAAAGTATTTAAGTTAGGTATCTTTGTTGCCATTTTTCACTTTTGTTTTCTAAACAGACCGAAGATCGAATTTGAGGAGTCGAATGATATCCGGTCTTGGATGATGAATACCTTCAAATATAAAAGTTTTAATACAAAAGTGGTGGAAGTAAAACTTAAAACAACATGAAATAAAATAAGAGTCAGGTTTCTAGGACGAATGGTTTTCATTTTATGAGGAAAAAAAAAAAAACCACGATTTTTTGTAAAAAAATCGAATTTTACAGCTTTAACCTCGATGAAACACGGGTTAACGTTATCTAATTAAGCTAAAACTGTGCAAATCTTATTTTTTAGACAAATGGTAAATTTTAGGGGCGTCCCGCCGGCATTACGATGAAAATATTTTTCCCCTCTATACCTTGTGACCACCCTAATCTACATATTAGAAACTAACCCATAAGTTTTTAAAACTGGAGCATTCTGGGGCACCCTGAAGGTGACGCAGACTACTTCATTAACCATAAGGCAGATTTCTCCCTGTAAAAAAAGCACCTTAATCCGCCACTACACTTTCAACTAGATTAAGTTAATAGTCCCAGAAATATATCTTCTTAAAAACATGCCAGCTTTAAACACATAGGAAGGTTAGATTTGAATACGTAGGCCAGTTTGCCATATGCAGCCCAGGAGAGACCTATTCGAAGCTAAATTGAGTATCTCATCCTGTTTCGTCGCTGATTTCATGTCTCAGGTATTTATATTGGTGCACTTGCTCTGTCTCTACGTTATCCAATTTTATAGTGTCGCTTTATACAATATTTGTCATAAACTGGGTCTTAGATAAATTGATTTTTAGACCAACTTTTCTTGAAGCTTTCTGAAGCATCTGTAGCATAGCTTGTGCTTCTTGTATTTTGTCTGTTATTAAGACAATGTTGAAACAGAGGTGATTTAACTTTTCACCGTAAAAATATATGAATACTAAGTTTTAGGATCCGTGTTAAATAAAGTCAAATAGTTTGAGTCGATTTTTTTGCTCACTAATGTGGTTACTTTAGAACTGCATGGTAACAAAAAAGGTATTCGGTAAATCACTTTACTGACTTTTACAAAGAAAATAATTAAAAGCTTTCCAAATCCCGACCGTTCAGGATAAAAAATATTATTCAGGAAACAAATATTCGGAATCCTTCAAATAACTTGACCTAAAAACGACTATTAATTTTAAATGGAAAACGGGGGTGAGATTCCGAATTTAATTAGCAGAATTTCAGTTGGCAGGGTTATACAGTTTTAAGAAACTCGGTTATATACCTACTAAATAAATTAAAATTTCTTTAATTTAAATAATTCTAAAAATGTAGCTTCTGGCTTTTTAGTAGCTCAGTTATTTTTCATTGATAAAAAATTTGATATGCATGTGAGAAATTGTGGTTGTTCAAGTTAGATCGCATCAATTTAGGATGGCATCTTGTAGGCTCTTAACTCTTTAAAATTAGAAAACTGAAGTAGTCCTGAGAGGATATATCCAACTGGTGTTCACTGGACTGTTCCCGTTACATCGGGTACGGGTTGTTATTTAATATGTAGACCTTATCTTTGTTGATATTGTCATGGTATTTGTAAACTAGGACCGATTTTCAAATTTTTGTGTATAGAAACTTGAGATTGAAGTAAAAATTTGGTTTCTTTAACACTACGTCGTTCAATTAAGTAAAATTATTCAGGCACTATAAATGGGCAGGTTTTGGTCGTAAGGTAGAAAATCGTAAATAGGTTTTTGATGTATAACAAGTGGCTCAAATGATTACCTAAACGGCCTAAAGAAATAAAATGTGTTATTTGTCTGGATTTAAACCCTAAGTTATGAATGTTACTTGACATTTGTAACTATGCGTTTGAGTTTTGCAACGACGCCTAAATTCAGAAACACTTAAATTTAAGTTTAATAATGAATCGTTAAATTTTTAAATACATTTAAAGTATTCTCTGAAATTTAAACAATATTTTTTTCAGGTAAAAAGTGTTCAAAATTGAGCGTATGTTTTGTTAAATATCAGCAAAATGTTGACGGGAACTAAACATTTCTAGAAAATGAAAAGTTACACAGGAAAATAGTAAAACTATTCCTGTAACGCGTACTTTAACATGTTGACGTATTGAAACCAGGTAAGACTGGTAAAATTAACATACCTGATATATCGTTTTTCAGAGTAATAGGCATACTGTCAGAATACACTTAAAACAGCGTTTCTCAACCTGTGGGGCGTGATTACACTATTGGGGGAACGCGAGCGTATCGAAAAGAAATTATTATTAAAAACATTCATTAAAAACATTCATTAAAAACATTAAATATAATTTATTGAAAGGAAAGCAAAACAAAATACATTCTGACATAATAAAAAATAAAATACACATTTACACTTATATAATACATCTATAAATAGGATTGTATTAATACTGCACAATGTATTTAGCTAATAATTAACATATCAATACTAAATTAAAAACAAGTTTAATAATTATTAGTGACTCCCTCGGGCCGGTTTTGCAGAGCAAAGATTTTCGAAGGATGGTTTAATATTAGAAATAGACACTCTGAGTTCTTTTTCTATATTTAGTTGAGATCTATATTTTGTTTTCAAAGCAGCCACAGCAGAAAATCCGGTTTCGCAAAGGTAGGATGTTGAAAATGGTAATAGTATACGAAATGCTCTTGTTTTCAGTGCAGAACACTCATCCATACTTTCCTGCCCAAAATTCAAAGAGTGATTTATTATTAAACTGTCTTGATTTCGTCACTTGCCATGAAGTCTATGAAGATTTCTTTTTCGGAAGTTGAGAACCCTTCGGGAGTATTTTGAAATGGACTCCTAACCCACTTGTAACTTGCTACCAAGTTGTCGTTAGTAAAAAAATACTTTTTAAAACTCTTTGTCAACATGGCTAGATGATTTTCAATGATTACTAAAACAACTTTCACATGATGTTCTTTAGCCTTGTATGTTTTAACACATTCACCCACATTTGCAAACATTTCTAGGTTTTTTGCTTTACATTTCTGCTCCACAATTCCAATTTTCTACAAAAAACATTATTTTTATTATTTGTATCGAATACATGTGTATTTGTTCCTTGGAGTTGATAATTTAAGGTATTTAGTTTCTCGAATATATCGCTCAAGTAGCTCAATTTCATTACAAATAAACTATCTCGAAACTTCTCGGCTTCCGGTCGGTTTCCCTCTCCTAGAAAAATGACGATTTCATTTCTTAATTCATAAACACGTTGCAAACATTTCCCACGTGATAACCATCTTGCCTCGCAATAAAATAGTAACGCTGAATGTTCGGCACCCATGTCTTTACAAAGTGCAGAAAAAATTTTTCTGCACTTTGTAAAGACTACGGTTACAACTGTAGTCAGCACAATATTCAGAGCAGGACTCATTTGTTTGGAAGTCAAAGCTACTCTATGGATCATATAATGTGTCCACACACACACAGTGGAGATTTTTGTTTCACAAGTGCTTGTACACTTTGAAATCTTCCAGACATTGAATGAGCACCATCGGTACATATTCCGACGCAATTTTTCCACTCCATATTTGCCTCGTTTATAAAATCATTTAAGATAGCAAATAATGCGAGTGATGTTGCTTTAAGTTCTATTGGTTTGCAGAAAAATACTTCTTCTACTGCTGACATACCATCACAAAATCGAACATAGGCAATGAAATGAGCATCTTTATTGCTATCTGTTGCCTCATCAAGCTGAATTGAAAATAATTTGTCAAGCATCTTCCCGAAAAGCTGATGCTGTACATCTTCAGCTATATCACCAATTCGGGCAACAATATCATTTGATATAGGTATGGATAGCAATTGTTTGGCAAAATTGTCTCCAAACATAGTTTCTACAATCTCAATTGCAGCTGGCAAAACAAGCTCTTCACCAATGGTGTGAGGCTTTTTACATCTGGCTATTTTATATGAAACTTTGTAAGAGGCAAGTAAAGCTTTTTCATTCACAGACAAAGTTTTTTAAAAAAATGATTTCTGCTTTACATATGAATTTAATTTTAGTTCGAAGAATTCTCTGGGTTTGTTAAGGTGAGTACCTTAACTTACTAAGAAGCCCACCAAATGTCGTTTAAGTTTATTTGGTTTCATGCTGTCTGCTGCCAAGATTTTTGAGCAAATAACACACAGGGGTATTTCTTCTTCATTTACTTCAGTACTGGTAAACCCTAAACTTAAGTATTCCTGAGAATATTTTCTTGATTTTATTTTCGGAACCACGCTCGTCTGTGCATTTGTTGATGTTCACTATAGTCTAATGCTCGCTTACGCCCCCTAAAAAATTTATCCATAATTCTGTATAAATTTACTGCCGTGAATAATTAATACCTTGAATATCAATTAACCCGTAAATTACAACATACACATTCACGATAAATCCGATAGCAGGAGAAGGATCAACTCGACTGAGACGGGCTGTAATTGAACGAGGTGCAGCATTTATACACTTTTGGGCAGACTTTCCGAATGTTCGAGACAACGCGGAACTTCTCGCGAAGCCGCTGCCGATATGGTGGACGTGGCAGAGAGCAATAGAAAGGCATCGATTCTAGTTTTGTCAACGCAACAGATATGTGTTGCCAAATATGAATAAATTTTCTTATTCTTAGTAGTTTGTAAGGTTTGTAATTAAGGTCATAATGTTGCTTTAGGATCGAAATACATTATTATTGCATGCAATGTTATTGTATAAGAGGGGGGCGCGTGCAAACATAATTTTGTTTGAAAATTGGGTCGCAAATGCTGAAAGGTTGAGAAACGCTGTCTTAAAATTATGTATGTACCGAATTTAAACAAATTATCTTGAAATATTGTGGCAGCTTCTTTTTACAGAAACTTGCCTGTGCTAAACAGCTGCTCTTATGTCCCAGAGAATAGGTTCTACCTATAAGGGCGCTACTAAATATATCTTTATTATTTATTTTAAGCCCCGCTTATTTTATTCAGCAACTTTAATATAGAAACAGGAAATGCTAGGTCCTATAAATGTTGTTTGAGGTGTCACTGTAGTAAACAATTTAACAAAGAAATTAAGATAAAGTAAAACAGAAATTTATTTCTACATATTTACTGATTAGACTTGTAATTTGTAATCCAGTATAGTACTAGAAAAAATAAAAAAGATAAAAACTATGAGTTAGAATTATTATTATTGTCCTCAAAAAATTCTTTCTTCACTGTTGATGAAAGGGCGCTTCTACGTAGGCCAGCGACAGGAAGTCCTAGTAATAGACTAACAAAAAAAGCTGACAGAGAAATCATAAAACCGGTGAAAATCGGAAAGATCAAGAAACAGACAGAAAAATATTGAAGACCTTTTGATACAGAAAACTGTAACCTAAAGGGGAAAGAGTGGTAAAAATTGTTTAAAAAGACAGCGGTGAAACCCTAAAAAGAAAAAAAAAAAACCCCTTATACCACCTATAAAACATTTTCAAATAATTTTACTTTATCGACTCTCCAGCATGTGGGCAAAGGTATTTGTGAGAAATGCAGACCGCAAAATGTCGAACCGCTTTCTGTAAAAAACGGTGTCCCTTTACTGGGAATCAAAAAAAAACAGGAACTTACTCACAGGAGAGTTTTCTAATCCAAATAAACAGAGAAAATTTCAGTTCTGGGATGCGGCGTCTTACAAAGCCGGTGAACAGAATTAAGATAACACATCTATCGCTCTACGCCCTTTATTGAAAACCGACCCGCACTGCCAACCTGCCGAAAACCGGTCGTGCCATTTCCAACAAAACATATTTACCAGGGTATATCCTATACTACTAATTCAAATCGAGGATAAATAGAAAACTAGGAGAGGTAAAATATTTATAACCAAACAGATCTACCGACTTTATAGTGGACTACAAAAAGGAAATACTACATACCGTTACGTAATAATATAAGAAAACGCTAAAAAGAATCCTTTGGAGTGGGAAAATTTCTCCGAAAAAACTAGTGAAATTCAAGTTGACATGCTATTACCAAATATTTGTAATATCCTGGTGAAGATGCCGTAGTGTAACGTAAAAAAAGAAAAACTGTATAAAATAAACACTACATTTTGTCAAAAATAACTAAAAAAAAGTGAAAAAATATTAAAATGGTAACACATCTTAACTTGGATACTAAGCGAGTTTGAACATGAACTAATATGAAATAATGTTCTTAAATAGAGACATAAAACCATATCGGGAAGTTTGTTTACGTACCTAATTATCACCCCATTGAGATCATGGGAAAGAATACTCTTAATTTCTCTTTCTAACCAAACAGTAATGAAAATAACAGCAGCGCCCTAATTTTAAAAAGTCATAAAAGAAAACAAGAAAAAAATCCTGTAAAATTCGTGCAAACTCGCACCCAGCTTAAACTGAAACCGGTTTTATCGGGGAGAAAATGCCCTGAAAAAGGTAATTTTCGTTTTTCTTACCCGCATCAAGACATACGTTCGCAAATTGTTACATGGAATTTAAATGGTGACTGCTGATTGCCTGCAAAAAATCTAAGGAGTTTCTTCTTAAAGTAGATTTTTTTTAAACCGATAGAAAAACCAAAGTTTATTTTGAAAAATTGTATTTTTTTACACAAAATACCTACTTACGTGTCAAGAGCATCACTGTCTGGGTATGATGTATATCGATGCTCTGCACGTTGACATTAAAATCCGATTACATATCTCAGCTGTCCTGAAAACTGGCTGACTGGATAGCAAGCGAACGAATTGGACAAATGTACAGTGTTGTCCTTCCAAAATTTACAAAATTCGCTAGCTTCCTTAATGTCATTAAAAGTCTAATCTAATGATGTGCATAATTTGAGCTAATCGAAAAGAAAATAAATTCTCCCTTCGTTTATAGGTAGGGTTGTACTAATGTCCTTCGTAGATGACCTGGGGTGATGAAAGTTATACTGAGTTATCATGGTGCGGATCGTTCTCTGGATATTCTTCAGGTCGGTATCAGTCTACTTAATGATTCCAAAAAAATAAACCATCACAGGAAGAGTATACGTCTTTATTGCTATAATAAATGTACTTGCGTTCAGTTCGATCTTGAATAGACTTCTGACACACTTAAAGTAATGTTCTTTTACTTTCTCTTTTGCAAGTCTACCTTCTAATAATCTCTCTTGCTGATATCCCACATATTTATATGGTTCACCATTTTGCACTGCTTCAATAATGACTCAATTCGATAAAACAATGTTGCCTTCAAACGTTTTAGATTTTAAGATGTTGAAGACATTACATTCGTCCCTTCCAAACTTCATATGAATATGTTTGGAAAATCTGTGCGTTATATTTATTTGGTCATTTAGTTGTTTTAGGTTTGCAGCGTACAGTTTAACGTCGTTCATATACAATAGATGTATAGCATATTGGCTAAAGGACTCATTGCGATACAAAAACCATGGTGGACTTAAAGTCACCCTGAAAGATTCCTCTTCTGACATGAATCTCGTCGGTGCTTATGGAGCCGTCTATATTGTGCAAATGTAACTGCGTACGCCACTGTTATCTGGTGATGTCAAGAAAAATCACTATAGTAGGGTATATATTGTACATTTCAAGAACTTCTAAGAGCAAAGAGTGCGGCACACTATCGAACGCCTTTCGATAATCTATGAAGATCATGTGATTATTTTGTTGAGATTTTTGGACCTGCCGACGTACAACTGAGTCGATTATAAGTTCTTTACAAACCTGGTGGCTCTTTCTACAACCTTTCTGCATTTCTGCTAATATGTTGTTAGTGCTAACGTCTTTGTGTATTTTGTTTGAAATGTATCATGTCAGTGTTTTATATAGACATAAAAGTTGAGCCGAACACTAAAACGCTGATGTCTCCTCTGGAAAGTTAGGAACGAAGTCAACTGTTGGTCGAAAGCTTCATGCAATGAGTCAAATTTCTTGTACCAAAAGTTTTGGATGCTTTCTATTGCGAGATACTTCCAGTTATTCTTCTTCTTATAGTGCTATCTCCATTACTGTACTGTAATCATGGCGAATTCTTCCCTATCCTGGGCAATTCTTAATAGAGTATGGAGCAGGAACATTTCCCTTCCATCAACAACCGGAGCAGTGAGTAACGTGGACCCCTATAAATATGTCCCAAGTACAGAGTTTTTTGTCTTTTAATAAATGACAATAGTTCTCTTTCTTTACCCATTCGACGAAGTACATCTTCATTAGTAACACGCTCTGTCCAAGAAATCTTCAATATTCTGCGCATGACTCATAATTCGAAAGACGATTCGATTCATTGATCGTAGTCCCAAGGTCCAGGCCTCAACTCCATATAAAAGCAATGGATATATATAGACCTTTACAAAACGATAACGAGTATCCAAAGAAAGGGTTGAGTCTGTGAGGAGGTGTCTCATTTTGAGAAAAGCCGCTCTAGCCATTTCAATGCGAACTCGTACCTCAACTTCAGGATTCAAATCACCCAACACCCTAGATATTTAACTTTGTTTACTTGTTCTATCAATTGATCGTAAACACGAATATCTGTTTGCAACCCGGGTGTTCTTGAAATGAGCCCAAAACATCGCCTTCCCTAGATATATTGTTCGTAAGACGCTGAAGTCCATCCGCTGTATCTGCTATAATAACGGTATCATCAGCGTACCTTAGGTTGTTAATGATTTTGCCATTAACTTTGATACCATTCTCTAAGGCCTTCTGGAATATGTGCTCAGAGTATAGACTAAACAGGAGCGGGGAAAGAACACATCCCTGACGAACACCTATTTTTATTCCTATTTCCACAGTCTCTCTGCTATTTACTCGTATTGTCGCCACCTGATCCCAATATAGGTGAGTAATGAATCTGATGTCATTTTCGTCAAGGCCCATATTTTGAAGCATTTGTATTAATTGTGGATGCTTGACTCGGTCAAATGCTTTTCGCAGTCGATAAAACACAAGTAAACGTCTTTCCTTTGATCTCTACATTTCTGTAAAAACACACTCAGCCCGAAAAGTGCTTCTGGAGTTCCAAATCCTTGTCTAAATCTGAACTGCTCCTTGCTAACATCTTGTTCGCATCCATTGCGTATTCTATGGTGTATGATCTTAAGCATTACTTTCAGAGCGTGGCTCATTAGGCTTATAAGACGGTACTGTTCACATCTGTTTGCATTTGGCTTTTTAGGTAATGGTTTGAACATAGGGTCCAGGAGCCTTTCCAGTTTTTGCATGTTTCATTGCATCTCTAACTTTTGTTGGGAGTATATTTAAAGAAATTCCGTCCACAATGAGTTCTGGTAATTCTCTGTCGTCATCAAAGGTATTTTTAATGTATCGAGCCCATTCTTCTTCTAGCTCTTTTTGTTCGGTTAATATCTGATTATTACCGTTTATTAAATATGTTGATGTTCGTGTACTGTTTTGACATTTGACTTTTTTAGACATACTGAAATAGTCATGCTTCAACTGTAATTCTCCCATTTCCTGACATTGTTCTTCCATCCACTCTTCTTTAGCCTTTCTTATAAGCTTTCGAATCTGGTTACTGATCTCTTTATAAAGGGTGTTTTTTATAGAGGTATAGAACTTTGAAATGGAATAAAACAAAGATGAATTTTTTAAATTGACATGAAATTTACTTTATTCGAAAGATAATCTTCTGGCATTATAATTTAAATATGACTTCTGGCATATGACCGCCACGGCTGGCTCGGACGTAGTCTAATCTGGAGGTCCAATTTTCGATAACATTTGTGGCCGTATATCGGCAATAACGCGGCGAATGTTGTCCTCCAAGTGGTCAATCGTTTCGGGCTTATCGACGTAGACTAGCGACTTCACATATCCCCACAGAAAGTAGTCTAGCGGCATTAAATCGCACGATCTTGGTGGCCAATTCACGGGTCCGAAACGTGAAACTATGCGGTTACCAAACGTTTCCTTCAATAAATCAATTGTGGCACGAGCTGTGTGGCATGTTGCGCCGTCTTGTTGAAACCACAGCTCCTGCACATCATGGTTGTTCAATTGATGAACGAAAAAGTCAGTAATCATGGCTCTATAGCGGTCACCATTGACTGTAACGTTCTGACCAGCATCGTTTTTAAAGAAGTACGGACCAATGATTCCACCAGCCCATAAAGCACACCAAACAGTCAGTTTTTCTGGATGTAACGGTGTCTCAACATACACTTGAGGATTATCATCACTCCAAATACGGCAGTTTTGTTTATTAACGTATCCATTCAAACAAAAGTGAGCTTCATCGCTAAACAAAATTCGCTTATGAAAATCGGGATCAACCGCAATCTTGTTTTGGGCCCATTCACCGAATCTACGCCTTGCTAGGTGATCGTGTGGCTTCAATTGTTGCACGAGTTGGATTTTGTAAACACGCAAACCAAGATCTTTCCGCAAAATCTTCCATAAAGTGGATCGACACATATCCAATTCCTGTGCACGATGGCGGATAGACTGATTCGGGTCTTCCTCTACGCTACGCTCTGCAGCAGCAATGACTTCTTCTGTACGCACTGTACGACGTCTCTGTGGATGCGTATTATGATTTAGAGTAAACGTGGCGCGAAAACGTTCCATAGTTAATCGAATTAATTGCTCTGATGGACGATTATGTTGACCGTAAAATGGACGTAGTGCGCGATACGTATTTCGAACAGAACCATGATATTGAAAATAAATTTGCACAATTTGGAAGCGTTGTTCAGGCGTCAGTCTATTCATATTGAAATGCCAAACCAAACTAAACATAAATCACTTGACAGCTGAAAAAATGGCCGCCAGTTAAAAAGTGTTGCCAACTTAAAGTTTTATACCTCTATAAAAAACACCCTTTATTTAGTTTTGTTATCGTTTTTATACCGTCTTCTTTCATCCATAAAGCCCAATACCTCCTGGGTCATCCATTCCCTTTTCGCTATCTTTGCCGGTATATTAAGTTCTTCGTTTTGAACTTTGACACATATACTTTTAAATGACTCCAATGTGGCTTCGACTGATAGCAAGTGGCTTACTGAAATTGCCTGACTTATTTCTTAATTGAATGTTTCAGATACTTGCGATCGAATTTCTGGGTTCCTCAGTAGGCGAAAGTTGAGCCTTACATTTTTTGCAGTTTGAATATGCTTCAATTTGATGTCAATTATGCCGGTCAGAAGGACATGGTCAGATTAGATGTCGGCTCCAGGATATGTTTTAACTCACCGAACCCCATTCCTAAAACGCTTATTTACCAATATGTAATCGATTTGGTTCCGAACTACATTACCGTTATGGTCTCCAGTTATTAGTGGAATTGATTGTTTTTGTGATATCTTCCTTAATAAGGGTGCAAAATTGCATATATGAAATATCAATATTGTCTCTGTCATCTCTTATCCACCTATAATCTCTTTTATACTCAGGTGGTGCATTGTATGTGCTAGACCAATACTCAGTTATTATTAAACTAAAATGTTATACGACAGTTTTAAATTTGTGATAACTTTTTGGCGTTAATGACTCCAAGAGTATATTTATAACAAAAAATTACCTCTTTTATAGGGCTAATTGCAGTACCTCATATATATATATATATATATATATATATATATATATATATATATATATATATATATATATATATATATATATATATATACTTTAAATGTCTAAGACTACGTACTATTTTAGTGCCTAGAATTTTCTTGCTCAAAAATAATGGTGCTCGTAATCGTTTAAAATTTTTCATTTCTTATGTTACTAAATCATTTTTATGCCCTTTAAGTACAAACAAAAATTTACATGATTTAATCGTTAGATTTTCCCTTAAATGTGAAATTATTAAGAAAAATCGTATGCACTTTCTAGATTCTCATTTAAGATTTGGATAAAAATTGTGTTTCATAGGTTGTGAAATTATGTGGCGCATATAAATTGGTTTATTATTCCTTGAACATTCCATTTACGTTTGCAACTAGAAAGAAGGAGATCAAATAATTGTATCGTCGCAAATAATTGCGTGATTTTTAATGTAGGTCAAGTCACAAGCCTTCTAAAAATCTTACGACCACTATGAAGTGAAAACACGCAGAATTTCCAAAAGGCAAAAAATCTCGATATGAACATTTAACAGGAGATCTAATTAAGTTGGGAATGTGGAATCTTTGGCACAATGACACTACTCAATATATATCACCACTACACCAAATACTTTATTTTTGCACTCGACGCGCGTTTCGCTAACCATGTTAACTTCATCAGGAGCGATGACTGACTAAAGCTAAACTACAAATCTACCCTATTTATACTTAGCCTAACCCTTGAAGTACTCAAGCGGAACTAATGACATAGGCGAGGCCATCAGTTCCGGTCAAGTAACCAGTAGAGGGGACTATAAGGAATAGACCCTCTGTCTTTATTAAAACTACTTTTACATTTTATAATTTCCATACTTTCGTATACGTTCAACAATCTCCTATCAGATACATTTTTAATTAATCTTAGATTATCTAATGTTACAATATGATCAGCTTCAAGTGCAAGTTCGGCAATGCTAAACTTTTCTATTCTACTGTATTTTAAGTATGCTAAATGTTCTTTAAATCGTGTTTTAATTGACCTTTTCGTTTGCCCAACATACTTTTTGTCACAATCATTGCAACTAATTTCATAAATTCCACTTTTCGCACAATTAGGAATCTTATCTTTAGGATTTCCTAAGATATTCCTCAGATTGTCTGATGACTTATGGACTAAGATGAAGCCAACCTTATTAAATACCTTATTGAGGCCCCTGCTATATTTCGGATTATATGGTATGGAGACATACTACTTATTAGGTAATAAATAGACATAAGTTCAAGTTAAACATTCAGAATTCCACCTTTTTTACACGCGAAGAAAATAAGACCAAGTATGTCTCTATACCATATAATCCGAAATATAGCAGGGGACTCCTAAAGATTCCTAATTGTGAGAAAAGTGGAATTTATGAAATTAGTTGTAATGATTGTGACAAAAAGTATGTTGGGCAATATAAGAGGTCAATTAAAACACGATTTAAAGAATATTTAGCACACTTAAAATACAGTAGAAAAAAAAAGTCTAGCATTGCCGAACATGTACTTGAAGCTGATCATATTGTAACATTAGATAATCTACGATTAATTAAAAATGCATCTGATAGGAGATTGTTGAACGCATACCAAAGTATGGAAATTATAAAATATAAAAGTAGTTTAAATAAAGACAGAGGGCCTATTCCTTATAGTCCCGTCTACTGGCTACTT
Source organism: Pachyrhynchus sulphureomaculatus (assembly GCA_019049505.1). Taxonomy (NCBI): domain Eukaryota; kingdom Metazoa; phylum Arthropoda; class Insecta; order Coleoptera; family Curculionidae; genus Pachyrhynchus; species Pachyrhynchus sulphureomaculatus. The sequence goes on from CM032452.1 coordinate 57,825,812, forward strand.
AACCGGAACTGATGGCCTCGCCTATGTCATTAGTTCCGCTTGAGTATTTCAAGAGTTAGGCTAAGTATAAATAGGGTAGATTTGTAGTTTAGTTTTAGTCAACCATCGCTCCTGATGAAGCTAACATGGTTAGCGTAGCGAAAATAAAGTGTTTGGTGTAGTGGTGATATATATTGAGTAGGAAATATCATGATGACCGTATTTTCTGATCTGAATCATAATACTTGCCTCCATGTATGCTAAACGGTATCGGCTTGCTTGTATGCGTTGGGAAATTTTTAGAACATCCATCTTACAGTCCCGACTTATCCCAGTGCGATTTTTATGTGATTGGCCCAATCCTTAATGTAGAGTTAATTAGTTGTTCTGCACCAGCACTCATGCGATTTATATCAAATTCATTGAACAAAAATCGCTTTGCAATCTCTAAACATGTTTCTGTTGAACAAACCTGGTATAATCATAATGATTCTTCCAGAATACATTAACAGTCGGCGATAAGGAATATCACCAGTGGCTTAGCTCACTATTGTCCATTTCTATGGCCAAGTAGATTCAGTAGTTTATGTAATTTGTCCCGCTTTTGCGATCATACTGGTTTTGCAAATAGTATTTCAAATCAGGAGAAATAGAGCAAACGCACAGGTCAATCAACTTTCAAAAATCTATATGTTACTGGTTGACATAGTGTTTGGATTATTAAAAGTTGATATTCGCTGAAATTTTATGTAAAAAAATGGTATTAAACCTTTATGTTCATACATAATTGATTGATTTGTGATCACCATTACATGTTTTTCTTCTTTTTTTGTTCATGTAGGTCGAAAGACCGACAGCAATGTAATACATGTATCTAATTTAACTTTGTAAGTTCATATGGTAGCATTCTGGCCGATAATTGAATATTCCAGCATGATTTATTAATTTATGTTACCTCTACGGATCACTGGAAACGTTTAAGTTAAAGCCCTAAATCAATATATAAGGTTATAGTATCTTCGACCTACATCATGAGCAGCCAAATCATCTAGATCTCAACTCCTGCTATTAGGAAAAAAGAGATTGCGTGTCGAAGCCCACGGTATCTAGTAATACAGAACTACACGATCAAAAGACAAAACTATATGTTTCTTTAATCTTCTCAGATGGTTTTACGTATTCCTTTACCTGACTGTGAAGAAGAGACCATTAAAATTTAAGCATTTAGCGTTTATTTTTTAGCGCCAACGGCAAGACCGGCACCGCACAAAAATATTTTAGTAATTTTTACAATTTCGTTAAACGAATGTCATTACTTCATATTTACTTATCTTTACACATTACACATTTTCTAGCCCATCTAAAAACTAAAGATGTCGTTGAACTGAGTCCAAAAAAGCATTTTACTACTTCTTTGTTATTCAAATTTAGGAGCTCAGCATAGGAAAAAATTTAAGTTCCAAATCTCCTCTACATTGTTATGTATCAGGGTTTTGAATGCACCATTATGAAACGAAAATTTTACTGTCAATTTTTGGGGAATATATTACTTCCAATTCACTTTAAATGAAAACTTATTTTTAGTGTTCAGTACGGAATACTTATGGGATCACTTCGGTTCTGCGTCCGTCAGTCACACCCGACTTTCTTCAAAACTATTTTTGACATAGAAAGTTAAAATTTGGCACAACTCATCGCTCAGTCAGAGCTGTGTAGTTTTGAAAGTTAAATTTTGACTTAAGGATGTGAAATCAGAAGTGAAAAAAAAAGATATCATATATTCTATGCCTTAATTGACCTGTAATAATACTGACAGAAAGTAATTTTGACAGATATCAAACAAGTTTTACGAGTATTAACGAGAATTAATCCCTTCTCAAGCTCAACAGTGTTGTAAATCTAGATTATTATGGAGTACACTACTAGTGTTTGATTTTTCTAATGACAACGATCGCAAAAGTGCTCGCGTATATCACGAAAAATTTCCGCATCGTCGGACTCCTAACCATCAGACTTTTGCCAATATTGAGAGACGACTTCGAGAAATTGGACAATTTAAGACGGTAAGGAACAATGTTAGACGGCCTTCACAAGCTAGATCACCCGATGTTGAAGGGGAAATCCTTGAAATTGTACATGATAATCCTGGAATCAGCACTCGTTTAATTGAACGTCAAACGAGAATATTGAAAAGTACAACTAACCGGATCATTAGACAACAAATTATTCACCCCTTTCATATACAGTTCGTCCAGGAACTCTTACCTCCAGATCTTGGATCCCGTTTGCATTTTTCACAAATTATTCGAGCACGCATAGCGACTGTTCCGGCTTTCACACTAAAATCCTGTTTACAGACGAAGCAAGCTTCACTCGACGTCGTATAACAAATATGCATAATAATCATGTTTACGCTGAAGACAACCCACATGCTGTGCAACAAAGACAGTTTCAACGCGAATTCAGTATTAATATCTGGATGGGATTTGTCACGAACTATTTGATCAGGCCGTTTAGATTACCAGATCGACTTGATGGTGACATTTACTTGAATTTCATTCGTGGAACTATTCCTGAATTATTGGAAAACTTACCCATTAATTTAAGTCGCGACATGTTTTTTTCGTGCACGATGATGCACCACCCTATTTTGCAAGTAATATGAGAATTTTTTTGAGCCAAAGATACCCAGATAAATGGATCGGAAAAAAGAAGATGCTCCTATTCACAGGCCACCTTGTTCCCCAGACTTTTTATTTTGGGGTGCATTGAAATCGAAAGTTTATCAAGTTCAAATAGACAACATTGAGCAATTGTAGAATAGGATTTAAAATGCTGCTAACGCTTTATGAGATGAAGACAATTTAAGAAGAGTACATTTAAATTTCCTGCGATATATTTATTGTGAAACCAATACCTTCTCAGTTGAGCGATTAAACTTTTTTCGAATTTATCAATTTCTGGGTAATCTTTTATGCCCTTAACTAGTTGGTTTTTTACAATCTTTCTGTTGTTGGCTCGTTAGTCTTTAAATTTATTATCGTTGTTAGCCTGTTTACCTTCAAGCATGCTCCAAATTTCAAAGACTATTCTTTTGGACCTGTCCTAAGCCTGAATGAAGTGTGAAGGAATCCATTTGCGAATTTGAGAATGGAATTAAAAAATGAAAACAAATATCCCATTATCTTAAAAACTGTTGATCGGATCAACATTTACCAAGAGAGCTTTTTTGGACAAAGAGAGACGAAAAATATAAATATTTAATTAAAAATATCATATAGAGTAATTTAAAAAATTTATGACAATAACAGTATACATAGTGCAATAAGTGGTGCAATTTACAACAAAACCGTAAGCTGATTTCGATTTCTCACCTCAGAAAACCCCTTTGCACCGAATCTTGTACAAATAGTACAATTATTAAGAAAGCTACTTAAGAAAAACTAAAATAAAAGTATAACTTTGACAGGCTGTATCTCAAAAATTAGGCATTTTTAGACTAAGATAAATTGAATTGGGTGAAATGGTCATATTTTCATCTCAGAAATCCACAGTAACTCTATGTACACAGAATACTGGGACACCCTGTATATATGATGTAATACTTTCACACACGTTTCTTTGTGTTATTTAAAAAAAAATGCTAAAAATCGATATCCTCTCCCCCTTATCTCCAAAAGTACTCTTGAAAAAATTTTGAAAAAATTCTGAAATATTCTCCATAAAGTGTAGATTGAGCGAAAATTATCACGACGACATTACGTTTGATAGTTTATCTGGTATAAAAAAAAAACTAAGAAAACTAGGTTTCTTGACGTATGGTGAAGGTAACTGTAACTGAGTGGCAAGTCGCTCTTGTACCGAGATATAATTTTACTTTATTTCAGAAGTAATCACCGTACGGAACACTAATTGCGCAAATCTGACTTGCACTTGGTCGGTTCTTTAATTAAAACCAGTAGATTTTAAAAGAATGCTTACGTAAAAAAATACAAGATATTACATACCCGCCACAAATATTTACGAGCTCCAAGCAAACAGACTTGTAACTGGGAACTACCTGCTACTGAAGTTTTCAGTTGCTAGTCTTAATGCTAGAATATTGAATATAATTTGCTTTAATTTTGAACCTCTATCATCAATATGTTCCCTGGATGTGTTTTTTGAAAAGTCCTAACTTTGATGTCAAAAAATAATAAAATTATTGCCTAAATCATAAGCCATTTCAGGTTTATTGAATTTACTGCTAATGGTAATTTTTCTTCAAAAGTTTGTTGTTTTTTAAAATTAAGTTTTTAAACTTCCCATTACAACCCATGTAAACTTCCCATTTTTCACTTTTTTCATTTTCTTGCCACCAGCTTCAATACTTTAAACTATTTTTATAACATCTTGTACCGATTTTTGTGACAGCTGCCGCATTCTAATCTACCCCCTCAAATTATATTTTATTTAAAACAATAAAATTATTCAAAAACGGTCATCGCCGCTCGAAGGATTTCCGTCCGTTGTAAAATAGGACAGTTTTGTGGCCCAAAGGCCCGAACATTTAGAGCGGAATAATAATTAACTACGGGAGCAACAAGTCGGTCCGGATTTTGTTTTTTTCAGGCGCACCTGCTACAGTAAATTTACGGTCATTTTTATGTCAAAGTATTGCGTTTTGGAGATGAAAAAACGCTGGAAAAGACAGATTTTCTACGTTTCATTTTGAATTTATTTGGGTTAAGGTAATTATGATATTAAATTAAATCTAAAAGGGTTCGTTCAGGTTTAAAAACTGCTATAAAGTTATTTTTATTATTATTGTGCTGTCACCTAAAAAGACAATGATCATCAGGAAACATCACCAAATATTTTTTTAACATATATATATATATATATATATATATATATATATATATATATATATATATATATATATATATATATATAATAATGGCGAGCAAAAAAAATCTACTCAAAATATTTGGCTTCACTCAGAGTATTATCAGACACAAATATAAAGGAATTATTTTTTAGTATTCCTGTGACTGGTTTAGCTGGGTCAAATCTGAGGCGCAAATATCTTTGAACTTTTGCATGTTCCACTTTATTGAAAAAAAAAATACTTTCAAATTTTTAAAGTGCTTAGTAACCCATGTGCATATAATAAATAAATATAATAAATCCAGGATTTCAAAATGAATTTTACTTGAAATAGTTTAGCGCCAATTTTTGAATTTTAGATTTTGTCGTTTTGTGCAAAAAATTTAAAAAATCATTTGAATGATTCTAAAAAAAATTCAAATAAAATCCTTATTAAATAACAAGTCTTTTTTCCCCTATAAACCTGGGTCCTGGAGTACGCTGCTTTCGAAAAACAAATGAAAAAAATGCATTCAGAATTTTTTTCTCGAAAGCAACGCACTTTAGAATCCAGGTTCTTAAAATAAAAAAGTTTTGTTCTGCTATGAGGAATACGTATGAATTTCTTTAGCTTTTTAAAAGCGATTTTTCGAATTTTGAATTTTTGCACCAACAAAACCTGTTCTAACTCGCGATTGGAACTTCCAAAAAAAAAATCCACGGGTTTTCTTTTTTGTTTTTTCGAAAACAAAGATAATAATATAGTGGGTTATAATAAAATGCCATTCCAATTGTTTTCTTTTTCACTTTTAATGATTTTTTTGGGAAACAGTCTCCTTTAGAGGATGTCTGCGCATGCGCAACATTTTATTTTCAACATCGTTTTAACAACTTTCAGAACTAGAGTCTTTAAAACTTTAATTTAAGCCTTCGCAAGCCGCTCTACGTGGCTCTAAATTTTCGCTTGGTGGGGAGTCCGGTTTAAAAAGAATGACCCATATATATATATATATATATATATATATATATATATATATATATATATATATATATATATATATATATATATATATATATATAAATATATAATATATATATATTATATATATATATATATATATATATATATATATATATATATATATATAATAGTCGGGCCCGCGGCTCCGCTCGCGTGGCTTATGTTACCCAACGTAATAAAATATCTCTCATTATTTCCCCTTATCTCTCAATATTTCCCCTTATCTCCCGTTATCTCTACATAACTTCCATTATCTAGGCTTATCTCTGCTCATCTCCCATTATTTCTCCTTATCTCCCATTATTTTACCTTATCTCCCCATTATCACACCTTATCTCCCCCATTATCTAGGCTTATCTCGACTAATCTCTCAATATTTCTCCTTATCTCCCATTATTTCTCCTTATCTCCCATTATCTCACCATAACTCCCATTATCTAGACTTATCTCTGCTTATCTCCCATTATTTCTCCTTATCTCCCATTATTTATATTTATCTCCCATTATCGAGGCTTATCTCGACTTATCTCCCATTATTTCTCCTTATCTCCCATTATCTCACCTCATCTCCCATTATCTAGGTTTATATCGAATTATATAGAACATATGTAAAAATTTATAAAAACACGTAAATCGAATAAGTGGTTCTCAAGTGATAACCGCACTAACGGACAGACAGAGCGACGTTGCATTTTATATATATTCTAGATAGAAGATTATAGATAACCTGGCCAGAGAACAAATGTATGAATTAAAAAAAAACACGTAAATCGGATAAGGGGTCCTCAAGTGATAAGCGCACTAACGGACAGACACACAGACAGAGAGATGTTGCATTTTATATATATTATATTCTTTGCTATATGACATTGTTCCATATTTAATGCTTTAGGCAGTGTATTGCAAGAGAACGCGCTAGCGGCAAACTTTTTTCCGACTTAATTCACTATTATCGTCACTGCTTATTCCTTATGTCACCTAACGTAATAAAATATATCCTATAACCTGGCCAGAGAACATATGTATGTTTAACAAAAAAGAACGTAAATCGGATAAGTGGTTCTCCAATGATAAGTGCACTAACGGACAGACAGACAGAGAAACGTTGCTTTTTATATATATTATAGATATTCTTTGCTACTTGATATTGTTCCATATTTAATGGTTTAGCATGTTTAAGAAAAAAGCACGTAAATCGGATAAGTGGTTCTCCAGTGATAAGCGCACAAACGAACAAACAGACAGAGATACGTTGCACTTTATATATATTAGAGATGTAATAAAATATATATCTATAACCGAGTCAGAGAACATATGTATGAATTTAAAAAAATCACGTAAACCGCATAAGTAGATCTCGAGGGATAAGCGCACTAACGGACAGACAGACAGACTTATATATATTATAGATATAGGTTATTATTATTATATAACCTGGCAAAAAATATATGTATGAATTTAAAAAAAAAAAACACATAAATCAGATAAGTGGTTTTTGCGTGACAAACGCACTAATTGACAGACAGGCAGACAGAGAGACATTGCATGTTATATATATTATAGATTATAGATTATAGATATTTAGGCTGTTTATTGCAAGGAAACGCGCTAGCCGTAAACTTTTTTCCGACTTCATTCACTATTTTACGTCACTACTCATTCCTTATGCTACCTATCGTAATAAAATATAGCCTATAACCTGGCCAGAGAACATATGTATGTTTTTTTAAAAAAAAAGTACGTAAATAGGATAAGTGGTTCTTCAGTGATAAGCGCACCAACGGACAGACAGACAGATAGAGAGTTGCATTTTATATATATTATAGATATATATATATATATATATATATATATATATATATATATATATATATATATATATATATATATATATATATATATATATATATATATATATATATATATATATATATATATATATATATATATATATATATATATATATATATATATATATATACATAGAGTTACCAATTTCACGGCTGTGTAGTTAAATAAAAAGTTTCGCAGGGTTGCAGCCAGATTACAAAGTATGTTCTAGGGCACTCACAAAAAATAATACTCTTTTTACTTAATGAAAGCTTTCGGATATATTCAATCCTTCTTCAGTCACTCTAAAAAAGGGGACGGTGGTCGTTAAAAAAAGTCTTTAAAAAAGAAAAAATTATTAAAAAACTTACTGTAAGTGGGATTACAAACATAAACTAGACTCTTTCCCTTTTCAAAAAAAAAAACCTTTTTTTCCTTCTGTATATCCTCTATCTTCTTCCAGAGAAAAATTCCTAAATCTAACAAATGTCTTCAAAAAAAGTGCATATTTACCACGACTGGCAGGCTGTACTGCTCTCTGTGCGTCTTGAGCATATACATGTATTATGGTGTTACATTTTGGATATTTTAACTGGTAACTGTTGTTCCTTTTTAAATGTTTTTTATTGTTTACATGTACACTGTGTAGTGAAAGAGGAAAAAAAAAAAAAAGGTTTTTTTGAAAAGGGAAGAATGTTGGAAGAGCCTAGTTTATGTTTGTAACCTCACTTACAGTAAATTTTTAATAATTTTTTCTTTCTTAAAGCCTTTTTTAACGACCACCGTCCCCTTTTGTAGAGTGACTGAAGAAGGATTGAATATATCCGAAAGCTTTCACTAAGTAAAAAGAGCATTATTTTTTGTGAATGTCCTAGAAAAATACTTTATAATCTGGCTGCAACCCTGCGAAACTTACAATTTATATATATATATATATATATATATATATATATATATATATTATATATATATTCTTCTTATTACTTACATAGTTCCTAAGCTGTTCATTAGATTCACTTACCTAAAACAAAAAAAAAATACGTTAAAATATTATACGCTGTCATTTTTAAAATTAATAAGAGTTTTTTTGACTAAACGGCACTTCCTTAGCAACTTATTTATGTATAAGGGTAAAGATCAGCACTGTTGTGTCAGCTTACAGCGCAAACTGAAAATATGCAGATAGCACTGATATAGCACATCCCGTGAAGATTTTAAAAATTGCAACGATGAATGTAGCCAAGTTTCAAGGCTGAGTAGGTGAAATAGATCCAACTCATTCTTATTACATTATCTTATTAAATTTATGGTGTTTTTTGTCATTCCTCATTAATTTATTAGAAAATATAATACATTTAAAAATTTACAACGGAATTTTCTCTAATTTCCTATCTTTTTATAATAACATTAGTCCCTCTATACACATGAAATACATTTGCATTAAAAGGTACCTATAAAATGACTCAACAAGACGCATTTACATGATTAAAAATACGTTCACATTAGAACTGTTATGCTTCACCTATTGCAGCGAATTAGCAACCTAACATGAATTTATGATGATGGTTTGTTCAATACAAAAACCTTTAAAACGAGTATAACAATGGAATAGATTCATAGGTAGCAGAAATGCAATAACGTCCGTGGCAGCACTACCGCGTTGTCTAAAAAGTGCTGTGAAATACAAAAATGTATGTTTAGGCACATGGAGAACGTCGACGGGTATTACGACATCCTCGTCGATATCCTTAGGATATGAAAAAGGGTAAAATCCTTAGTCAAGCGGGGAGGCGAACAATAAAAATAAAAAAAATATATATATAACACAACTTCTGCATTAATTTTACAAAAGCTAAAGTAAATAACTTTTCAATCGTCACTGTTTATAAGGTTTTTCATTGTATTGTATCTGTAAATTCAGTTTTTTGATAATATGTTAAGAAAATACATAGTATAGCCTGTCCCAACATATTCGACCTTTTGTTTATGATAGGTTGCAGAGATGGACTTAAGAATTTTATTCATTAAACAAATAAATAAAATTATAAGTGTTTTTGGAGATGTTGATTTATAGATGCATGTAAAAATAAATGAATAAGAAGTTCAAATATACAGTTTGAATGAATGGGGTTTACAAGAGGGGACATATTGTATAAATAAAAATATATTTTAACTTAAGCCTAATTTGGTTTCACTATCACTGTCATCAGCTGAGGTAATTACGAGTGATTTTATATTATTTACATAAACATATGAATCTTTAACTTTAAAAACGTGCTGAATGGAATTCTTCCAGCTTTCACAAGGTTTATAACTTTTTTTACTAATTCAACCACTGACACTTAAAGTAGGAGAAACATTTTGTGCCCTTATTTTTGATTTAACTCGATGCCAAATATGTTCAATTGGATTAAACACACAATAATACGGAGGAAGCCGCAAAACAGTGTGTCCCATTTTCTCAGCCATACTATCACAAACATATTTTTTTTTTTCAATTTATAGTCTTTCAAAACTTCCGAAAAATCACTTTTTTTATAACTAAAGTCAAAATAAATGTCATTTTCATACATATATTCCTGTATTTCCGATTTGGTGTTGGCTGTATTAAGAACCTTTTTTAGTAGGAGACTATGGTAACTTGCATTGTCCATAACTATAACACTCTGTTCGAGAACATTTGGCAAAAGGGAATTTTGAAACCAATTTTCAAAAAGTTCTGCGGTCGCGTCTTCGTGACAGTCCAAACTAGAATCTTTTATGTTTTTTGCAGATAATAGTAGACAATTTGAAACCCAGCCCTTTTCAGATCCAGCATGCAAAATGGTTATTCGTTTACCTTTATTTGAAGGTGCGTTAGTCTGACATTTTGTACTGCTGTCAATCCACCCTTTTTGCACAGTGTCATGGGTATCGAACCATGTTTCGTCAAGGTAAATTTTTGGCCAATTCTCTGATCGATATTTTTTAATTTCTTGTGAATATGTATGTCGCAAGATTCGTAATCTTTGTGACTACATCACCACTTGCCTTTTGTTGATTTTTCGGAACGTGAATCCCATTCTTAAGACAATTCTGTGAAGGGTTGATCGGCTACAATGTATATTGGTCCCGTCCTGCACCAGTCTTAATTTTATTTTGTCTAGTGTCGGCATCAACTGCTCTTCATACATAGAATATAAGTTTCTCCTGATGACGTCTTTTTCACAATCGTCTACATGATGCATTTGAAAATCTTTCCGTTTTTTCCTGTTCCTGAGTAATGGTTTTCCTACAAAATCTTTAATCGTAGAAATTAGGGTTTTTGTTAATTCACTGGTTTCTTGCAAAGCACTTTGTTTATTCAAATTTCTTTTTACCAAACTGTCGTAAACATTTTTCACTATTTGTTTAGCGTCAAGTGATAAATGTTTTCTCTTGCGATAGCCACTATTGCAATTTTCCCACGGAGGCCACATAATTAAAATAGAACCGTTACGTTGTAAGTTGTAAGTAAAACTAAAAGTAATAAAAAAGTATCTTTCCAGTCATAATGGGGACCTGTGTTCATTAGGCCTATATTATCAAATACCTAAAGGGCTCCAAACCGGGTTGCCAGATATTTACTATATAGGTAAAAATAGATCCAATATTATTGCAGGTGCAAGTGGGGGCGGTATACAAAGCAGGTAAAATAAAAATACGTTTATCTCAATACCTGTCAACTATGCACAAAACCATAATAGGGTCGTTTATGGTCCCATTGAAAAAGCAAAAAGGCAAGATCTTATATCTTGGGATTTACTTTAACATTTACTTTATAGTGAACTTAAAACATACAAAACATAATACTACCACTATAAAGCGTTTTAGTCTAATCCTGTAGAGTTCGATAAGAATGGTAGAACGAATTATCATTAATTAGTGTTAGTTAGCATTCTATTTTGGCTCAAAAGTGCATCGCCCACCACCTTGATTACGCTACTGGGCAAAATAATGCAATGCTTGAATTCCAGACGTTGATTACATTTGCTTTAATGAACAAAGTCAATCATACATCTCATTCGTGTGATGAATATTCAATTATTATTCATTGTTCCGTGTTTATATAAACACAGTTTCCACTGCATAGAAATAGCGACACTACTAATTTAAAGAAAACGGCATTAGTGCGGCAATTACGGTGACGTGGTATCAAATTAAATGCTTAATAGCCTGAAAGTTACGTCAAAAATATAGGATGTCATATATAAAATATACTTCATTTGTCAATGTAAAAGAGAGGCCTTTGTCAAAGTTAAAATGAAACTCCTAAAGAAACATAACTGACAGTCGTAAAATTCATTAATGTCTGTAATAAGTTAACTGTTACCGTTGTTATTTTGTTTAATCATAGAAAATTTTAAATATAAAGTTTTTGAATTTTTCTTATTGACATAGCACACATGTTGTAGGGAAATTCTAAAGCACTACAGAAGCCGTGCGTGTGCGGAAAAAGCGATTTACGTTGGTCTTGAATCGCTGCAAATTGTACTCGGTGGGAAACACAGTCCTGGGCCAATCATTCCAAAGGGTTACTCGAAGAGGGACAAGCTCAACTTCATATGGATGTGAAGTATTAGCCCAACGTATATTTCTAACATGCACCGCTTTGGGAGAAATTAAGCGACCTTCATCCTTTTCATAAAAATACTTGCAAGACAGACTCAAGTCGCTAACCCTTTTTCGATGTTAATTGCAATCAAGATTGTTGGTCAGTTCTGGGCCTCTATTGAGGCGAACATATCTCTTCTGAATAGAATCTTGTAACATTCATTTTTTCTTAGATTTTAAGATCATGTTACAACACTGTTTTTCTTTCTATAACTTATTTTTTATTACATTTTTATATTTGATTAGGCAGTGATTTCGATTTTTTAGCAGTGTAACTTAAAACAGTGATTTAAATTTTTGAACAGTATAACTCAACCTGTTTAGTTTGCATTGATTTTGCGTCCCGGAACTGAGCCATCTTAAAAACTTCACTTTGAACAAGGAGCAAAAGATATATAAACGGCCATATGGAATTTTTGAGGATTTTTCCGTCAATACGCCGTAGTGGCTTTTTCCTCCAGACTGACGTAGTGGCTTTTTCCTCCAGTATGCCGTAGTGGTTTTGTTCTTCCGTCATGCCATAGTACAGTAACGGCTTTTTTTATTACCAAGTAGATGTTTGTCTATAGATCTCAAGTTTGATGCCTTTTTCCAGTCTTAAAATATTCTGCTCATCCTAAGGCATTTTAGGTCAAAAAGTGATTAGCTACCCAAATGAGACTAGGAGAGTGGTGGCTGAGGCAATATTTTAAGGAGAATCTCACCAGGAGAGGCCAAGCAGCTTATGGAAAACCCACGAGGAAAAGCCAATCAGTAAGTCATAAGCACACAAGTTTAAATATCTCACTTCCTGTCTACAAAGTTGCAAGTTCAAACAACTACGCAACACGTGGAATCCGCGGAGTTAATTTTACCAACTTTTAAATCGTGTTTTTTATAAAGTCTTTTGTTTTTTTTTTATCTAGGATCAGTAATTCACAGAACTCTAGTTTAAATGTGTATCCTCTCATAGCCTAAGGGTTTTTTATTTAGTTAATGAAATTTTAAGAGCGTAATAACTGCAAGAATTTTTATTTTGTTAATATACTACACTACTGTGTTAATGCAGTCTTTTACTGAACTACCCGCTCTTTCCTTCAAGACGTATAGGTTAAACGTAAATTAATTTTATTTCAACAACTAAATAACTCTTCAGTAATTTTTCATTTTTTAAGCTGAAGTTAGATTTTTTTTATTCAAAAATGAATGGTGCCCACAAACAGTACAACCAAATACTATAGAGACTATTTTCAAAAGACATACAAAAATTACCTCGATCTCCTTGGAGTCTCCAAGTAAAAAACGAGCTAGCTTATGTCTAGTTTTTGCTCTATCAATATTAATATCCACTCAATCCATTCTCAAAATTAAGATATATATAAAGGGCAAAATAGCGCCGCAAAAGAGACATTATAAAATGACGCCGCAATGCGAGGCTATAATCTAACAAATACAGTGTATGTTTGGGAGCAAAGCATGCGAGCAAAATTCCATCGTTGGACAAATTTAAGCTTCGTACAGAGTTGTTATATAGTCTAAAGCAGTGATTCCCAAAGTGGTTCAGGTGGACCCCAGGGGTGTACGTTGGCGTGAAAAAAAAATGGGGGTTCACAAGTTGTAAATAGGGGTCCACGAAAATTTTTCTGGTTTCGATAATAAAGAACAAAAATGTTGGCTTGGCTTTACCTATCAATGTAGGCAGATAATACACTAATCAAAAAAATTAAGGGAGCAAAAAAAAAATTTCAAATTTTTCGGTGATTTTTGACAGGCTGTATTTCGGTGAAAAATGGTCGTATTGAGACTTTAAAAAAAAAAAGCATTTTGAAGCTTTAAGATTCTAATTTTCAGATTTTTTGGCTCAAATTTTTTAGGAGCTACGGTTCTCATGCAATCCTAACAGATAGCGCGAAAAAATAATATTGCAAATATTTAGCTTTTTCTTTTGGTCCACGGGCTTGAAAAAAATTTTTTCAGTTAGGCCGGCATATGAATCAGATAGCCTGTTTATTAAGCATTAATTTCCTTGTTTTAAAACCTCCCTTAATTTTTTGGAGTAGTATATTTTAAGAAGGTCAGCGACTATTACTTGTAAAAACTTGCATAGTCGATATTCAGTACAACGCGCGTCGAGACTTGCAAAGCGCCGCCCCCCGCAACGCAACCCGTTCAGACGTGCAGGGACGAAATACGACTTGTGCTGTGCTTGCAATCTTGCATGAACTTGTTTGATTCTTCACCAATATAAATACGAATGCCAAGGACAAACGTTACTCATTTGTTTCCAGAATTTTGAAAAGAAAAGTGTGAGTGAATCGATGTCAGTGTTTGCCAGTGTCGGAAAAAGTAAGTACCTGCCTATGTGTTATTCATACTTTTATTTTATATTCTAATAATATAATAATATTATATTTGTTATGTTTGCGTGTAGTAGGTACGTAACAAAAATTAAATACTGAACAGAGCCATTATTCGATACTTCTATAAAAAAACAGAAAGCCGAGAAGGATTGAACTTTTAGTACTTTTTATTATAAAATTATTTATTTACCCGACTGTGGTGATTCACTAAAGGAGAGATATATGATTGACCTGCATGTTTGTATATATTTCAGTGCCTTCGTAGTTGCTAATGCTAAATGACTAAAAATATTTTCATAAATTGTACGTGTCTTTATGTACCACTCGTAACGTACATCAAAGTAATAAATAAATCATTAAAATCGCGGAGTTTTGATGTCAAAATATTCTTTAAAAGTATTTTCGAATTTACAGAAATGTATCAAAATATAATTAATCAAAAAATATTTTATATTACATTAAAATAGGTTCAGCCGTTTTGTGAAAACCTCTATATGGGTCTTAGCAGTTTATTGCTTTTAATAATTAAAATCAGTTTTGCCGCCGGCATTTTGGTTTTTTTCATTGCAATAATTAATTAATCCTATTTTATTCTGTTAAAATAGCCATATCCTGTTAAAGTCACCTTATAATTACTAAAACAAACATTTTTTTCTTCACAGATAGGTAACTGATACGAACCATGGCTGAATCTAAGAAGAAATGTCGACAGTACAGTGTTGATGATTTGAAATTTGGTTTTCTTCCATCAAAGGCAGACAAACGATTGCCCCTTTGCCTTTTATGCAACAAAGTTTTGAGCAATGACTCTATGAAACCATCGAAGCTCGAAGATCATCTAAGAAGGTGTCATCCTGATAAAATAGGTAAAGATTTAAAATATTTTTAAACATTGAAGGAAAAATATGAAAAGGGACCCACCGTGCACAGTATAATCGCTTCAACGTCTCAAAGTAACGATGATGGCTTGCGGGCATCTTCAGATATCTCATTGCTTATAGCGAAATCTGGAAAACCGCACACCATTGGAGAACAGTTAATTTTACCCGCTGTTGAAGAGGTTTTAAAAACTGTTCTGCACAAACCTCCATTTGACGTACTCAAAAGAATTCCTTTGAGTAAACAACACTGTACAAAGACGTATTGATGAAATGAGCTCTGATATTGAAAGTTTCTTGTGTAATTATCTGCAAACAACTCATATTTCTATTCAACTGGATGAGTCAACTTTACCTGGTAATGAAGCATTATTATTGGCATATGTTCGATTTGTTATGGACGAAGAAATCCATGAAGAGCTGCTATTCGCGAAAACTTTGGAGACGGACACTAAAAGCGAATCAATATTTAATGTCCTGAGTGATTTTTTTAAGGAAAAATCGATTCCATTTACAAACATTATTTCAGTGGCAGCAGATGGAGCTCCTGCCATCTTCGGGCGATATCGTGGGTTTATAAGCCATCTTAAAAGAATTATACCAGGAGTAACTGCAATTCACTGTGTCTTCCACCGACAACACCTGGTAGGGAAAAATTTGAGCGATAGATTGCACCAATCGCTTCAATTTGTGATTAAAGCAGTTAACAAAATAAGAAGCAATGCGTTGAATACCCGTTTATTTGCACAATTGTGCGACGAAAATGATGAAGACTTCCAACGATTGCTCTTACATACTGAAGTACGCTGGTTGTCAAAAGGTGCATGTTTAACAAGATTTTACTCATTTTTTGAATCAGCTTTAGAGTTTCTGGTAAGTAAAGATCCAGATTTAAAAGAAAACCTGATTAAATTGAAAGCAGACATCGCGTATTTGACAGATTTGTTCAAAAAATTTAATGACATTAACTTGCAGTTACAAGGGAACAGCCTAAATTTAATAAAAACAAAGGATGTAATTTCGGCTTTTCTTGGAAAATCGAAATTTATGTAGCAAAATATTAGTCGGCGCGAATTCTCCCAGTTTCCAAACTTGTTACAAGCAGAATGTCTTGATGAGGATATTCAGACATACGTTCAACATTTAAATGCCCTGCATGATGACTTCAAAAATAGATTTGAAGATATTCTGACGATGGAAATACCACCATGGATCATAAATCCATTTGATGAAACGGAAGTGGCGAATGTGGTATTACAAGAGGAGCTACTTGAGCATAGCACCAATGAGGAGCTGAAGGTGAAATTTAAAAAAGGCTGCAGGCAGAAATACCCGAAAAATATCCTGGGCTGTGGGAAATTGCGAGAAAACTTTTGATAGCGTTTCCCTTGTCATACCTTGTCGAAAAAAGTTTTAGTGTCGTTACAAACCTATTAACAAAAAAAAGGAACAGCTTAAACATCACAGAACGGTTATTCCGTACAAAACTGAAGCCAAATATTGATAATTTGCTGTCAATCCATCAAGTACATCCCTCCCATTAAAATTATGACTATTTTTTTTTAATTGTTGATTTGCATTGTTGAAGTTACGGTACGTTATTAATGTTTAATTTTAATTCTATTAAGTCTGTAATCATATTATTTTAAAAAATAGAACAGAAGAAAATATATTATTATTCTTTTTATTTTTACCACTCCGAATTTAGGGTTGGAACTCAGCCACGACGCAAATTTCCATCGTCAGATCTAATCTTCACATTTTTTGACGAGTTTTGGGAATATGGTAGGAATGTAGCAGCAGGGAGTCCACCGAAACCAGTAAAATTTTGAAAGTGGTCTACGAGAAAAAAAGTTTGGGAACCTCTGATCTAAAGCTTTGCAGTTCGAAATATTATTCCAGCTTATAAGAAGCTTCCTTTGCTATGCTTGCAACATGTTCATGCCAAGACATGTTTGTTCCCCGCAAAACGATGCTAGAGAAATGCAGTACCCGGCAATAACGATCTCGGGTGCAGCAACATTCACTTTTTTAGAAAAAACTGCCGTCTGGGTTTTTGTAGAGTTAAATTCTGCTTGGTTACTGTCACCCCAAGATATTCGAACATTCAAAGTGAATGAACAAATAAGCATACTGTCATCTACAAAGCTATAGATTGGATTCCTGGTCTTTTCCAGCAGATTATTAATATAAGTGAGAAAGAAAGGAGCCTTTGAGCATAACGGCGTTGAGAGTGAAGGTGTTAGAAAGAAATCCGTCGACTGCCGCTCGTAAAGAGCGCTCTCTAAGAAATAACGAGAGCCATAAACAGAACTTTTTAAACATACCATAGGAGCGTAGCTTAACCAACAGTCCTTAATACCAAACACGGTCGAATGTCTTAGATATATCAAGTGCAATCGCCCGAGATTCTCCAAACTGTTCAATTGCATTGTTCCAAACATGTGTTACATGACTTAGAAGATCTCCTGTTGTAAAGTTTTTCTAGCTTAAATTTTTATCATACTAATGTTTATGTCAGAGTAACGTGTCATAAGCTTTGATTAGAGGGGTGCTCAAACGGTCGATCGCGAGTGCTTTTTGAGTCGATCTCGAGAAAAAAATTCCGATATTCACAGATTTTGTTTTAGGTAACTAAAACAAAATGTAATGAATAAACTACTAAAATTTATTCGATCCACAATTAGGCCAGAATAATCCCCTCATCACTTTCTTTTATCGTAATAACCCCCTGCTAGCGGCAAAAGGCGGCTTTATCAAAGGAACGCGCGGTACTTGTCAAAGAAAAGCCGCGTTTTTGATTCCTGCCGATTTTTCTAGACACTTCGGGCGGCGTGTTTGACGGGAACATTCGAGACTTCGTTCGCGCCGATATAAATGTTGCGCCTGCAGGAATAGGAGTCAGTCTGAGTTGTTACTTGAAGGCGATACATCGATACAAAGTTTATTAATAAATAGTCCAAAATGAGTGCGGCGAAGAAAAGTAAAACTTATCATTTTAATAACGATTGGGAGAAAGAATTTTTCTTTTGTGTGGTAAAGGATAAGTGCATTTGTCTCATTTGCCGTGCGTCGGTTGCAATACCTAGGCGTGGGAACTTAGAGATTCATCATAAAACGGTTCATAAAAACTATGAAAAGGATTTTCCGTCACAAAGTAAATTAAGAAAACGAAAAGTACGTGATTTGATAACTTGTTTGAAAAAAGAACAAACCATGTTCACACGACCAGCCAAACAATCAAAAGCTGCAACGATCGCGTCATTTAAAATATCTCATATATTGGCGAAACACAAGAAACCATTTGATGATGGATTGGTTGTGAAGGAAGCATTTATTGAAGCGGGTGAGACTTTATTTGGAGATTTTAAAAATAAAACAGAGATTATGTCTGCTATTAGAGAACTTCAGTTATCTCGTCCGACTGTCACAAGGCGTGTTGAAGTCATGAGTCAGGACATGGCAGATAAACTAAAACATGATATCATGGAATGTACATACTTTTCTTTACAGTTCGACGAATTCACCGATATGACAGACACTGCCCAGCTGTGTATTTTTATTCGAATGGTATTCAATGATATGTCGGCTAAGGAAGAGTTTTTGACAATGAATCCTCTGAAAGGAAAGACCCGTGGCGAAGATGTGTATGACGTTTTCTTCAATTTTGTAACAAACTACAAGCTATCAATATATAAACCAGTGTGCATTACAACCGATGGAGCACTAGCAATGACTGGAAACGAAAACGGTTTTGTGGCATTGTGTCGAGCTAATGATGATTTTCCTTCATTTTTCTTTTTCCATTGCATTATACATCAACAAGTTTTGTGTTCAAAAGTTCTAAACATGGAGGAGATTATGGGCATTGCAATAAAAATTGTGAATTCTATCCGTGCACGTAGCTTGCAACGACGGCTCTTTAAATTGCAGTTGGAAGATAGTGAGTCAGCTGAACACACTGATTTAGTTCTTCACACGGACGTCAGGTGGTTGAGTCGCGAAAAATTCCTAGAAAGGTTTCAAGAATTATTGCCCGAAATAACAGCTTTTCTGGACGAAAGAGGTGATGACACTCAGATGCTGAAAAACGGAAAATGGCTGACTGATTTGGCATTTTTGACAGACATCACAATGCATTTAAACACCATTAATTTGGAGCTTCAAGGTAAAGGAAAAACTATTATTGAGATGATTAGCGCAATAAACGCATTCAAAAGTAAATATCAACTTATGATAGATCAACTGAAAAGAAAGGATCTGAAAGATTTTCCGTCTTTGAAAGCAGGGATTCCTCAGTTGAATTATGATATTTATGAGGCAGAATTATCAAATATTTTGGGCCAATTCGAAATACGTTTTTATGATTTCAGTAATTTGGCAAATATCGCATCATTTATGAGTTATCCTTTTTCGTGTAAAAACATTGAGGAATTAGCTACTGAAATAGCAAGTCAGTTTAACATGGACTCATGTTCTGTTGAAAATGAGTTAGTGCAGATTATATCTGTTATACATCTCAAAGCCACAGCATCTGATACAAAATTCTGGTGTTCTATATCTGAAGATAAATATCCGAATCTAAGGCCCTTCAACTGACGGCAATGTTTGGGTCAACTTACTTGTGCGAGTCTGCATTTTCTGAAATAAAGATAATTAAGTCAAAATATAGCAATCGACTAACTGACGAACATATGTCATCATGCTTGCGATTAGCACTCGGTAATTACGTACCATCTTATGAAAAGTATGCTGAGGACATGCAGTGCCACACTTCAACATCCAAAGTCACTCTTTAGTTAAGTTTAGACACTAGAACTCGTTTGTTTTGTAAGAACCAATAAACTCGCTATTTTGAACAATTATGAGTTTTCTCATTGACATTTTAGAGCAGACCTACACTTACCTTGACTAAAAAAATGCATATTGTGCGAAAAACTAATATCTATGCCACGATACACCCTACCTAGACAACAATCCTGCATCACACTTACTTGCAGCCTCTCAGAGTCGATCGGTCGTAGTCTAACAATATTCAGGTAGATCGCCAGCAGTTCAAGTTTGAGCACCCCTGGATTAGATCGATAATTACCTTATTCACTTCAATTTTCACTGTAATTCTTTCTCCCAGACAGCATTCTAGCATAAAACAGGTTTAATTATTTCCTAGAAGCTGTAATCCATTATTCTTGTAATTTGCAATTTTCAAATTAATATTATTCTGGTATCGGCTAAGATGTTTAAGCGATTAGTTGTAGCAACTAGTTATCATAATTTATCTTTATCTCTGCACACTCTCAAAAATACCGATAAAATATGAACAATAACTTCTTTTTGTACGAATTTATCTTAGCAACGAATTGGACCTTTAGAGTCTCGCAGGGGCACACGGGTAAAGAAGTCGTATATAGCAATGGTACACACTAGCATAATAATATAAAGGGAATACATTACTATACTTTTCACATCCAAAATACGTTATTATTCGAAAGATAACTGACGCAGTCTTGTTGGATGTGATAGTATTGATCATGACTCTGAGGCTCTCCAATGAGATGTAATATCTTTTGATTTATTCTGTTTTTGCTTATGGTTATGTTTAATCAAACCGTTCGGCGAACTTTTCATCAAATTCATATTTTTCATAAATAAAAAAAGTCTTCAAATTCTATAAAGTACAGTCGTAACTCTATATCAACAATAATGTTTATACAGACAAACACAAATAAAATTAATTTGTTTTTTTTTGAGTTTTCAGCAAAAAATAGATTTAAGGTTTCATATCAAAATTAACTGTTTTTGAAACAAAGGCTTTCCTTTTTAAATTGGCAAAAATTGTATTATTTAAAAACAACAAAAAAATTCCTCAATTGTATTATTCGAAAATAACTACAAAATTCTACGTTTTTTCCATTCTGTCGACAGAGAAAAATAATATGGCTTTGCACAGTCATCTTTTGTATTAATTCTTTAAAATATTTCAAATCCAGTGAAGTGTGATAAATTAAAGCGACTTAACATAAATTAATCAAACGGAGAAATGGCATGCCTTGAAGCACCCACTTCAATTTAATCCCTTTCAAAATAAACAAAGGGTGCAAATTACATTGTCATGCGTTTGGTTGGGGGGATGATTTCGCTAAAATCCAGTAAAATTGAAATCAATTTACATTCTAATATTTGCTTTTTTTTCCAGGCAAACGCTAAGAATCATTTGGATAATTCTTATGGAACTTTTACTAAATGTAGTTTTAATTAAAAAGACGAACTGATTTCTTTGTTGTTTAAAATAAAGTTTACATCTTTGGCGATTCTATGCTAAATCTATAGAGTTGCTAATTTTGCAGAATCATCCCTCAGAGCAATGAATGTAATTTGTTTTTAGAGTTTTTCTACGCTAAATGCAGTTTAAATTTCTACTAGTGCCAATTAAATAAAAAAGAGCAAAAAGCTGTGTATACGAGGGTAGATTGAAAAGTCTTGTAAAAAACAAGGCAAATACCTTTTTAAGCAAAAAATTTTATTTCTCAGCATAATCGCCACTGAGCTCAATACATTGGATCCAGCGAGATTCAAATATTTTATTCTCTCAGAAAAAAAAATTGTTTCGAACTGTATATAATACTCGGTTTACAGCACAAATAATCTCTTCATCCGACGAAAATGTTTTCCCTTCAAGCCAATTTTTGAGTTTAGGAAACAAGAAAAGTCACTTGAAGCCAAATCTGGGGAACAGAGTAGATGAAGAACTATTTCGAAGCCTAGCTTGTGCACTTTTGGTACTACAAAAGCCGATGCGTGTGCGCTAATCTTAGTCCCTTCTGCTTTAAGTTATGTCCAAATACGTGTTAGAAAGAAAAGATCTGACACGTGGAAGAATCGGTCCACCAAGATACGCACCAGCATACAATTCTTTTTCAATCAAAGAAATTTTGGCGAAACATGGAATCCCCGTGTTAAAGCATCCACCCTACTCACCGGACCTTTCTCCATGTGATTGTTTTTATTTCCCAAAGAGTGCGTTGAAAGGAACCCGTTTTTAGCCCGTTGACGCAGCGAAGAAAAAGGCGACGGAAGTCATGAAGAAATTGTCAACAAAAGATCTGCAGCCAGTATATATATATATATGTATATATATACGAGGCTGGTTTGAAAAGTCCGTGCAAAAAAAAAAACTACTTATGTGTTTGGGGTAAACCTTTTTTATTTTTCGACATAGTCTCCTTTTAGGCTTATACACTTCGTCCAACGATGTTCTAGTTTGTTGATCCCTTCCGAATAATAGGATTTGTCCAAGTCTGCAAAATATTCATTAGTGTCTGCAATCACCTCCTCGTTTGAATAAAATCTTTGTCCCGCCAGCCATTTCTTCAAATTGGGGAATAAATAGTAGTCCGAGGGAGCCAAGTCTGGAGAATAGGGGGGATGTGAAACGAGTTGGAATCCTATTTCCATTAATTTTGCGACCACAACTGCTGAGGTGTGTGCTGGTGCGTTGTCGTGATGGAAAAGGACTTTCTTGTGGGCCAATCGCGGGCGTTTTTTTCTTGCAGCTCGGTTTTCAAACGGTCCAATAACGATGAATAATATTCACCTGTAATAGTTTTACTCTTTTCCAGATAGTCGATGAGGATTATCCCTTGCGAATCCCAAAAGACAGTCGCCATAACCTTTCCGGCCGAAGGAACGGTCTTCGCCTTTTTTGGTGCAGATTCCCCCTTGGTAACCCATTGTTTAGATTGTTGTTTGGTCTCAGGAATATAGTAATGTATCCATGTTTCATCCACAGTGACGAAACGATGCTTAAAGTCCTCCGGATTCTTCTGGAACAGCTGCAAACCATCCTTGCAACACTTCACACGATTCCGTTTTTGGTCAAGCGTGAGCAATCGCGGCACCCATCTTGCGGATAGCTTTCTCATGTCCAAATGTTTATGCAAAATATTATGTACCCATTCAATCGAGATGCCCACAGCACTAGCAATCTCACGCACCTTAACTCTTCTGTCATCCATCACCATATCATGGATTTGATCAATGATTTTCTGGAGTCGTAACCTCCACAGGCCGTCCAGAACGTTCAGCGTCACTTGTGCCCATATGGCCAGTCCGAAAATTTTGAAACCACTTATAAACTGTTCTAATCGAAGGTGTAGAGTCACCATAATGTTTATCAAGCTTCTCTTTAGTCTCCTGAGGCGTTTTGCCTTTCATAAAGTAATATTTAATCACCACACGAAATTCTTTTTCGTCCATTTCTTGAAAATCACTCGACTTCCTTGATTCACACGAATGCCAAACACAAAGAAATAGACCAATATGGCTGAAACTTGGTGTGTGTTCATTCAAGAGATGCTACTAACTAAACATAACCTCGATACGCGCCGGTGGTGCCATCTCTCGGACTTTGCACGGACTTTTCAAACCAGCCTCGTATATATGTATATATATATATATATATATATATATATATATATATATATATATATATATATATATATATGTATATATATATATATATATATATATATATATATATATATATATATATATATATATATATATATATATACATATATATATATATATATATATATATATATATATATATATATATATATATATATATATATATATATGTAGATATATATATATATATATATATATACATATATATATATATATATATATATATATATATATATATATATATATATATATAAATTAAAACAAAAATTGTGAGTTTCGCAGGGTTGCAGCCAGATTATATAGTATTTTCTCGGGCATTCACAAAAAATAATACTCTTTTTTACTTAGTGAAAGCTTTCGGATATATTCAATCCTTCTTCAGTCACTCTACAAAAGGAGACGGTGGTCATTAAAAAAGCTTTAAAAAACAAAAAATTATTAAAAAACTTACTGTAAGTGAGGTTACAAACATAAACTAGGCTCTTCCAACATTCTTTCTTTCTCCAAAAAAAAAAACCTTTTTTGTCTCTTTCCACACAGTGTACATGTAAACAATAAGAACATTCAAAAGGAAAAACAGTCATTAATTAAAATTTTCAAAATTTAACACCATTATACATGTATATACTCAGGACGCACAGAGAGCGGTATAGCACTGCCAGTCGTAGTAAATATGCACTTTTGTTCATACTATATTCATTTAGCCAATATTTCGGTCCTAGGTTGGGACCTTCATCAGGGCACAAACTAAAAAAGAGATAACGAAGCAACCAATAAAGAAAATCAGGCATGAAGAATTGGTATTGCTGAGTCCAATTTTTAATTATTAATTTCCAATTTGTAATTTTTTAATTTCAATCTTATAATTATTGATAAAAACTGACAAAAAACTATTGCAATTTAAAAGCATTATTGTTCTAAAAATCATAAATTATTATTATTATTATTATGAAGAAATGTCAAAAACAAAATGCAAGTGACTCACATGTAGCATGCAATTTAATCTAACAAGAATGACCATAAATAACAATCGCCATAACAAACGACCAACACTGAAATAAAACAGCCACTGTTCACTAACATATTTATATAAAAACATGGCATTTACAGCAAGGATGCCATTAAAAACGTTGGATGCTGAAAGATCAAAATTAATTAACCACCTGCCATCTAAAAGAAAAGTGACATTTTTGAGAGGGCGCTGACAAAGGACGACCACCTGACAGATCTAAGGGATCACTCAAAATGAATAAAAGGAAAAGGTTAAACAACCAGGAAAGAACCGGTTTAGTACAAATTAGGTACTACGTCATATAATGAAATTTTGGTATGAAGGGAAAAGGTATCCAATGGGAACGCAAATTTTCGCCGGCATGGAAATTAAGTGACATAGGGAGGAAATGATTGTTCTTCATCGAGGGGGAGAAAAGAAGTACAGGAAAAGGAGGTGGCAAGTGGAAAGGGTTTTTCATTAATTGGGAACATGCAATTTTATTATTATTATTGTTATTATTATTAATGTTATTGCAAAAGGGAGTGTAATTATCAAGAATTTCACGGGAAATCAAGAAAAACATGTACTTAAACAAGGTGGTACCCAGAGAACAAAACATGCAGCAAGACAGAGCTGTAAACTACCTAAACAAAAAAATTATTATGACGAGAGTGCCGACCCAGAGACATTATGTGAGGAATGCAAATCGCAAGAAAGGAGAAAGCTATATATGTTGCTCAAGCCGTCAAGATCGGTTCTTTTATTGATATTCTGGGGATTCTCGTTGATATAGCACATCTCAAGAAATTCTCTTTTAAGAAGGTTTTTTTTGGATATGAAGAATTTTTGGTTCTCTGAAGTTGAAGGAATGTCCATTATCGACAGAGTGAATCGCCAGTGCACATCTTTGCGGATGACATCTGGTGTCGCTTTTATGTAATGCGATGCGACGGTTGAGAGATTGTGATGTCTGGCCAATATACACAGCGGGACAATCAAGACAGGAAATGGAATAGACAATATCTGACATAGAGAGAATGGGTAGAGAAGATTTCACTTTGCTAAAAATACGCTTGTTTTTATGGAAGTAATATTTGGCAATCTTAACATTGGGAATGGCACGCAAAATATGAACCAATTTTGAAGTAAGACCAGGTATGAATGGCAAAGATAGTAACGAAGGACTTGTTTCCGTATGGCTAGCAGGGGGTAAAGGGGGTGGAAGGAGAGGAGAGGATGAACGCATAGGAAGAGGCTCTGGTAAGATATCATCAGAAAGGAAGAGCTTATCAACTTCGTCCTTGGTCTTGAGCAGGAACTTCTTATTGTACCCATTTTCCATAAAGAGATTGGTGAGTAATGTTTGAGCTTGAGATAGATAATCTGGGTGAGCTATATTTCTGATTCTTCGATAGAGGCCTTTTATGACATTTATTTTCACCTTCCAATCGTGGCCGGAAATGGTATGTATATATCTGCCTGAAGAAGTTGGTTTTCTATACCAGTCTAGTTTGATAACAACATCAGGACCTCTGATGACTCTTGTGTCCATATATATATATATATATATATATATATATATATATATATATATATATATATATATATATATATATATATATATATATATATACGAGGCTGGTTTGAAAAGCCCGTGCAAAAATAAAAATTACTTATGTGTTTGGGGTAAACCTTTTTTATTTTTCGACATAGTCTCCTTTTAGGCTTATACACTTCGTCCAACGATGTTCTAGTTTGTTGATCCCTTCCGAATAATAGGATTTGTCCAAGTCTGCAAAATATCCATTAGTGTCTGCAATTACCTCCTCGTTTAAATAAAATCTTTGTCCCGCCAGCCATTTCTTCAAATTGGGGAACAAATAGTAGTCCGAGGGAGCCAAGTCTGGAGAATAGGGGGGATGTAAAACGAGTTGGAATCCTATTTCCATTAATTTTGCGACCACAACTGCTGAGGTGTATGCTGGTGCGTTGTCGTAATGGAAAAGGACTTTCTTGTGGGCCAATCGCCGGCGTTTTTCTTGCAGCTCGGTTTTCAAACGGTCCAATAACGATGAATAATATTCACCTGTAATAGTTTTACCCTTTTCCAGATAGTCGATGAGGATTATCCCTTGCGAATCCGAAAAGACGCCATAACCTTTCCGGCCGAAGGAACGGTCTTCGCCTTTTTTGGTGCAGATTCCCCCTTGATAACCCATTGTTTAGATTGTTGTTTGGTTTCAGGAGTATAGTAATGTATCCATGTTTCATCCACAGTGACGAAACGACGTTTAAAGTCCTCCGGATTCTTCTGGAACAGCTGCAAACCATCCTTGCAACACTTCACACGATTCCGTTTTTGGTCAAGCGTGAGCAATCGCGACACCCATCTTGCGGATAGCTTTCTCATGTCCAAATGTTTATGCAAAATATTATGTACTCGTTCAGTCGAGATGCCCACAGCACTAGCAATCTCACGCACCTTAACTCTTCTGTCATCCATCACCATATCATGGATTTGATCAATGATTTCTGGAGTCGTAACCTCCACAGGCAGTCCAGAACGTTCAGCGTCACTTGTGTCCATATGGCCAGTCCGAAAATTTTGAAACCACTTATAAATTGTTTTAAAAATCGAAGGTGCAGAGTCACCATAATGTTTATCAAGCTTCTCTTTAGTCTCCTGAGGCGTTTTGCCTTTCATAAAGTAATGTTTAATCACCACACGAAATTCTTTTTCGTCCATTTCTTGAAAATCACTCGACTTCCTTGATTCACACGAATGCCAAACACAAAGAAATAGACCAATATGGCTGAAACTTGGTGTGTGTTCATTCAAGAGATGCTACTAACTAAACATGACCTCGATACTCGCCGGTGGTGCCATCTGTCGGACTTTGCACGGACTTTCCAAACCAGCCTCGTATATATATATATATATATATATATATATATATATATATATATATATATATATATATACATATATATACACATATATATATGTAATATATATATATATATATATATATATATATATATATATATATATATATATATATATATATATATATATATTTATATATATATATATCCTAAGATATGAAAATAGTTGGGGAACTCGGCAAAGGGGCACAACAGATGTTCACACTATATTCATTTAGACAATATTTCGGTCCTAGGTTGGGACCTTCATCAGGGACAAACTTACTCTGGAAGCGTTGGATCTTGCTATTATCATTCGGTCTATCTGATATTAAGTTTTTCATGCATCCAAAGTTCTGTACAACTATTTTCATATCTTAGGATTTTGTTAGATACGGCAACTTTTGCTTTCTCTCTCTTTATTTGTTATAGAAATGGGGTTTTTTCAAGATTTATACAAAAGATATGGAGAGGAAACAACAAACCTTTTCCGAAATTGGGCTAAGTATAACCAAAAATTAGCAAAAATGACCAGTAGAAGGAACTTTTTATTTAAGTGCAGGTCAACGGGCCTAATCCCCAGACACATTGTACCGAACTTTGCCACTCGATTTTTTTTTATAGGGTTATTTGAAAACCAAAGTTTACAGAAGTCGGCTTGAAACTGTAAAATATTTACAACAAAAAATTCACCCCGGATTCTCCAAAAAACTCTGTTCAGGTTGTTTATGACAGATTGAGTGATTGCCTCGCTGTCAACGGTATACATTTTGAACAATTGTTACCTTAAAGATAAACCTAGAGTATTTATTAATAGTTTTTTTGTCTTTTTTTATTTTAAATTTCAAATGACAATAATTCCAAAATAGCTCAATTTAGAGATATAGTATGTTATACAAATAATATCTAAAATTTTTAGTAGGACTCAAAAATAAAATAATATACGGGGCTTTCCATTTAAAAAAAAAATCAGAATGGCGTAATTTCTTCGAACTGACAGTTCAAAACAATTTATTGTCAACGTCAGCATGTGCGCCATATAACACCCTATAACTTTTATTTAAACATTTTTTTGATACACTGATTAATAAATTCTGTGGAATCATTTCATACATATGGGGCATCCTATATATATATATATATATATATATATATATATATATATATATATATATATATATATATATATATATATATATATATATATATGTATATATATATATATATATATATATATATATATATATATATATATATATATATATATACACTCCTGGACAAAATTAACGCAACAATATATTAAATCATACAAATCTCTATAATGAATTAATTTTAATAATTTTTTATTTACATTGGTTACACTAAAAGTTAGAAAAAGCTTATTCGGATACTTTAAAAGTGAATGAGCTACCAAATTTCTCTATAAGATTCGAATTAAAATTATTCTTAAGACCTAATAACAAAATCGTTGAAATTATGTAATAATGTAAAAAATAAACTGGGACACTAGTAGCAAAATTAATGGTGTAACTGGGACACTAGTAGCGTGTGTTGCCTCCTCTATTTTGGACGACAGCGTTTATGCGCCTAGGCATGCTTCTAATTAAATTTTGGATAAAATCTTGAGGAATTTGCTCCCATTCTGTGATAACTGCATTTTCAAGTTCCCTCAGGTCTCTAGGTGCAGGTATATGACGTTTCACATTTTTTTCTTAAGGTGATCCCATACATGTTCTATCGGATTCAGATCCGGGCTTTTTGGTGGCCATTGCATAATCGGGATATCGACTTGATTAACATAATCGAGTACCTCCCCCTAGCCACGTGAGGTCGAGCGTTGTCTTGCATAAACAGGAAATTGGGCGCCACAAAATGACCGAAAGGCATCACATGTTCTATTAGAATATTCTCAAGATAGTAGTCAGCATTCATGGATCTCGTACGGACAGGAACTAACTCTGTGTGAGCATCAAAGTAGATGCCACCTCAGAACATAACAGAGCCACCGCCGAATGGAATCCTTGCAGAGATATTGCAAGGAGCAAACCTCTCTCCTGGTCTTCGCCATACTCGCTCACGACCATCTGGATGTTTTAGACTAACCCTAGTTTCATCTGTGAAGAAAACTTGTTTCCAATCATTCACAGACCAGTTTTCGTGATTTCGAGCAAAACGTAACCTGGCAACTCTGTTCTCTCTAGTAAGCAAGGGCGCAGTGGCTGGTCTCCTACTGTTTAACCCAGCTTCATTTAACCGTCTTCTAACTGTTTTAGAAGAAATTGTAACATTGCGAACAACTTCGAGTTCGTTTTTTATTATAGAACTAGTGGCAGTCCTGTTTCTTAAAACGTTCATCTAGGTCGCTAGTGCATCGTTTTCGCCCTTGCCCTAGGGTTCTAGAATAAGTTCCTACTTCATTCAAGCGTCTTACCATACGACTTATTGTGGAACAATGTTTGCCTAACAAATTGGCAACATAACTCTGACAATATCCCTCGTCCAATAAAACTGAGGCTCGCGCTACCTCGTGTCCAGTTAAATTCCTTGTTCGATTCATTTTTCTAATTCTTCGGGGTCAAAAATAAAACAGTCTACCACAAAAACGTATTACTTTGAAAAAGGGAACAATTTATAAGCTTACTTTTAAAGAAAATCTATCGCATTATTTCAGAAAATTGTTTATATTCTAAAAAATTCTTGAAAACTGTAAATCTAAACGAATTGTTTTGATTTCTGTCATGAACAACGAAACAAAATATGCATAGCCTACTATTCAAATACTCGTTAAACTTTAAAACTGACATAAGAAAAAGATAAATTAATTTTCAGATTGTTGCGTTAATTTTGTTTAGGAGTTTATATATATATATATATATATATATATATATATATATATATATATATATATATATATATATATATATATGTATATACATATATTAAATTTGTATATAGTTACATCAATCATCATCGAAATTTTGTAATTTCTTTCGGTAGTTATATATAATAAATAATGGAAACAAATTTGTTTTGACTTGTACCCTGATTCGTATTGAGATTTTAAATACAGCAATTAGTTACAGTTATCCCAAAAGTGAAATTCCTGTAGGATCTGTTAACTTGTAACAGCTCGAAGTTGTTTGCAAATAGCTGCAGCAGGTCGTTAATGTAAAGAACAGAGATTAGAAGACATGAAGCCCCGAGGAATATTAATCATTAATAGTGCCTGATAGCTTATACCATTACAAGCAATATTAAAGACGAAAACTTTACATAGTATACAGTATCTCTAGCTTTATCCTTTCTCCATAATTTACTTTCTCAAAACTAAAACGACTTTTTTTTATTCTAAAGTACGATGCCCGATATTCTCTTTAGCGCATCAATAAACTTATTTTAATGAAGTTAGACACCACAAAAGATTCTAGCGCTGATAGAAAACCTGCCATAATACTCAAAGAATGCTCGAACGAACCAACACCAGTTAGTGAATATTTCTTTCCTACTGGAAATGCGCTACAGTTCAGCCGATATCCAAAAAAGGCAAGAACACCTTTCCGCACAACTACCGACCAGTCGCACTACTTTTAGTCACATCCACAGTTATGGAAAAGGCTAGCAATTAACATCTTCTAAAATATCTAGAAGGATTTAATATTATTAGCAATCATCAATATGAATTGGATACATTTGGAGCTTATTTGATGAAATTCCTTTTTTAGGAAATTAAGGTATTTCTTACGGGAAGATAGAGAGCATTATGTTAGAGAAAGACGCGAAATATTTTGGTTTTCAGGGTATATAGAATGTGGTAACGTAGCTTCTCGCTTGCTTCCCGCTACACGAAATCACGTGTTATTTCTCACTACTCAATGTTTATCACCACTACACCAAATACTTTATTTTCGCACTCGACGCGCGTTTCGCTAATCATGTTAGGTTCATCTGGAGCGATGTATTGGTGATATACACTGAGTGAGGCAATACATTGTGCCAAAGATTCCCCATTCCCAACATAGACGTGTTATTTGTAATAATCTTGATACTTTTACATGATATATAATAAAAATTATGTATAATTAATTAAAACGATACTTTGGATTATTTATTAAAAATATGTCAATTATTAAGTATTGATAATTCAATAAATGCGCGTGCCAGGAATTTGTTTATTCTAGTATATTTTAAAAGAAAGTCCGATCAATCCATTCCATACATGTAATTCAAAGGTTGAAAGAACACCCGCGTGTGCGCGCGCAATCTTCTTTAAGCTACGTTGCCACAGCGAAAATTCACTTCTTAAAATACATGAAAAACTAATATTCATCTACAACTACACACACAACTAGGAGGTAAATTGCCTTTATATTTGAACAAACAAAAGCAAAGTAATTTTTTTATATCTATATTTTATATATTTTGTGTGACTTTTTAATGCACATACGACAACAAAAATTGTAAAAAAACACATGCTTTTGATCGAAGAAAAAGTGTGGATTCCTATCTTTTACGTGTTAAATATCTGAAACTTTTACTATTAATTATGGCAATACGGCGTGGTAAACCATCTTTATATTGAAGAAGTGAATGCATGATGCTATTGCTCCTATTTCTCAAAATTTCCAGCAAAACTGCTTTTAAACAGTTACTCATAAGAAATACCGGCGAACTGAATTAAGTTATTATTTTATTTATTTTATTTTGATAAATAAAATATAGTGAAAATCTGAGTAACAGTTCGTCTTTTAATTTCCTAATCATTAAATTGGCTTTCGTAAGAACAAGAGATTTTCTAACAATAGATTTTCTAATTTATGTAACACAGAGATTTTCTAATTTATGTAACATAGGCATGTAATAATGCAATTGAACATTTGGGAGAATGAGGTCACACTTGATATATCCAAGGCTTTCGACAGTGTTTTCTATGGCGGATGGCTAAGTTACGCTCTGATGCTATTTCTTAAAGATTTTGTTTATGTCTCTCGGGTTTCCTCAGAGAGCGTTCTTTATGAGTGGTAACTTTCTAGTATCTTCACTACCGATGTCCTTATGCCTCAAGACTCCATACTGTCTCCTACTCTCTTATTCTAACATCAACTACTGAAAAAAAATATCCGCAGGCAGCAGGAAATCGTTCAACTTAGCAAAAACTTGAAAGAATTCTATCTTAGGGTGACAGTAACCAAACAGAATTTAAAGCAACAAAAAACCAGGCTGCAGTTTCGAAACCCGACATAGTTATGTTGCGACACTCCATTCCTCTAGAATCGTCACTGAAGTTGCTGAGCGTTAACTTGGGACGAAATATGTCTTGGCATAAACATGTCACATGCATAGCAAAGAGAGCTTTTCGAAAGCTGGGAATACTATTTCGAAATAGAAATTACACTCCACAAAAACTGTTAATTCTGTACAAAGCTCAAATTC
Source organism: Pachyrhynchus sulphureomaculatus (assembly GCA_019049505.1). Taxonomy (NCBI): domain Eukaryota; kingdom Metazoa; phylum Arthropoda; class Insecta; order Coleoptera; family Curculionidae; genus Pachyrhynchus; species Pachyrhynchus sulphureomaculatus. The sequence goes on from CM032452.1 coordinate 57,859,157, forward strand.
AACCAACGATGAAATACTGCTTCCACGTTTGGGCCTCTGCTCCCAAGCATACACTGCATTTAGATTCTATTTAGAAGAGAGCTCTTTGCCTGAAACTCAACAGAAACCTTGATACTTTGGAACATTGAGGAAAAGTTACCGACGTGAGTCTATTCTACAAATATTTTTCATGGAATGTGTTAGATGGATGTAGCCCCGCTTAATTCCTCCCAGAGCGCTGCATGCTAGAAATACACATCGGGCTAATACTTACATCCGTATAAGGTTCAGCTTGTTAGTCCTCGTACAACCCTTTTTAAATAGTCTTTTATATGGAGAACGTCATCCCTTTGGGATAATTTAACCAAGACTGTGTTTCCCCCCGATTCGAGACTAACATGAATCGCTTTTTCCGCACACGATTCGCTCCTGTAGCGTTTTAGGGATTTCCCGACAGCACGTGCACTACGCCCAGACAAAAATTGGTTGCATCGTGGTGATTATAATACTGAATGAATACTACAGACAGCTGAATTACTTTTCGGTATCACGTTTCCATTAATCAAGTATGCAAGCTATCTATTTACCAACTAGTTACGACCAGGCTTGTTACAGAAAATACACAAACACCAAGTCCAGTAATTACGACTTCGCTTCGGGTATTATTACACTACCTTCGAGATTGCAGAATGTTGATATTGAATTCAGTCATAAAGTCTTGTACCTTCCAAGGATGTTTTTAATTAAGTTTCTCATACCTGATTGCACTTTCATTCTTCTTAGATGAAAATATTTTAAATTTGTTAGCACGCCGGTGAATACGGATTTAAGTATTTTGACGAAATTTTGTACGAATGCATTACATTTTGCAGTTTTTACGAATTTTTCTTCCGAAAACTGTAAGAACAAATTTTGGAATATCGTTAAGGTTTCAGAAAAGGAAACCTACTTTATAAGGTGAAGAAAAATCGATTTTTTTTTTCAAAAAAAAACTAAAGAAAAACTATTAAAAATAATGCTTCGAAGTTATAAAAAAAAGTCGGATATTTTCTTGTACATTTAGGACTTGGGGTAAGAGAGCAGAGCGGCTATATATTTCTAAAGCCTGCTCTCAGCCTCTTCGTCCCTTTACTACGACAGATGTTTATCAAACTGTCTATATCTAGGGTTTACAGTGTGTTTTTAGGTTGAATATTTGTGTGTATGAATAAGTGTATTGACAATAGGAAATGGACGTGGAGAAGTCCTAACTCTGAAACAAAAAATAAAATAGACGTTGTCATTCGCAGCCACAGAAATATAATACAGGATGTTACAGTGCTGAATAGGTGTACTATAGGGAGCGGCCATAGACTCGTGTGGGCTAAAGTGTTCATAAATTTGAAAACTCTAAGAGCAAAAGCATTTATCAATAAATCGAAACTAGTTGACACTATTAAGTTATCAAAAAAGAGGACAGAGTGCCAGCTAAAAACTAACTTGAACTATTATAATACATTAAGAATAATACAATCATCGAAACAATAGAAACAAACGCTGAAGAACTAACACCAAGGAAAAACACCACCTACTATTCCCATATTGCAGTCAAGGATGCCCGATGTTGTCTTCAGACAGCGCATCATAAAGCGTATTTTAATGAAGCTAGACACCAAGAAGGCTTCTGGCGCTGACGGAATACCTGCCATAGTTCTCAAAAACTGTGCAAGGGAACTAACACCAGTTTTCTGTAGACTTTTTAACCTATCCTACAGAAAGGGAATATTTCCGTCCTGCTGGAAATGTGCCACGGTTCAGCCGATACCTAAAAAAGGTAAGAAGTCCTTGCCAAATAACTACCGACCAGTTGCACTGCTTTCAATAATATCGAAAGTCATGGAAAAGGTTATCAATGAGCATCTTCTAAAATATCTTGAACGATTCAATATTATTAGCGATCACCAATATGGTTTTCGTAAACATAGATCAACAGGAGATCTTCTGACTTATGTAACACATGTTTGGAACAACGCAATTGAACACTTTGGAGAATCTCGAGCGGTTGCTCTTGACATATCCAAGGCATTCGACCGTGTTTGGCACGATGGACTGTTGGCTAAGTTGCGCTCTTATGGTATGTCTGAAAGGTTCTGTTTGTGGCTCTCATGTTTCCTCAGAGAGCGTTCTTTACGAGTGGCGGTCGACGGATTTCTTTCTAACACCCTCACTATCAACGCCGGTGTGCCCCAGGGCTCCATACTGTCTCCTACTCTCTTTCTCATTTACATTAACGATCTGCTGGAAAAGACCGGGAATCCAATCTATAGCTTTGCAGATGACAGTATGCTTGTCTCTTCATTCACCTTGAACGCTCGGACATCAGCTGCTCAGGCGAATATCCGCAGACAGCAGGAGGTCGTTCAACTTAACAAAGACCTGGAAGAAATTCTATCTTGGGGTGACAGTAACCAAGTGGAATTTAACGCTACAAAAACCCAAGCGGCAGTTTTTTCTAAAAAAGTTAACGTTGCTGAACCCGACATAGTTATGTCGGGACACTCCATTCCCCTAGCATCGTCGCTCAATTTGTTGGGCGTTAGTTTGGGAGCAAATATGTCTTGGCATGAACATGTTGCAGGCATAGCAAGGAGAGCTTCTCAAAAATTGGGAATATTATTTAGAACCAGAAAGCTTTACACCCCACAGCAACTGTTAATTCTTTACCAAGCCCAAATTCGACCAACTATGGAATACTGCTCCCACGTTTGGGGCTCCGCTCCCAAACATACACTGCATTTGTTGGATTCTGTTCAGAGAAGAGCGGTCCGTCTGATTGGGGACCCGGAATTGACCGGCGGCCTTGATCCGCTGGAACATCGAAGAACGGTTGGCGACTTGAGTCTGTTCTACAAGTATTTTCATGGAAAGTGTTCGAAGGATGTAGCCCGCTTAATTCCTCCCAAAGCGGTGCATGTTAGAAATACACGTCGCGCTGGTGCTTCGCATCCGTATGAGGTTCAGCTTGTTACTCCGCGTACGACGCTTTTCAAGCAATCTTTTATATGGAGAACATCATCCCTTTGGAATAATTTGCCCAGCGCTGTGTTTCCCACCGAGTACAATTTACAGCGATTCAAGAACAACGTGAATCGCTTTTTTCCTTTTTTTTTTTTTTTTTTTTTTTTTTTTTTTTTTTTTTCCGCACTCGTGCCGCTCCTGGAGCGTTTTAGGGACTTCCCTGCAGCACGTGTGCTAGACCAATAAAAAAAAAAAAAAAAAAAAAAAAAATAATAATAATTAAAGCAACCTCAGCTGCAATAGCCACCAAAATTCGAAAACAAAAGGACAAAATAAGTGACAACACGAAACAACTCATGAAAAGAAGAAGAAATATGAATATAGATAGAGAAAGAATATAGCAGACAGCGCTTACCAAGTTAATCAGAAAAGAGATCAGAAAAGATATAAGAACGCACAGGCATAAAGTGATTTTGAAAACCATTGAAAGATTATATTGGTTAAATTTTAGATAGGTATGTATCACCTAGCTTTGCTGCAGTTAAATTTTAGATGGGTATGTATCACCTAGCTTTGCTGCAGTAGACGTCAACATTTTCTTGTTGTAATATCAATAGACTTGATGTCTAACAACCAGTAATTTTCCAGAAAATGCCACTGAGTGGAGAGAGAGAGAAAGAGAATAGGTACATGAGACCATCCTTTGTTCATCATTAGTTTTCTCACCTCCCACCTACTTGTATTTTTGAAATCCAATACTTTCCTAGTTAAATTCTTAAACAGACCCTGCCATAATAGTGTTACGAATAACGAACTTCAAATAAAACAGCTAACTTCACTTAAAGGTCGAGCCACTTGTTAAGGGGCAATGACTTCAAGAATCAACGTGCATGCTTTCAATTCTGAGAGTGGAATACTTTTTTTCAGATTTTCACTTGCAGAATCTTCGTTTATTATTATATTAAGTTGGGAATGTGGAATCTTTGGCACAATGATACTACTCAGTATATATCACCACTACACCAAACACTTTATTTTTGCACTCGACGCGCGTTTCGCTAACCATGTTAGCTTCATCAGGAGCGATGATTGACTCAATCATCGCTCCTGATGAAGCTAACATGGTTAGCGAAACGCGCGTCGAGTGCAAAAATAAAGTGTTTGGTGTAGTGGTGATATATACTGAATAGTATTATTATATTGGTGAAAAGTACCTTACATGTTTCGTTTTTTTTTTTTCCACTATCAAAATTGAATTGAAGTCAATTACGAGCTTACTTTCGCCTGTAATCAAGGAAATTCTTTTGATATAATAGGTAAGAAATTATGTGCGTACAATAACGGCCATTCAGGGGCGTGTCAATTTTTTAAATAATTTGGTAAAATGCAGTTTTACCCCCCCCGTTTTTTCATTTTTTCAAAAATGTTCGAGTTTGAAAAAAAAAGTATTGAAAATGTTTTTACATGGTCCCACGAGTCACCCATTTCAATATATGCAGTGAATTTCATAACACCCTGTATATATACCAGGGTGAATGACATGAAAACCTTAAAAGCGTAATAAATTTTATATAGAAGTATTCCATCTCTTTGGAAGTGTATGGATACCACGTTTAAAGCATTCTTTTGGTCGTGACTGTAGCCACTCGCTTAAGCAAACTTGAATAAGCAGTACTGGTTACTGTCATTTCCCTTTCCATGTAATGTTCCAAAATTACTTTACTCCTTCGCATCCCAGGAAGAGCATGACTTTTGCCGCTGATGCTTGAGTGTGGAATTTTTTTGGTTTCGGCGTTGAGCTATGGTGCTAATCCTTGCTAGATATTTTCGGGACAAACACGAATGACCGTACTGCGCTGTCATTCTGCGGTGAATTTTAGTTGGTTTGATACCTTCACTACTTAAAAAACGCATCACAGATCGTTGCTCTAACGCGGTGCATGTTGAGAGTGGGGCAGCCATCTTGTTACCGATGCTGCTGCTTTATTCTTTGTTACAACATCACTCTGCCACCTGTCGGTCATTTTATGAAACTCAAGGAACACTACTGCCATCTATCGAATCAAGCATACAACTTTTTGGAATTTTATTGCTGTTTCAAAGTTTTCATTTGATTCCTCTTCATATATGCAAGAGTGGATTGATAAGCCTGGTAAATTTTTACCAAATGGCGGGAAATTTTCTTAAGCAGCATGTCTGTTGATAAGCGCAACTATTGTAACGTTCGTGTTCAAAGTTTCAAACTGATGCAACATGCAGCTATTTGTTGGCAGTTATCGTAAGTACTAGATGTTACACATTTTTATTAAAAAGTGGACTGCACCTCAGAGGAAAATTCTTCTAATAGTACTTCATCCGTTTTGGACATTAGCGATTAACAGAGCTATTCTAACTTTATTGACAGCAATATGAAAAAGCTGTATCGCACTGAGACCAAACCAGTCTTCGTTGACTGTTCACGACTCGACTCTGTAAACTAGAACAAAGAAAACATAGCACCGCAACATTCTGACCCTCAATATACATGATGACTAATTTTGAAAAACCCTTCCACGATGTTCTTACGGAACTACTATTTCCAAAAAAATATGTATTTCTGGAGAAATTACAGGTTTCCTAGCAAAAATTTGGCTTTTTATAAACTAAATTTGAATTTCGTGCCAAAACGCTCGCAGGTGTCATGGCGTCTGCTCGTGATGTCACGCCTTTGTAAACTCCATGTCAATAACAGTGAAGTATACAGTGTCTATACAATAATTTTGTTATTTTGTGTGTTTAAAATGAATTCTAAAGTGTGTAAATTGGTGTGCGGTCCCTCGGTGTAATAACACGTCGATAAAAACAAGAAAACAATAAGAAATAAGTGGCTAACCCTTGCACGGCGAGACCCAGCAGTTATTTCTCCAAATTCTTCAATTTATTTCTGTGAAGACCATTTTGATGTAAGTTTTATCTTAATATTCTATTATTATAAATGAGGTCTGTCGTAATAATCTTGTTTGAGAAGTTGTTAATTACCTATTTAAATAATACCTTTAGATAGTCACATTGAGGTTAGGTTTCATTTCTTTAATGTTATCATCCACTACTGTTTGTTGAATGCATACTTTATTCTTGTTCCAATTGCCAAATGATATGGAGAATTACATTCAGTATTTATCAACATTTCCATAACAATCATAACCTAACCTAAAACTAATAAAACCATGACGTAGAAATAAAGTGCAGTTTTTATGGGTTTTTGAGTTTTAAATTGTAGTTTTAATACAGATTACTTATGTATTTACATAGAAGTTTTGATATTTCTAAATTCTGCTGAGTAAAAGTCTTTATTTGACGCAAGAAACTCTTCAAGCATCACAAATCAATTCTAGGTAAATTAGAGCTATTTGCCTTGATAAATCCGTCTTCCATCGCTAACGTTTCTTGGTTCTAGTTTTTGTAACACAAAACTAGGCAATTCGATAGTTTAAAACCACAAATTAATTGATACACGTTACAGAGATTATCGTTAACACAAGAGAAGTTTGACCGAAATAATGTTTACTTAGGCGCGACGTCATTCGCTCTGATTGGTGTTCCACGTAACATGGCAGATTGCTGTATTTTGCATTTTTATTTTTACAAAAATAATATTAATATCACTTGTAATATAAAAATAAGAACATTTTTTAGAAACTTTTTAATCTATTTCATTATTTAAAGTCATAATTTCGGTAATTCACTGCTATTGTCATCATGCCTATTGCAGACTCAGATCTTTCGAAGTGAAGAAGGTCCTCATTTGAAGAACTGCTACCCTGGTTTTTTCGACGCGACATATCCATCATCTGCACCATAGTCCCATGTATTATAGATTGTAGTACCCAAATAATTGAATATCCTCACCTGCTCTACTAACGCGTTGTTAATTGTCAAGGACTCCCGGTTATGCGTTGATTTTTTAAAAACTATCGTGTACTTGGTTTTCGAAATATTGAAGTTTTAAAGGTCTTCAAGATTGCTAGTCACGAGGGCACTATCATCCGCATATCTGATATTGTTGATATGCTGTCCGTTTACTTTTATACCGCTTTGTTCTGCCAGTGCCTCTTAGATTATGCGTTCAGACTAAATTTTAGAGAGGGTTGGGGAGAGAACGCAGCCTTGACGGACACTCTTACAGATCTCGATCTCATTTGACATGTTACCGTCAATATTTACTTTTGCTTGTTGTCCCCAATAAATGTTTCCAATTATTCTGATATCGTTTTCATCTAGCCCTGTTGTTGTAAGTATCCCGATGAGTTTATTATTAGTTGAGTGAATATAAACAGGACAGCCGATTCAGGTTTCTTTTGAAGAAATATTCGATAAAATTTATGGTATCGTCATGGAAGATCATCGCATTAAGCTTCGTGAGATTGCTCAGAGGGTAGGTATCTCGTATGAAGGTGTAGATAATGTCATGCATGAAATTCTAAAAATGAAAAAGCTGAGTAGGCGATGGGTGCCGCGTTTGTTGGCTCCAAATTAAAATCGCACGAGGAAGGATATTTTAAAATCGTGTTTGGAAAAGTCGCAGTCTAATCCGAAGAACTTTTGGTGTATTTTTGTGACTCTAAACGAAACCTGAATTCACTATTACACCCCGGAGACAAAACCGGCAGTCAAAATAGTGGGTTGGCGAAGGTGAATGAAATTGAACCGAAAAATAGCGAAAACAGTTTTATTGGCTGGAAAAGTAATGGCAACTGCTTCTGGGACTAACAGGTATCATCATAATCGACAACATGGAAAAGGGTGAACCAGTGACTGGCTCTTATGACACACCGTCAGCATAGTAAGTTGCAGATCAAGGTTAACGCGTAAAAAAGTTCTCCTTCACCAGGACAGTACGCCTGCTCACACATCGGTCGTTATAATGACAAAACTGCATGAGTTGGGCTTCGAAATAGTTTCCCCCACCCATGCTCTTCCCCAGATTTGGCCCCAAGTTATTTTTTTTTTTTTTCTAACTTTAAAAATTGACTTGAGGGAAAAAATTTTCATCTAATAAAGAGGTTACCTTTATTTTAAACGAGTTTTATGCACGGTTCGAAACATTTTTTTCTGAGAAATCAAAACTTGAATCTCGCTGAACCAAATATGTTAGCACCAGCTCAATGGAGATTATATTACCGTGAAAGACCGAAATTAGAGAATGTCAATATTCTCCGGTGAATGTTGACACATACCAAATACAACGTCGCACAGTGGGCCAGGAATCTGATTTTTCGTACCCTCAATTATTAACCAAATCAGACAATTTTTTTAAATACTCATAAGCGAATTCCGGACAAACGTAACGAATCCGAATTGCAAAATATGACCTCGAAATTTTTTAAAATTGAAAAAAGCAGCACGGAACCGGGAGGTGAAATTTCGAAGTTCAAGTGATTTTTTATGCTTTCATCTGGCGTTTCTGGGGTCGCCGAATCTATTTTCGGGGTCATTTTGATCATATCCATCTGAGAATAGGAGCTGGAGGGGAAGAAATTACGATATTCACCTAAATTAGAGTTTCGCGTTCAAAACTGGTTTCTCAGTAGTTTCTGGGGTTGCTGAATCTATTTTCGGGATCATTTGGTCATATGCACCCTTTTGAGGGGTGAAAATGGGGATTAGAGGGGGAGGAATTACGATATTCTCATGAATTAAATTTTCGCATTCAAAAACTGGTTCCTCGGGGGTTTCTGGGATCGTTGAATCTATTTTCCAACCCTCATTTTCACACCTCAAAATGGTATATGATCAAAATGATCCCAAAAATAGATTCAGCGACCTCAGAAACTCCCGAGGAACCAGTTTTGAACGCAAAACTCTAATTCAGGTGAATATCCTAATTTCTCCCTCCCCCAACCCCCATTTTCACGCCTCAAAAGGGTGCATAAGATAAAAATGAGCCCGAAAATAGATTCAGCTACCCCAGAAACTCCGGATGAACCAGTTTTGAACGTGTAAACTTGAAATCACGTAAACTTCGAAATTTCACCTCCCAGTTCCCTGCTGCTTTTTGCAATTTTAAAAAATTTTGAGGTTATATTTTACAAACTGGCTTCCTTACGTTTGTCCGAAATTCGTTTACGAGTATTTAAAAAAATAATTGCCTGATTTCGTTAATAATTGGAAACTCTAGACAATTTTGAACGAAAAAAATCAAATTCTTGGCCCACAGTGCGTCGGTGAAAGGCCACATATTTGGTTATATTATTACACATTCAAACCATCGCCAGTATATGTCGACAAGCACAGACAAGCTCTAGTGGAGGTCGAAGCGACAAGCCGAGAAGTTTTAATTGTGCCATTAAAACCAGGAGAAACAAATATGCAGTATTATGTTACGAATAATGAATTGTTCAATAAACTATCCGAAACTCACATCAAAATAGGCCAGCATATGTGTATATGCTTAAAGAATTGCAAGTTAAATACAAAAATATTACCTATGAAGTTGTAATGTTGTATTTAAATTTATGTAAACAATGCCAAATGAAACATAGTGCACCTAAAAAAGGTATTGTTGTGAAACCAATGGCCAGTTCGGAGTTAAACTCAAGATGTCAAGTCGATCTGATAGACCTGCAGTTATACAGGCCTGCAGTTATATGGCGATTACCAGTTTATAATGGTACATCAAGACCATTTAACGAAGTTTGTCCAGTTACGACCTTTAAAAACTTAGACTGCTAAAGAAGTAGTGACCATACCGAAAACCATATTCCAAATATTGAAGAGGAGCTGCAACCTACCACTTGTTCATATCAAGCTCTGACTAAACAACACGAGTTTATTTCTATAAAAAAAAGGTTCCGCGAAAGAGAATCTTCTACTGCAAGCAACAAAAATGTTACGAACCTCCAAGAGAAAAGTTTCTCCTGCTCAATTTGATAATACCTTACGAATACAAGTCCCTGATGTCGAATGTGGTGATACAGATGTCCGAAATGTGTTGGCGGTTGTTGCTGAAACAGAAGACTCAGATTTTTATAAATTAGCAAACAAAAATGGTACCCACAAGCAGCCGTAATCAGTTCGTAATTTCTAAAGAAAAGTTACTTTTTACTGAGAGAAGTAGCTGTAGCTAATTTGAGAAGTGGAGGGCAAGGCTATACACGCTGTAATTGCACGTCCCACGACTAAATGCAGTTGTAAAAGCAGGAGACTCTTCTGGAAATCAAGATGCCATAACAGTTTAAGTTGTTGCAATAAATAAGACTGTATAAAGTTAATCACATAATTTACGTGTAAGTTTATTATTGGTATTATTTTCTTTTCTAATTTAGAATGTACTGTTCGTTTTAGGTTCAACAGTTTATTTAGATGTGCTATTACTTAAGCTTTCTCCTATTTTGACATATATCATATATTAAAAAGTTGCATTTTTGTCCTAATATAAATATTTTTATTCAACAATCACCTTAAGTGCATGCTGAATGTCGACATTTGCCGGTGTAAGTGAGGAATAATGATTTTTTAACAAATATTTCGTACATACGAGGCTGGTTTGAAAAGTCCGTGCAAAGTCCGAGAGATGGCACCACCGGAGCGTATCGAGATCATGTTTAGTTAGTAGCATCTCTTGAATGAACGCACGCCAAGTTTCAGCCATATTGGTCTATTTCTTTGTGTTTGGCATTCGTGTGAATCAAGGAAGTCGAGTGATTTTCAAGAAATGGACGAAAAAGATAATCCTCATCGACTATCTGGAAAAGGGTAAAACTATTACAGATGAATATTATTCGTCGTTATTGGACCGTTTGAAAACCGAGCTGCAAGAAAAACGCCCGCGATTGGCCCACAAGAAAGTCCTTTTCCATCACGACAACGCACCAGCACACACCTCAGCAGTTGTGGTCGCAAAATTAATGGAAATAGGATTCCAACTCGTTTCACATCCCCCTATTCTCCAGACTTGGCTCCCTCGGACTACTATTTGTTCCCCAATTTGAAGAAATGGCTGGCGGGATAGAGATTTTAGTCAAACGAGGAGGTGATTGCAGACACTAATGGATATTTTGCAGACTTGGACAAATCCTATTATTCGGAAGGGATCAACAAGTACCAACCTTCAAACGATACATGTCAAAATTTCATGACATTTCGATAATTAGTTTACTATTTACAGTGGTTTTAGTAACGCTACTTTTGATATTTTCAAAACAATGGAAAAAATGGAATTTCCTTTGTTGATTAAACACGGTTTTTTTTATGGGAAAAAATACCGTTCAACCAAAGCAATGGCTTGATAAGTGTTACGGGGACTCTGCCCCTAGAAAATCACTCATTATTTACTGGTATGCTGAATTTAAAACGCGGTCATACAGATACAAATGATGCTGAACCCTCTGGACGCCCAAATGAGGTGGTTACACCGGAAATCCACAAAATCATTTTGGATGACCGTAAAGTGAAACTGCGTGAGATAGCTGATACCCTAAAGATATCAAAAAAGCGTATTGGTTATATTTTGCATGAACATTTGGGCATGAGAAAGCTCTATTCGAAATGGGTACTGCGTTTGCTCACAGTAGACCAAGAACAACAACGTGTTGATGATTCTAAGCGCTATTTGAACCTGTTTTAAGCGCAATGAGAAGGATTTTTTTTTCATGCGATATGTGACAATGGATGAAACATGGATCCACCACTACACACCGGAATCAAATCGGCAGGCAGCTGAGTGGATAGCAGCCGGTGAAAGCCACCCGAAGGAACCAAAGATACAACAGTCGGCTAGGAAGGTTTTAGCCTCTGTATTTTGGGATGCGCATGGAATGATTTCTATGGACTATGCTGAGAAGGGAAAAATCATCAATAGCGAATATTATATAAAGTTATTGGTGCGTTTGAAGCCAGAAATCGCAAAGGAACGGCCCCAAACGAACAAGAAAAAAGTGCTCTTTCATCGAGGCAATACATCGTGTCACAAGTCGGTTGTTACGATGGCAAAATTGCGTGAATTGAAGTTCGAATTGCTTCCTCATCCACTGTATTCTCCAGACTTGGTCCTCAGCGACTATTATCTATTCACAGACCTCAAAAAAATGATCGCGGGAAAGAGATTTAACTCCAGTGAAGAAGTTATCGCCGAAACTGAGGCCTATTTTGAAGGCAAAGACAAATCCTTCTACAAAAGAGGTATAGAAACGTTAGAAAAGCTTTGAACTGATTGACTCGCTCTTGGAGGAGACTATATTGCTACTACTAATTTTGCAAAAAAATGTGCTTTAAGTACCTAGACCAAAAACTTTTCAGCCTACGTCTTATTTTATGATTATACTTAAAACTGGTCCATTACTCCAACCAGAAACCACGAAAAGTTCTCATAATTATATTGAAACTAAATAATATTTAACTACCTCGACTCTTTTAACCCCCTTCTCTGTTAAAAGTGAAATTAAGCAAAAAAAAACTTAATTTTCAAATTTCTTGAACCAAAGAATCCTGAAAGAGACACTGGACGCGATATATACGAGGCAACTCCTCCAACTTCCTCCTCCACCTCTTTAATTTCTTACGTGCTTAACTACAAATAATTGTGCATAAAATTTGTTTGTTTTCTCAAGAAAAAAACTAGAAAAATTACATAATTCTATTAAGGCCATACAAAATTTATTACCGTCCAGCCCTTTCATCCTCATCCCCTGAAGTTATATCGCTCACAAACATAGATTTTATCGCTATGTTAAGTTATATGTCTACCCAATTTGAATAATTTTTATATTTTATATCATTCTAGAGTTAGCGTTCCAGCAGACCGTCAGACCGACGAAAAAGGAAAATTATATTTTTTTGTGATCTAAAGTCAATGGACTTAAAAAAATATTATATCACAAAATGCACTTTCGTTAAAATATATTAATGCATGTTGCATGCATCTTACCGTTAAAATCCTATATTGGATTTTACTAAGAAGCATTATTTGTGAATTGAACTTATTGGGCTCATTACAACTTTGCTGACGAGACCATTAGGCGGTCACCGGTAAAGGGAGATAGCATAGCAGACGCGATAAAAGGAAGCCCCCAAATCGTTACAAAAGCAGTGCGTGCGCGGAAGTAGCTTCGTCTTGAATCACTACAGGTTTTATTCGATGAGAAATCTCGCCCTGGACAGTTTCTTCCATAGGGATAGAGTTTTGCACATACAAGAGTTCTTGAAGAGGATCATATGGGAAATATCGAGCTGAATCTCATGCAGATATGACTTGTTAGTTTTTATATTTGTGGCATGCACTACTCAAAAAAGAATCACACTCATGGATTCAAGTAATTAACTTTTCTTAAATATTCCAAAGAACAAGGTTTCTGATGAGTTTCGAGAGTCGGAAGATAACACACAAAAAATGCTTATTCCAACTTATACCGAACATTAAGCGTAGTTATGACTTCTTGAGCTTCTGGAATCGTCTATTATGTATCATATCCAGGCAAAGCCATAGACGTTATTTTAGTAATTTGAACGATCATAAAACCAATCATTTGCAGAGCTTTTTGTTCTCTGGATTAAGTAATGTCTCTATGTTTGCAACATTTTCAAGGCCAAACATCTAATGTATCTTAATTTATACTCCACAACAAATTCAAGAGATTCGCTGAATTTTTAAGCGTTATAGTATTTTGATCTATTTTAACATATATGTGTTCTACCTAATAGCACCTCTGCTTTCAGTGCCAGTAAATAATGTATTTTTTTTCTTCGGTAAACTTAGGAGTATTCATTTATGCTTAAATTAGTTATTAAAACTAATTTCCAAGTAATATTCAAGAGTAATTCACATAATTTTCATCAATATCGATGTTTCCCAAATATGTAAATGAAGGAGACTTTATTATTGTTTGAAAATAGCCGTTGGCATTGGTTAACTTTGAAACGATAGGAAGTGGTCGCCATATTATGGTTTATCTTCGGATTAAACTTCATTATAAGTTTGTCCTAAGTTTATCAACACAGTAATAGTATAGTGGTTTAGTTACTAACAAAATGATTGATGAATATTATTGTTGTTTTAGTCTAACAATATTCCTTATCTATAATATATATTTGATACACATTTTCGGGGATGACCTAGAAAATATCAATCCTAAAAAACCAATTCATCTGGAATGGGCTTTTCTATAACTGAAAATAATAATTTAAATTTAAATAAATAAATTATTAAAATAAGGTCTACGAGGAGGTATTAATAACTTTGTAATCTAGCATTGGAAGTACAAGCAAATCTTACACTATGTGTCCCAAAGTACACAAGACTTTTTTAAAATAGCCTATATTAGTGACGCCACCTATTGGATATAGTATACGTTGAAAGGGTACAAATACTGTGTTACGCCGACGATACTGTCCTAGTCGCTGAAAATGAAAGTAGCTTGCAGAGATTATTACATCAGTTTAACACAACAGCAAAGAAATTTAATATGAAAATGTCGGCTGAAAAAACCAAATCAATAGTTACCTCCAGAGAATCAATTATGTGCAAGCTGAAAATCGATAATCAGATTATAGAGCAGGTGATGAGAATTTAATATTTAGGAATTAAATTATCATATAACAACAACATAGAAGACGAAATAAAAGAACAAATAGTAAAAGCCAATAGAATAACAGGATGCTTGAATGACACTATTTGGAAAAATGAATACTTGAGAACAGAAGTAAAATCTCGTATATATAAATCTCTAGTTCGACCAGTTATGACATACACAGCAGAGATAAGACCAGAAACACGCAAAACTCAGAAACACTTACAAACAAATGAAATGAAAACATTAAGAAGAATTACAGGAAGAACACTTTGGTATAGAGAAACAAATGAAAACATAAGGCACATATGTGAAGTAGAGAGCGTTAATACGTGGATAAGTAACAGAAACCAAGAATGGAACCAACACATAAATAGAATGTCCGAACGACGATTGGTGAAAATAGCTGGGTGGGCCGAAGAAGTATAGGATGTCCACGAAAAAGATGGAACGACGACCTGTAGCGACGATACATTAAAGGAAAACAGGCAGAAATACCTAATATAAAAAAGAAGAAGAAGAACAACTGATATTATGTCGAATTTTCATGATAATCGGATGAATGGAAGCTGAGATATTGCGCCTAAACTAACAGTGTTTTGAACTATCGGTTGAAAAATGAACATCGAACAAAGAACGAAATTTTCGTTGCAATACATGAAAATGGAATTAGATATGTCCAAAGCTTCAATTCATCGCATTTCGACTGAACATTTATATAACACAATTTGTACCACACAAACTGACGGATGATCAAAAATTGTTTCGAATTCAACATGGTAAAAACTTGATTAAAGAGTTAAAAAAGACCGAAAATTTCAACTATTCCATTGTAACTGCCGACGTGATATTTTCAATATGATCCAGAAACCAAGCGCCAAAGCCCTGAATCGAACCAAGCGAAGAAAATATCAAAAAAGTCGTTGTTTGAAGAAGTCAAAAGTGAAACCAACATTGATTTGTTTCTACGATTCGGAGGGTATAGTGCACAAGGAATTCGTTCTACTTGGCCAAACAGTTAAGGCTGTGTATTACTTGGGCTGTCTTTGAAGTTTTTAAAAATGACCACTAGATGGCGCTATTGAGATGTGACATTACCATTATTGTAAAATTTGACATTTGTTATTGTTAAAACAGTTTTGTGAACAAATGGAAATTTCACATGAAAATTTTCATTAAATGATTTTTTTTACGATATTAGTAAAGACCTAATTCAGCAACAATGCCTCGAATCGCTTCGTGCAACTTTTAGTAATGAATCACCATCAGAAAGGACGTTTTACAATTGGTTGGCAGAATTTCGCCATGGTCGTGCTTGGTCATTGATGAATTTCGTGAAGATGGACCAAAATCGGTTGTTGTTCTAAAAACTATCGATACTGTTCCCAACATGATTGAAGGGGATCAGAAAAAGACCTACCGTGAGATAGACGCATCCTTAGGCATGTCCAAGACTGTAGTACATTTTGCATGAACATCTAGCTGTGAAAAAGATCTGTTCCCGATGGATTCCGCATAATTTGACCGAAATTCAAAAACAGGCTCATGTCAACTAGTGTAAGGAAATGCAAAATTTGTATACAACATCGTAACAGGAGACGAAACTTGAATATATTCGTAGAAGCAACAACCAACGGTTTGAGTCTTCCAAGATGAACCGGATCCAACAATAGTGGTTCGTTCGCGAAATACTTCCAAGAAAATGATCGCTTGTTTCTTTGGTTATACTGGACATGTTGCAACCATTGCGTTAGAGAATCGAAGAACAGCTAATGCTAAATGGTATACAACAATTTTTTTGCTAGAAGTAATCGATGAAATCAGGAGAAACAACCGAAAACGTCGCATCATTCTTCATCAAGACAATGCCAGTTCTCACATAACACTTCAAAGAATTGATTATTTCACGAAGAAAAACATCGGATTAATGTCTTATTGTCCGTATTCAAATGATTTGTCGCTTAACGACTTTTCATCACCTCCAAGAGCTGTTGAATCCTTCCAAAACCATGTTTTTAAGGTACCAACTTCAGAGTGGAAAAAATGTTTGGAGAATTGGTTCGAACGCAAAGTGTATAAATCTTAAAGGCGGATATTTTGAAAAACAATAAAAGCAATAAAAATTTGTACCAAAAAATCTTCTTTTATTGTTTTTGTAAAAACTTAGAAGGTAGCCCTCGTATCTAGGTGTTATGAAGCGTTTATTGTATCATATTCGTGGTTTGCGGCCATAATATCGTGAAAGTGGAAATTGGCGCTATTACACGTTAACGTACCATTTCATCATTCGACTCTTATTACTGATTATTTTTTGATAAAAAAATGGCATTTTAACCATCCATCATGCATCATATTTGCACGATTTGACTCCGTGCGACTTACATCTATTCTCAAAATTAAGTTCATCAGTGAAAGGAAAGCGTTGTGTGAACATTGAAAACATCCAAAGGACATCGAACAGCATAATGAAGGACATCGACGTAAGATGATTTAAAAAACTCATTTAACATACTCAACAAAATGAGTTCAGGCCTTCGGAAGTTTTTAAACAAAAAATAACCTTTCAAGTGCAAGTTGAACTTGCGCAATTAGTGTTCCGTACGTTGATTACTTTTAAGATAAAGATTTTTGCTACAGAGGTATACAATGATCCTTGACTTCACACCCCAAATGAGTTTTCAACAAAGTTTGTTTCCGATCTTTACTTAAAACTGGTGACCTTGAAATTTTTGTGTTTTTTTTATAAACCAGATAAATTATTAAAGGTAATGCACTCGTGATCATTTTCGTTCATTCTACACCGTGTGGAGAATATTCCAGAATGTTTTCAAAATTTCCTGATTAGTACTTTTTGAAATAAGGGGGGACAGCGATTTTTCACGATTTTTTAAAAATTTTACAAAGAAAAATATGCGCATTACATTATATACATTTCTGAACTCGTGCTTTTACAAGCTTTCATTTGACAACCCCTCGATGACCTTGTAAAATTTTTTTTTCACTTCCGATTTCACCCTCCACCTTAAACCAAAATTTACCTTTTAAAACTACACGGCTCTAATTAGGCCAGTAATTCCTATATTAGTACCAAATTTCAACTTTCTATGTCAAATAGTTTCGGAGAAAAATCGGATGTGAGAGAGAGACGGACGGATGGACAGATAGATACCGAGGTGATCTTATAAGTGTTCCGTACGGAACACTAATAACAAACTTATAAGAACTTAATAACATAGGTACCTAATATCAATAATCACATCTTCAAAACGTTCATTAATTAATACAAAACTATATCAAAAATAGATCTTAGACACAAGTCTATAGATTTTCCAATACTACAAATCAGGAATCTTCTTTTAGTTTTCGGCAAGAAACACTTATAAGATCACTTCGGTGTCTCTCTCTGTCTGTCTGCCTGTCCGTCTATTCGTCTATCACACCCGAGTTTTTCAGAAACTCTTTGACATAGAAAGTTGGCACAAATATTGATGGCCACATTAGAGCCGTATAGTTTTGAAAGTTAAATTTTGACTTAAGGGGTTGGTTTTGTGGAGTGAAATCGGAAGTGAAAAAAAATTTTACCAGGTCATCGGATGTCAAATGAAAGCCTGTAAAAACACTAGTTAAAAAATATATATAAAGTAATACCTGCGCACACTTTTCTTTGTATTATTTTGAAAAAATTGTCAAAAAACGCTGTTCCCACCTTATCTCGAAAAGTACTGATCAAAAAATTTTGAAAAAATTCTGGAATATTCTCCACAGATTGTAGTTTGAACGGAAATTATTACGAGCGCCTTTGATAACTTATCTGGCATATATACATATATAAAAAAAAAATCTCAAGGTCATAACTTTTCAACAAAAATCGGAAACAAACTTTGTTGAACACTCATTTAGATTACCAAATTTTTTTTATTTTAAAAGAAATCACCGTATGGAACACTAATTGCACAAGTCTGACTTACACTTGGCCGGTTTGTTACAATTAGGTTATATTTAAGAAACGCTATTTAATTTGGCCATGTCTCCAACACTAGAAAAATGTTCATTGCATTATCTATAGAGGACCTCGGGCCAAATCATGAATAGATGCAGGTTATTATAAAATGACATAATAAATCATGTCTCTTTCGTGTAATTCGTGGTTATAAATTGCTAGCTAGGACTAGGATCATCGGTCATCGATCATCGATCATCGATCGTCGAACGTCGAACGTCGATCGTCGATCGTCGATCGTCGATCGTCTATCGTCTATCGTCTATCGTCTATCGTCTATCGTCTATCGTCTATCGTCTATCGTCTATCGTCTATCGTCGTCTATCGTCTATCGTCTATCGTCTATCGTCTATCGTCTATCGTCTATCGTCTATCGTCTATCGTCTATCGTCTATCGTCTATCGTCTATCGTCTATCGTCTATCGTCTATCGTCTATCGTCTATCGTCTATCGTCTATCGTCTATCGTCTATCGTCTATCGTCTATCGTCTATCGTCTATCGTCTATCGTCTATCGTCTATCGTCTATCGTCTATCGTCTATCGTCTATCGTCTATCGTCTATCGTCTATCGTCTATCGTCTATCGTCTATCGTCTATCGTCTATCGTCTATCGTCTATCGTCTATCGTCTATCGTCTATCGTCTATCGTCTATCGTCTATCGTCTATCGTCTATCGTCTATCGTCTATCGTCTATCGTCTATCGTCTATCGTCTATCGTCTATCGTCTATCGTCTATCGTCTATCGTCTATCGTCTATCGTCTATCGTCTATCGTCTATCGTCTATCGTCTATCGTCTATCGTCTATCGTCTATCGTCTATCGTCTATCGTCTATCGTCTATCGTCTATCGTCTATCGTCTATCGTCTATCGTCTATCGTCTATCGTCTATCGTCTATCGTCTATCGTCTATCGTCTATCGTCTATCGTCTACCGTCTACCGTCTACCGTCTACCGTCTACCGTCTACCGTCTACCGTCTACCGTCTACCGTCTACCGTCTACCGTCTACCGTCTACCGTCTACCGTCTACCGTCTACCGTCTACCGTCTACCGTCTACCGTCTACCGTCTACCGTCTACCGTCTACCGTCTACCGTCTACCATCGATCATCTATCATCTATCATCTATCATCGATCATCGATCATCGATCATCTATCATCTATCATCTATCATCTATCATCGATCATCATCATCATCCATCATCCATCATCCATCATCCATCATCCATCATCCATCATCCATCATCCATCATCCATCATCCATCATCCATCATCCATCATCCATCATCCATCATCCATCATCCATCATCCATCATCCATCATCCATCATCCATCATCCATCATCCATCATCCATCATCCATCATCCATCATCCATCATCCATCATCCATCATCCATCATCCATCATCCATCATCCATCATCCATCATCCATCATCCATCATCCATCATCCATCATCCATCATCCATCATCCATCATCCATCATCCATCATCCATCATCCATCATCCATCATCCATCATCCATCATCCATCATCCATCATCCATCATCCATCATCCATCATCCATCATCCATCATCCATCATCCATCATCCATCATCCATCATCCATCATCATCATCCATCATCCATCATCCATCATCCATCATCCATCATCCATCATCCATCATCCATCATCCATCATCCATCATCCATCATCCATCATCCATCATCCATCATCCATCCATCATCCATCATCCATCATCCATCATCCATCATCCATCATCCATCATCCATCATCCATCATCCATCACCCATCACCCATCATCGATCATCGATCATCGATCATCGATCATCGATCATCGATCATCGATCATCGATCATCGATCATCGATCATCGATCATCGATCATCGATCATCGATCATCGATCATCGATCATCGATCATCGATGATGGATGATGGATGATGGATGATGGATGATGGATGATGGATGATGGATGATGGATGATGGATGATGGATGATGGATGATGGATGATGGATGATGGATGATGGATGATGGATGATGGATGATGGATGATGGATGATGGATGATGGATGATGGATGATGGATGATGGATGATGGATGATGGATGATGATGGATGATGGATGATGGATGATGGATGATGGATGATGGATGATGGATGATGGATGATGGATGATGGATGATGGATGATGGATGATGGATGATGGATGATGGATGATGGATGATGGATGATGGATGATGGATGATGGATGATGGATGATGGATGATGGATGATGGATGATGGATGATGGATGATGGATGATGGATGATGGATGATGGATGATGGATGATGGATGATGGATGATGGATGATGGATGATGGATGATGGATGATGGATGATGGATGATGGATGATGGATGATGGATGATGGATGATGGATGATGGATGATGGATGATGGATGATGGATGATGGATGATGGATGATGGATGATGGATGATGGATGATGGATGATGGATGATGGATGATGGATGATGGATGATGGATGATGGATGATGGATGATGGATGATGGATGATGGATGATGGATGATGGATGATGGATGATGGATGATGGATGATGGATGATGGATGATGGATGATGGATGATGGATGATGGATGATGGATGGGATGATGGATGATGGATGATGGATGATGGATGATGGATGATGGATGATGGATGATGGATGATGGATGATGGATGATGGATGATGGATGATGGATGATGGATGATGGATGATGGATGATGGATGATGGATGATGGATGATGGATGATGGATGATGGATGATGGATGATGGATGATGGATGATGGATGATGGATGATGGATGATGGATGATGGATGATGGATGATGGATGATGGATGATGGATGATGGATGATGGGATGATGGATGATGGATGATGGATGATGGATGATGGATGATGGATGATGGATGATGGATGATGGATGATGGATGATGGATGATGGATGATGGATGATGGATGATGGATGATGGATGATGGATGATGGATGATGGATGATGGATGATGGATGGATGATGGATGATGGATGATGGATGATCGATGATCGATCGAGTTATAATCGAGGGAGCGATTACAACGTTTTTAAAAAACAACTTTTTTGAATTTTAAAAACTTATATTTTTGTTGGTTTTGAACCGAAACTTTATTAGACTAGATTTAACAACACACTCGTCCTGCACTGGTTTGTTACATATATTTATAAACTATTTAATGATTACCATGCAGAACGCTAACAGATAAAGGAAATCTGTATTAAGTACTTTTTTA
Organism: Pachyrhynchus sulphureomaculatus; assembly: GCA_019049505.1. Lineage (NCBI taxonomy): Eukaryota > Metazoa > Arthropoda > Insecta > Coleoptera > Curculionidae > Pachyrhynchus > Pachyrhynchus sulphureomaculatus. The sequence goes on from CM032452.1 coordinate 57,880,982, forward strand.
TGCATTTCACCATATTGTCAGAATATAACTCCTCCCGACCTAGTTGAAAAGATGACCTTTGGGTTATTTTTTCATAAAATCTAATTCAATTGCGTCATCGGATTTTTTAATTTAAAAGTAAGGAATAGATCAATGTCAAGGTAATAGGAGGAGAAGGAATGAAACTTTGTGTGTTGGTGGTCATTTTATTTCGGTATCAGCCAAGCGTTTACTAACATAGAAAGGACCATCTTCAGGGCTCAGGCTCTACAAAGGAAGGAATAAAGTTAGTAACGAAAATAATACTCATCGACCGTACTTTCTTGTCAACAGAGTCTACACACACCCTGCCAGAAGAAATCCACCTTTGTCAGATTACGTACAGCATACACAAAAAGCTAACATTTATAATTTTAAAATTTAACACAATTATTACGACTATAATAGCTTTTTAAAAGATCTTTAACAAAATGAGACCATAAATAACATTACTTAACTTAACGAGCCTACATACATTAGAACTAGATAAAAAAAATATATAGAAAAATTGTTTACACGGAACCAAGGTTGGGTTATATTACAATGTTCCATGAAAATCAATCAATCCTTTAGAAAAAAACTAAAGTTCCTAAAATTAATTATTACTTACATAAAACGCCAAAAACCACAATAAAAATTAAACTTATTACTGTAAGCCAACCAAAGAATAGGGAAAGTTTCATAGAAAAACAAAATTGCAACTTACACATTCATACTTTTCTTATTGAACCAACAGAAGATAAGTTACGGATCTCAATTAAAACAACACTATATTAGTCTATGGATATCTCTATTCAAACCTGCAATGCCATTAATTTTCATCTCATTTTACACAGGACATAAGAAACAGATTATTTTTAGCTCTGTAAGTTTGTTCTTAAAATAATTGAACTAAACGTTTTTGACGTTTTTAGTAGTAATAGCCAACACCAATAGTGACAACGCTCTCTAGAAGTAAAGCAGGAGAGAGTCGGATAAACCGAACCTTAACATTAGGCAACGAACGCTATTAACTCAAACTTATTTGTAGAATGGATGAAACATTCTATAAGTAGTAATGTGTTACTTCTGCTTGATTGCTAATCAAACGTTATGTTTGTTGATATCGTGATTCAAATAGCTATTACTTAATTCATAATAATGCACCATGTCACACTTCACACTGTATTCACTTGATTTAGTAGCTGTCACTTTTTACTAACCCCGAAAATTAAGACGAATTTAAAAGTATGTATTTCGAGGGGATAGCCAGCACTCAAAAAGTTCTTTCTGCAGAAAATTCTACAAAATGTGCTACAAAATACATTTGAATCGTTAATATCTCGCAAGAAGTGTATTGTACTTTTACCGAATAAAATCAATAGAAAACTGAAAAAGCTTTTTTTTTAAATTTTTACTGCATCAGTATGTGAAATTAATTACCGCACTGTGTTAATTAAAATAAATTATTGGCTTATGTTATCGTTGCTCAATTAAATTATATTATATATTTTCAAATAAATATTAGCATATCTTAATTGCGAATGGGTATTGTGATGATTGATTGACAGGATAGACAGCCGCGTACAATAATTTGATATTATTAAATATTAACAAGCAAATCAAGATTCCATTTTATTTAACTGATTCTCTATTATCGAGGTCCCTTTAAAACGTTACAGTAACTGGATAATAAATGAATGTTTTATGTTTTTTCTCGGGTAGAAAATGATGAAAAAAATCAATATTTCGACTACCCAAACAATGATTACTGTAAAATAATTTTTATATGTTTATCTAAATTAATCCTATTTCTATTTGGTTTGATTAGTTTTGCATTAATTTTGGCACTGTTTAATTTTGGGAAAATATCTGGCTACATTTTAAAATTGTTTATAAGCCACTTTTAAAATTTTAATTATCTTTTAGCCCAAAGTTTCACTGTCGGTTGTATAACACTGTATATGTATGTATGTTGTAGCAGCTTCTTTTTACAGAAACTTACCTGTGCTAAACGGTTGCTCTTATGTCGTAGAGAATGGGTCATCGCTGTACAAACGCTACTAAATATGCTTTTTTTATTTATTTTCAGCACTACATATTTTTATTTGGCAACTTTGTTCCCTAGCATAAAAATAGGATGTGCTAAGTCCTATAAACGTTACTAAAATAAACAAAATTGAGGTTGGAATAATAAAACATACTTTTATTACTACATATTTACGTATCAGAGTTACGACACAGTATAGTACTTAAAATTTATTAAAATATGAAAATTTAATAGAATTAAAAGATGTGTGAAGTGCTTAGACCCTCGAGCAGAAGTCTTGATAATAGGACTCAAAAAAGGGCTGGCAGGGAAATCAGAAAAGAAGAGAATATCAGATAGATCAAGTACCTGGTAGCAAAGAAGATTTTTTCTTGATAGAGAAAACTGTAGCCAGAAGGGCAACTGGTGGCAAAAATTATGGAGAACGAAAATAGCAGTAAAACTAAAATATATATATATATATATATATATATATATATATATATATATATATATATATATATATATATATATATATATATATATATATATATATATATATATATATATATATATATATATATATATATATAAATATAAATATAATCGCATATCCCTTCTACCATATCGTGAAAAAGTGAAATATTTATAACCAGACACAGGTACTGACTTTATAGTAGATTACGAAAAGGAAATTTTACATCCCATTATCAGTCAGTTAAGGAAACGTGAAAAAATACTCAAGATAAAAAAAAAGTCTTTTTGAATAGGAATATTCCTTTGAAATTCCAGTGAAATTGAGGTGGTCACATTATTACCAGACTTTTGTTTTACAGGTATACTGGTAATAACCCAGTAAGGTAATTTAAAGGAAAGAGAAACTTAAAAAAATAAACGCTACAATGTAATAATGTATATTAGGGTATGTGACATAGCCAGAGGAAGAACGGGGGGCCTGCTCCTGTGGATGTAGAAAATGCACGCTTTAAAAACGGAACTTCTTTTTATTTGGTGTTTTCTTTAGTGAAAAATATTGACTCTCGGTCATCGATTTTTAAATTTAGTTTTTGAAATTCTATTGTAGATACGAATTCTTGTAAGTGCATCTTCCTGATCATCGATTTTTAGTTTACAGTATTGAGAGGGGTCTAAGCTTCCAACGCAAGAGGTCACTTTTTTCATCAAAGCTTGCTGATCCGCGATTGCCGTTCAACGCTTCTCTGTTTGTCAATTGATGCCCCCTCCCCTTTATACGTAGCTTAGTCGTTAATTTTGTCTTTTTATTTTCCATCGAGAAACTCGAATCCAATTCTGATATAGTTTTTTTTTTCACATGCAGGTACAGTATTTTGCCATGTTTTTCACTAGATTTGCTCAAAAAGATTGAGAGGCGGACGAAAACATTTTTTAAAAGTCATTAAAATATTTTACATATTTATTCAGGTTTAATATAGATGCCGGAACATCACATATTTTAAATTATAAAATCGAATCAAATCGCTATTGTTAAATGCAAAAACCTGGAACAAAACCACAAAAGTTGCACAAGCGAAACGTCAGGTATATTAATTACCTTTTTACTTAAAAACTTTGAATAGGTCGTAGAGAATTGTAGATGTATGAGAGTATTCAGCGATCACGAGGAACATAGCTTGCTATTTTGATCAACCTATCTGTTGACACGATAACTCTAGAACGAAATGCAATGTCGATTTAATATTAGGTACAAATATAATACTTCAGGAAGAAACAAAAGTTTTTTGGCAAGTGCTTTAGGAAAGAGGGTAAAGTGCGCTTAATAGTGCCTAGTTTATTCACAAATTTTAAGCAGAATTACTTATAGTCAAACGTATAAGAGATTACAGGGTTATTGACGTTGTTGCGAAAATATTGTATTATACGTTCTTTTTAGGGTTCCTAAAGTAGAGAAATCTGAAAATTATAAATTTTTTAAAATTATTTTTAATATTAAGAGAGATAGTATGTAGAAGAAAATATTAGGTTAGTTCAGGGTAGTCGTCTTTTTTCGGGGTTTTTAGAAACGAGGTGTATTTGAAAATTATGTTATTTTCTCGTTATTCTCAGTATTAACAAAAATGGTATGTACGAGGGTGTTTTTTTTTAATTTAACACATCTAATCATGAAAACGACGTCGTGCAAAATAATTGCTTGATTGGCAAATTACGATCGTTGTTTTAAGTACATTGTAGAAATTTTATACGAACTTGTTGCTTTTTGCTATTTTTGTGAGTTTTTTTTTTCGAAAAATTAATAAAAGTAATTTGAAGTATCGCGTAGTGGCATAGTTTCTCCTTAAAAAAAGAAATAAACCAAAAGTCATTGATAAGAGAACGTCTTAGATATCCAGCAATGTCCCCTCAGTTTAATTTCAAATAAAATTTGGGTTTAAGTAGCTTCGATGGGACAAAACCTCAATTTGAAATGACCTTAGATTATGAAGACTGGTTGAAACAAGAACTGAGTAAACTACCAGGCTTGATGAGGATTTTCTGCTGTCAGATCGATGACCGAAGATTGCTGTGCTTGCTACAGAAGCTAGAGTATCCGAAACTACAGTTTAGGGAAAAAAAATAAACTCCTTACCAAAGCAGAAGAAATTTCTCAAGAACATTTTGCTGATTGCGAGAACGGTAAGAGCTATTTTTAACTAATTGTCACAGATGATGAGACTTGAATGTTCTATTGGGATCGCTTAATAAAAGAGAAGTCAATGCAGTTGATTGATAAGAGGTTTCCTAGCCAAAAAAGGAGAAAAATCCGTCAACTTCTGGAAAGTTGTTGGGGACTGTTTTCTGGGACTGCAAAGGAATTTGGCCTGTTAAATACTTAAAAAAAATCCACATCTAATGAAGGGGGTTATAGAAAGATGACCTAAAACGTAAAGCAGACTATTAGAGAAAGACATCCGAATTGATACAGAACCAAAACTTCATTGTTGCACTGTAAGGTCCACAGAGGTCGCGCAATTCAAGCATTTATCAAGAGCTGTAGATTCACCGAGTTAAAAAATACAGCTAACAGTTTTTATTTAGCACCCTACAACTCCTCTTCATTCAAAAGTCTGCAGAGTGAAGCAAAGAAAAAAATTCGAAAGTGTAGACAGTACATACGTTTTTTTTTTTAATCTCTGAAATTTTCCCTTCATAGCAGAGTAGATCACTTAAAAACACACTTGTAGATGTAAGTATCAGGTTTTTAGTTGCAAACTAAAACCTTTCCCCTAATCTGCTTTATTGTAATTATTAAGTACCTAGTACTTAAAATCTCATTACAATACTTATATGAGAGTCGTTGCAAAATTCTCGACCTAATAAAGAAAACGCAAGGTTAAAGAGATTTTTCTATTTTGCTACATAGTCAATTTGAAGATCAATATATTTAATCCAACGTTTTTCCAACTTTTTAATACCCTCATTATAATAAGATTTCTCCAACTCTGCAAGATAAGCGTTCATCTCATCTTTAACTTCATCATTCGAAGTGAATCTTCGTTCACCCAGCCACTTTTTTCAGGTTTGGAAACAGGAAGTACGAGCCAAATCTGGCGAATGTGGTGGATGTTGAAGCAATTCGACGCGAAGGTCATGCAGTTTTACAGCAGCAAACCGGGACGTTTGTGAATGTGCATTATCATGATGAAAAAGCACATTCTTTTATGCGAGATTGGACGTCTCGCCGGAATAGCACCCTTCAGCTGGTCCCGTAGTGAAGCATAATATTCCCCGGTGATGGTTCTACCTTTCGCTAGGTAGTCTATGAGCGAAGAGAAGAATGATTTAATGTGACACTTTTTTTTGAAACCGAATGTCCGTCGTAGTTAGATCTTTTAAAAAGAAATATATTTTTTTAGAAAATATTAAAACTTGTTTATTTACACTATCGCTACAAAAAGACAACTAAACACATGTGTTTAAAAAAACTTCACAGCACGCCATCTAGCAGATAATACTTCACAAATACCATAATAATTTGGTCACCTTGGCGCCATATATGTGTCAAGCTGAGAACTTTCGGAACAACCTTCATATTAGGTTTTTCCATCCATTCCAATTCACTATCTATTCTAGAATCACAGGTTTGCATGGAAAATAATGGCGAATACCTTTACACATTTTCATGACTTCTAGTTCTACTTTTTAGAGTATCTTAAATTTATGTATTTTTAATTTTATCATAGCACATTATTTTTATTTTTTTAACAATCTGTATCTCTTCAGATTCATCAAATATAGGAGAAAGCTATAACTTTATAATGATTTATGGAAAAAAATTCCAATTTTACTTTTCTTTGAAGCTTGATAATAGTTTTGGATCCGTTCTTGCTTTCATAAGGCATACAATCTTATCGTGCAGGGAGCTATTTGTAGATTATGACTTAAAAAGGGAAATATTTCCATTAATACGAAATTAAAAAAAAAAAATATGCAAACAGCACCCTGACAACATGTAAATTAAGCTCTATAAGATATATAATCTTAGTATATAGTTGATATTACAATAAAAATAAGAAAATAAAGCACCTTCTTTACATAAAGAATATCTAGGCAATTTGGCAACGTTGCCTGTGATGCGCTCGGGAGAGCGTTTGAGTTTGCATAAAAAAAAAACTTAAAGTCTTCCTCCTATTTATTTTTGGAGCTAGTAAGTCTCTTAAGGTTAAAAATCTCTATCTCCTCAAATTAGAAAAAAAGTATGTTTATTTTCAACAAATATAGGGGAAAGATATAAATTTATTATTGTTCACGTTCATGTTATAAGACTTCCTACCATATAATAACCTAGTTTGGAAGTAAATTAATTAAGAGGGTGTTTGTTGTCCTGGTTTTAGGCTGACACTGGCTTAGCTTACAGACGGTGTTATTTTAAGTTAATAAATTGCTAAATTGGAGAGCTTAATAAACGACCTTATTAGATACAAAGTTTAATATTTCAAGATGCTGATATGATATTTATTAGCACCAGTAAAACATCGTTAGTTAAGATAATCTAGAATTTAGATATATTAATCGTTTATAGGAATAGTTCGTGACGAGTTTCTCGTCTCCTTACCTCTAAAACTTTCAAACACTCTAATAGGACACAAAGATATTATAACAAATTCATTTCTCAATTTTAGATGGTTCTTTAAATACAAAGGGAGTTTTTTTAAAGAAAAATAGAACACTAAATGCGGCGCGGAATGGCGGTAACAACAGGATAAAGCCAATCAATAATCGGTGAGCGGGGCCATTTATGGAAAAAAAGCATCTCTTGAACAGGAACTCATTTACTACCAATGTTCAATTATAAACAAATGAAATAAAATTATTTTGTCTTCGGTACCTATCCACTGGTCACCAGTTATCATGATATTACTGATTGCACAGAATATGTATTAATATTTCGTAGCTCTTAATTCCTGTTGAATTCCCAAGTTTCCAAACCTTCACCATTTCGACATGCTACATAGTTTTTTTTTATACCAGAAAAATTATCAGGCGTCATGCACTCGTGATAATTTTCTATCAAACTACACTTTATTTAGACTCTTAAACTCAGCAATTTTTCAAAATTTTATTTAAAATTTAAAAAAAATAATAATACAAGGAAAAGTGTGCACAAGTATTATATCATATACATTTTTGAACATATCTTCACAAGCTTTGGTTAAAAAAAAAATTAACTTCTGATTTCCCTGTCAAAGTAATCCTTTAAATCAAAATTTGACTTTCAAAACTACACGGTTCTAATGGAGCCATCAGTTCATATATTTGCGTCAAATTTCAACTTTTTATGTCAAGTAGTCTCGGAGAAAATTGGGTGTGTTCCGTACGAAACACTAAAAATCAATAAGCATGGGGTAGGGGAAAATTTTTCACAAGGAAATCCGTATTTTACGGTGGATCTGTTAAAGTTTAAACCAATGACCGCTGAAGAGTTTTCACAATTTTTTGGAACTTTAAAAATCCCCCCCTCACAAAAAAGACATTCTTTTTAAAAGAGAGCTATCTTTTACATCCAAAGCAACGAGAGGAGGGGCATAGGCCCCTGGATCAGTTTAGCTACGTGATTTGTCAAACTGTTTGTTCATAAAATTATAAACAAATATATATATATAAATTATATATATATTAAATATAAAAATAAATATTAGATTCCTAAATTATCACGAACTGAAGCTTGAAAATTAATTAAAAAACTGAAAAATATATCAGATAATTGTAGACCACTATTAGAAGAAATAACAAGAAGAAAACTTATTCGTGCTATACAACTACAGAAAGACAGAAAAGCAGTTGGTTCAGATGAGATAAAGGCAAAAATCTCCAAAATATTTTCGGGTTAAAGTCCATTTATGGTATTAATCGACTGGTAATCTTATTTAACAAGATCTATGCGACTGGACAAATCCCTCTTGACTGGCTAAAGTCGACTTTCATCCCAATTCTTAAAAAGTCAAAATCAATGTGACGATTATCGCTTAATAAGTTTAATGTCTCACATTTTCAAGATATTCCTGAGAATCGTCCATACCAGAATATACAGATGAGAAGCAGAAATAGATAACACACAATTCGGATTCCGAAAAGGCATGGGTACACCGGAAGCTTTATTCTCATTAAATGTACTGGTCCAGCGTTGTAAAGATATGAATGTGGATGTATTGCATGTTTTATAGATTACAATAAAGCCTTCGACTGTGTGATGCACGAGAAATATAGACAAAAGAGATCTAAATATTATGAAAAATCTATACTTGAATTGATCAGTGGAAGTTAAAATGCGGCTGAAAAAGTCCCAAAAGCATAAAAACAACCCAAGGTGTAAGACAAGGACCCATTCTCTAACCCCTTTTGTTTAATCCTTATTCTGATGCTGTGTTTAATAAGGCCATCTATGAATTCATTGAAGAAATAACAGTTAATGCGAGTACACTAAACAACATACGGTATGCAAATCATATTGTTCTATTAGCAAATAATATCAAAGGTCTCCAGCAACCGATCAATCGAGTCGTAACAGCCAGCGAAAGATTTAGATTAATTAGGAATATAAGAAAAACCAAGTGGATGATAATAGCAAAGAAAACTCTACCACCAGAATCCCTCGAAATCAGGGACAACACCGTAGAACAGGTCTCCACATTTAAATGTTTGGGAAGCAATATAAATGAAAAGTGAGACCCAAGTAAGGAAATATATTCCCGAATTGAAAAGACCCGTAAGTCTCAGTCTCGAACTCCGAATGAGAATGGTATGTATTCTCCGTGCTATTGTATGGATGTGAGTGCTGGACCCTTGACCCAGGCTCAAAGAAATCTTTTGAAATGTACATTTATAGACGCCTTCTTCGCATCTGCAGGGTACAGAAAATAAAAAAACAAGAAGTGCTGAAAAGAATGAACGAAATGAAGGAATTACTAACAACTATAAAAATAAGAAAAACTCATTACTTCGGACACATAATGAGGGGCCCAAAGTACGGATTGCTATGTCTAATGATTGAAGGCCAAATATAAGACAAACGATCGATCAGAAGACGACAGAATTCTTGGCTGAAGGACATGAGAAGGTGGTTTGAATGTGCTTTGAGTGATATTTTTCTAGCAGCAGTTTCTGAAGTTAGTTTAGCTATATAAATCGCCAACCTTCGTGAGGATATGACGTCGTAAGAAGAAGAAATATTTATTAAAGCACAGATACTCGATCTTAAGGTTTAGGTTAGCCTTCCTACTGCTAAATAGGAACCAAAATATATCAGAAAACTACTCCTCGCAACAATTTAGCAAAACGTTTAAGATTTGAAATGCCAAGAATTGCTACATAACACGAAATAGACACTTTTAAAGCAGGAAATATTTTATCGCGCTGTGAAAGTATACGGTTTCATCACTTCGTCGCATTTTAGATGCAATGAAACTAGACTTGAATACCGTAAACAATTTTTGGCAAGCTAGTAAAATAGCCATACATGTCGTACATGATTAAACAATGTTGTTTATATTTTATGAAATAAAAAAATATATTGCTTTTAAGAGCACAGAAAACTTACATACAACAGTATGAAAAAGTCGTCGATGAGAACAGTCAATCATCGCTTCTGATGATGCTAATATGATTACCGAAACGAATGTAGGGAACAAAAATAGAATGTTTAATGTACTGATTATAACTGTTGTCTAGTGTCATTATGTCAAAGATTTCAGAATCAAAACGTGGCTGCAAAAAGTTTTACAATTTAACAGAGATCTGCAAAAAATTCTGTCTTGGGATGATGGTTCCAAGAAGCAGTTTTTTTTTTAAATGTTAACGTTACTTAATTCAGCATAGCTACGTTGAAGCTATGTGGAAGTAAACGACGATATCAGAAAAAAGCTGATCCTTTAAGTAAGCGGTAACATAAGCTGATGACAGAAGGAGGTCACGTTAAGGGGCGACGGTAAATGGTAACAATAGCTAATAATGTTGAACGGTGATGCTAACTGCGATCCCGGACATGTGATGTAGGATTCTATGAGAGCTTTGATTAAGGTAGCTTTCCACTTGATATTTTCTGGCGGTTAGTCAAATCTCTGGTTTGATCGGTGATATGTTCCCTAGTCCGCCCCCGACCGGGACAACGCACTAACTACTCTATCAAGGCAGTATTTTACGGTTTCGTAAGCGCATCTCTCAGGGAGAAAAGTAGGGGCATATAGGCTTGCGCTAACGATATCAAGGCACCGTTAGTACAATATTGGTAACAACAAGTTCACTTTTCCAGTTTTCTTTGACGGCAATTAGAGAAAGATTGCAATATGTACACTTATACCCATTAAAATAAAATAAATATTTTTCTACTTAGCATGAAGAAAGTCAAAACCGACACGCTTAAACTCAATGTACACCTACCTCGGATAGTAATAATATGGGTAATCGCTTGGAAAAGCTAAGAGCTGTTATTAGGACAGGCAGCTTATACACAGGCAGTAGTTATTGCAGAAATTGCAGTAGTTATTGCAGAAATACTAGCAGCAAAACCACATTATCTAGAAATGGATCGTGAAATACAAATGTAGGTTAATTTTGACAATGTTGACGGATATCATGACATTCTCGCTCATATCGCACCCTTGCTTCAAAAGTGCCACAACTCAAAAAACTCTATTTTCCGGGAAATACAAAAAACTGTTTCCAGCTGCGTAGGTAAATTTTAGTTAATCTAGTGATGTCACCAAGCAGAACTATGCGTATAATGTATGATAGGTTGTCGTTCTTGCTGATTTTTCAAGTTTTTAACTAAAAATCCCGGTTTTTTTTTTTTTTTAGTTTTGACCCTTTTGTCGCCTATCAAAGGCTAATGAGTATGTCATCATTTTGAGTTGTGACACTTTTGCTGTTTGTTTTCTGGACATGTAAGACTTTTGATGACTCGACAGACAAATGGGTTTTCAGTTATGGCGTTTTATTAACAAAGATTAAGTAATCTATTTTTTTTTCATCTGTAGATAGTATATCATATTGGGTGATTGGGTGAATAAATGAAGCTACAAACAAGTTTGAATAATATTATTCTTTTATTTTGACTGACTTCAAAATGGTAACTAAACAGTTTTCATAATTGGTAACTTCAAGAAAATGCGTTCCTTTGCAAATTTTCAACTCTAAACATAGTAAAACAAACAGTGTAAATAGAACCATTAAGATTAATGACTAACATTTGGTGTAAATTAACCAGTAGCAGTTAAGACTACTGAGCTTACAAATTTGATCCTGAGTGTTCCATAAGTGGAAGATAAGCACACAGCTGTTTTCACTAGATTCAACACGAGATCAATAACTAACCAAGGTTTTTAAAGTAACATTTTAATGTATAATAAATTTATCGATTGTACCATATAATTAAACTTCTTGATACAAAAAGAGAAGTTACGTTTAAAGGCTAAAGCAACTAGGCACATAGTAATTATAGCAGGTACTTAATATTATGGTAGTTATTACCTATTATCATTTAAAGCAAAAATAAAAAAACTAGTAAATAACAAACGTAAATGAGTCTTCAGATCTGGTTACAAAAACTAAATTATTTAAATGCTTTATTCTAAAACATTTTTGAAGAAAGAATTAAAATAAAATTTTGGAACTATATTTTTATTTACAAGGTCTTGAATGTCTTTTTTTTATTGTCAGGTAAGGAAATTTTACAAGAATAGGCCCGAACTAGCTCAATAGAATTCAAACTCTCTTGAGATCGTGTATTCTTCGTATTTCACACGTTCACTTTATCGAAAATCTCATCTTGATTTTTTGCCACTTCACTTTCATTTTAGTTGTGTCCACGTTGAAGTTGTTTCCCCATTGTTCTTGCAGCAACTTTAAATCATAAAAATCCTCTAATGTGAACTCATTAACATGATAAGGGGTTCCGCTCTTTTTTGCCGTCTGTATCAACGTGACGTATTGCTCTGGTACGTATATTGGTGAACATTTAAGATGTTTTGCTGTCTGTTTCTCGATGATACTATGAACATTATCACCCTCGTTTCGAGAATGTCCGTGTATTAGAAATTTATGGGTTATACTTCGAATTCCAAAGCACTGTACTGCATAAGCATAAGTAGCAAGCAAATACTTATTTTTTTGTTGCCCACAACAATTGTCGGAATAAAATATTACATCAAGGTCAGTGTTTTGGGCGGTTTCCACAAGCGATTTAAGATACCGAAGCACGCTACTTCCGATTTCGACTGCTCCACGTTTACCTTCTGTTTCGTTCCAGAAGTAACATTGGACATTCTTTGCACTCAAATCGCTTGTAGTGAAATTGTAGCAGTTCATTTTACTTTTATAGTAAAACGACGACACTAAACCTCTCGGTGCGGGCATCACTGCTTGAAGATCGTAGACAGCAACGTGTACACCATTGGCATTATTTTTATCCAAATCCTTTTCCTTACGAGAGAGTTCTGGTGGGTGTTATAACGATCCATCAGCTGCAGCTTTTCTTCTTCGTTAGCGTTTTTATATGATTCACAGAAATCACAAAGATCTTTCCTTGGCATAAAAAACGATATATTAAATCCGCCATTAAATATCCGGTTAAACATAACTGAATTCGCGAACGGTAGATGCTGTCTCTCCCGGTCTTCTTTGTAATCACAGTATAAGTCGGCCAGACTTTTACCACCCTCAATATACTCACGACTGGTTTGAGCTCTTAAATAATGGGACTCCACTCTGGGTATGTCATTGATGAATTTTCTTACGCTTGCTTTTATTTCAGCAGCAATCTTTGGTTGGTTACCGTGCTTTCCTCTCTTGCCAGGTTCAACAAATCCTGATTCAGTCTTCTTGATGACGCTGTGCGGATAGATCTATCATTAATATCAGGCGTAGACATAAAGAACTTTTTACACACCCTGATTCGCTTCTGATTCACATCCAAGTAATAAGCCATATTCATACTCCTCAAGTTCTGAGTACTCGAATACCTATACTTTGGTTTTATAGGCTCAGCATGTGCTACTATGAATTCTCTTTGTCGTTGTAAAGAGGCGAGGTTCCAATAACCAGAAAAAATCTCAACCCGAGTCGTGTCGTTAATTTTTTTACTGCAGCCCAATCGGTATTTTTCTCCATAAGGTGGACCTATTTTCCTTGAAGAGAACTGCTTTTTTGTTTTTGATGCAGAAACGTAAGGTTTTCCAGAATTTCTTAGCAATTTGGCTTTTTTAGTATACCAATTTTCAGGATGTTGTACTTTCTTTTTTCCTTTCTTCCCTGCTGTTGCGCGTTCTGATGAATTGTTACTACTACTTTCACTCTTATTAGATATGGCATCACTGAAATTTGAGTTAGCATCTGAGTCATCTATATTATTATTATCACTTTCCTTACTGGAAATAATACGCTCATTGCCTCTTAATCTGGTTAGTCGCAAAGCAGTAGGATTAGTGGAATCATACGAGGCTTCATAATGATAATGTTAAACATTATTTTCTTCAGAAGTTCTTAATTTAGGAGATTGCCGAGTGAAAAATTGTGAACTTTCAGGCAATACTGGCACTTCAATTCCACCTTGCGAACAGCTGCTCACAACTTGTAGATCGGAAAAACTACTTAAAGGCAACTTACCAAGTTCAAGATACCTTTCTTCATTGTTCCCTTGAATGTTATGGCATTGGTCCATATTTACTTCAGGCTGCGATAAGGTGGCATCAAAGTTCGAATGTTGGACAGATCAAGATGCATCTCCGTTATTACCTTGTTCACTATTGTAAGATTCAGTATTTAACTTGATTTAACAGCCACCAGACGAAAGATTGGACGACTGCTTCTCCTCATCGAGATTAGCTAAAGCGAGTTTAACAAAAACAGCACCGCGACTTTTATCCCACATTGTTACATTTCCTCGTTTGTAACATCAAAAGAGACACATTTAGAGTTATAACCAATAATTGTAGCTAACTTGATCTTCAAAAATATCACAATTCAAAATAGGAAACGGTAGATATTTACACATGAATTGGAAGATTATCACCACTTGAATCATGAAAAACGTCACAACTCGAAATAGCGCACTATTGAACCTCACGTTCACTATGAAGGTTAGATCACAACTGAAGATGTGGCACTTTTCGAAAAGGTCCTTTTGACTTCTTGCAAACATGAAAAACGACACAACTGCTACCTGGCGGCTGGATTTTCAGTGCACTATCTGGCACTTTAGGTGGTAGGTAAAAGCGTAAAAACCAAGCCGAATGGCAGCCATAACTCAAAAAACCTAATTTTTGAGTTGTGGCACTTTTGAAACAAGAGTGCGATATGTTTGTGATATAGAAAGGTGTAATTTTTCTTACGGTAGAGAGGTGAACGACAAAAAATTAAATATCGGGCTGTTAATAGTCACGAAATAAATAAACCAACTTTATTAAAAATCATTTTTCAAAATATTCTTTCTCTCCTATGCTATCAAACTGTACATTTTATAAGTAAAAAATCATCAGGTATTGCAATTTTTTCGCCATTTTTTTATCCGTGTCAATTAAAACTGGATTAAATTTCCCGGTTTAATGAACACTATATAATGAACAATAACACTGATAACGATAAATAATGCCATTTCGATTTTATTTTACCTCTCGCCGGTTCTAATAGGCAACAATGTTATCGGTAATATACCATTAACTATTTAACACCAGGCTGTGTCGCTGATTGCTATTAAAATTTATCGCTTCTGTTTTGTACGAACTTAATTAGTTATTGTAGCTAATTAGTTTTGTTACGCGTAAGACGATTTGACAAACAATACACTCTAGAGACATTGTTGACGAGATGGGTAACACACAAATTAATAACACGTACTGCTTACGGATCACATACAAATTTTGGAATTTTACGATACATATTTCCAATACCTGTAGCTTACATGTTCAAATATAGGTCACACTATAGAAAATATGTAATGTTGTCATACAGTGCGAACAAAAAATATCAAGTAGAACTAAGAAGAACTATAATTAAATTGGATAAAATTCACTAGAAATAATAAATACAAAGACGACAGATGAAATATTTGAAGCAAGAAACAACAATAAGTAAAAAATTTAGAAATATTAAAAACAAGACTAAAAAATTATCAATAAGAAAAAAGAGACAGGAAACGAGGCTCCATAGACTGAAACGAATTAAAAGTAGAGTTCAAATATTTTATTACTGAAACGTCATTCCATACATTAATTTGTTAGGTAAGAATATGAGAAAGGAAAAAATTACGATTTTACTTTTCTTTCCAGCCTGGTAACAGTTTTAGATCCATTTTTCCTTCTATGAGACAGGAATTCTGGACGTGCAGGGGGCTATTTGCATATTATGATTTAAAATAAAGCAATTTAAAACATCAGGGAACTATTCCTAATAAAAGAAAATTTAAAAATAAATTAGGTAAATAGCACTCGGGCTACAAGTAAATTAGACACTCTAAAATATATAATTTTACTATACAGTTAATATTAAAATAAAAATAAGAAAAAAAGCACCTTTTACGTTAAGAATTACTAAGCTATTTGGCAACGTTGCCTTTTCATTTGACTTTGAACCGTCACTAAAAAATTATGATATCAGCCAAATGGAAGAGCAAAAGAAAATTGCGCAAACAAATGTAAGTATTTATTTACATAATTATTAATTGTAAGTAAATATTCCAGTTTAAAATTTTCATATTAAGAGCAATTTACCACTTGGAGACTCGAATGGTATAAACATTATATTCTTTTAAAATATTTCCTAAACATAAGAAAAACTCAAAGTTTTCCTTCCATCAATTTGTGAAGCTAATAAGTTTCTTGGGGCTAAAATCATAAATGATATTTTTTCTCTGAAAACTATGAATAGAGAAGGATGGATCCAAAAATATTGTAAAAATTATCATAAACTTCCCTCAGTTTTACCAAAAAAACTCTGGTATTATAGTTTTAACCTTAATAGACTATAAGCCCTACAAATTGATATACTTAGGAAACATTTCAAAAAAATGTAATTTTTATATATCTTATAAATCTTCAGGGCATACAAGTGGTAAAATGAACAGTGGTTTACAGAATTTATTAATGGAGGAAGTAACAATTTATTTAATCTTTTAATTTCTGTCCAAAACAATACAGTGCACATAAAAACAGAAATATTATTAAAAAAAAGATCATAGTAGCGCGGCGATATTGTCAAATAAATACAATTATTACTGTACCGAACATAAATTTATTAATCGTTGTAATACCTATATATAATAAGAGATGCAGAAAACATCCTTTTGCGTCAGCTAAACTTAGACTTCTGACATTGCCGAAAACTGCTTTGAATTGATGTTGCCAAATTTTGCAAAAATTAGGCAGAACAATAAGGTTTAAACTTTGCCACGTAAAGGTAGATTAAGCTCTTAAATATAATTATAAGAAAGAAGAAGACATATTAAGAGTATTGATAACAAGTTAGCCTAGGCCACTTCCCATTATCAAAAATAAATGCGGTTGCTACAGATAGCAGCACGTACAAAAATTTTCATATTAAGAAAAATTTACCACTTGGAGGCTCTGATGCTATAAACATGATAATCTTAAAATATTTCGTAAACATAAGAAAAACTCAAAGTTTTCCTCCCATCAATTTGTAGAACTACTAAGTCTCTAAAGGCTAAAATCATAAATGATATTTTTTCTCTAAAAACTATGAATGGAGAGGGATGGGTCAAAAAAAAATGTAAAAATTATCGTAAATTTCCCTCACTTTTACCAAAAAAATTCTGATATTGTACTTTTAACCTTAGTAGCCCTATAAATTGATGTGCTTAGGAAGCATTTCAAAAAAATATAGTTTTTATATCTTTAGGGCATACTACAACTGGTAAAATGAACAGTGGTTTACAGAATTTATTACTGGAGGAAGTAACAATTTTGTATTTCGTCTTCTAATTTTCTCCAAAACAGTATGGTGCACATAAAAGCAGGTTAAAAAATCTTATTAAAACAATATCATAGTAGAACGGCGATGTTAAATAAATACAATCCTTGCTATACCGAACATAAATTTAGTAGATGGTTTAAAATCTATATATAATAGAAGACGCAGAAAACATCCTTTTGCGTCAGCTAAACTTGGACTACTGAAATTTAAATTGCCGGAAACTGCTTTAATAGAATCACGAAGGCTGCTTTGAATTGATGTTGCCAAATTTTGCAAAAATTACGCAGAATAATAACGTTTAAGCTTTGCCACGTAAAGATAGACCAAGCTCTTAAATAGAATTATAAGAAAAAGACATACTAAGAGTTATTGATAATAAGTTAGCTTCGACTAGTTCCCATTATCAAAAATAAATTTGGTTGCTATAGATAGCAGTACGTACATAAAGTTTAGTGGGCAAGATTTTATTGTGTTATTTATAGCAAATTTTTGATAATAAATAAATTGTGAATTTAATAAAATCGATTATCGATCAGTGATAAATTATCCCGTTTTTAAAGCACCGTCAGCTAATTTACGATGACATGCTTAATATATTGGAGGAATAATGTCTTTCATTCATTAAAAATTAGATTGCGGATTTCAAAAGAGAAAGAATCGACATTAATGATGAAAGCAGTACTGGAATACTAGTTTCTGTGCCTACCCGAGAGAATGTTGAGCCTGTACATGAAATGATTTTGGAAAATCGACGAATTGAGCTGAAAGGTATAGCAGGGAATATTTTAGACGAACGTGTTTCTAATAGTGTCAAATCTGGTTTTGGTATGAGAAAATTATCAGCTAGTTGGATCCCTTTATGGCTGAATGGCGATCAAAAACGAGTAGATGTCACAACATACAAGTTGATTTGTAAGAGGATTCAACTAGATGAAACATGAGTCCATCATTACGATCCAGAGACAAAAGATCTGTCTAAGAAGTGGACACTGCGGGCTCACTTCAACACAAGTAGTTTGGCTTACGTAATTTCGCCAGAAGAGTTGTGGTTTCCGTTTCTTATAACAAGGATGAGATACTTCTTACAGATTACTTAGAACACAGCAAAATAGTGACTAGAGAATGATATTCTTCATTATTAGCTAAATTTCATCAAAAAATTTTAGCCAAACGCCGAGGAAAAGTATCTAAATTTTCGCAAGATAATTCTTCTGCTCACAAATCAATTTTAGTTTCCCAATAATTAAACAAATTAGGCGTTGAACTGATTGTTGATCTCCATATTCCCCTGATTTAGCCCTTTTGGAATATTATTCAGCTCCAAAACAGAACAGACATTTGAAAGAACACGATTTTTAATCAGTTGAAGAAATAATAAATTTTACCGAAGACTAGTCTGCAAACCAAGACAAAAATAATTTTTTTGAAAGGTCCAGTGTTAATTTATAACCGCTGCGAGAAATATATAAAATTAACAGGAGATTATGTTGAATAAACAGTTTTGTTGTTTAGATTTGTTTGTTCTTTCTGTGCTAAGCTATAAACTTATCAATATGTTCTCGTGAAGAGAATAGTGGTTTAGGATATGTGAAATTTATCGAAAACATATGTAAAGAAGCAACCAGTAAAGTAAATTACATGTAGAAATAGAATATGAAAATTCATATTCACGGAAGCACAATATCATTAGCGTTTTTCATGACAATGGAAGGTATATTCAAAAATTTAAACAGATAAAATCTTCATACATACACTGAAGAATAAAATTCATACATACATACTAAGATATGCAGGCAATGTGGTGTTTATTACAGAAGATCGAATGATGGTCTGGAAATGCGAGAACTGATAAAAGAGATAAAAGAGAAATCACTAGATATAGAATTGGGTATAAATATGAGCATTGCAAAAATAATTAAGAGATCCTGCCAACATAAAAACAAACCTATCATTATACAGTCCGACAAGTAAGAACATGACCGCTCATATTCTTGGAAAAACGTGTTCCGAGAACATTTTTTGTCATCAATGTATCCTTTGGCGTGCTAACAACGGGGCAGTTACCTTAGTCCAATCGCCTCCTGCTTCAATAATTGCCTGACATCTTCGAGGCTGTCGACAAGATTTTTTGGATACTACGGCAATGATCTTCAAATTTTTCGAATCTCGCTAGACAACTGAATCACAATCCTCAGTCTTTCTTCTTTACAAGGGATCAGACGTTGTCAATATGGTTGGGGTCCGGCGATTGTGAGGGCTACTCTAGTATCTTATCGTGGGCCCAAGCGAGCCGTTTCACGACGTGATTTTTACCTAACTAAGGTTTCTTCAACGTGCTTCGAAATTTGACATCATGAGCACGAATGGTCTCAAGGGATACATTCAAACCCGTTTTTCTTAATTTGGCTGCTCCTTGATGCAGCATCGATTTTAAATCCCGTGAAAACAAAGGCACGATTCATTTTTCGATTTTCGGAGTGACTTTGTCTACCAAGCCACATTTTGGCAAGTCGTCGACATTTTTAGTCTCGTTAAAATAATTTACCCACTTCTTCACAAACCTTACTGACTTTCTAATATATTTAGCGACCGCGGAGTGTGTAATTTTAGGCCCCTTTGGATGGAAACAAAGACAGACTGCCTCGAACCGATGCGTGATTCATTTTGGATTTTAGGTGATTTCGACGAAAGTTGAGAATCGACTAATACTTTTACTAAAATGCGTCGTAAACAAAGATTCCCTGTACCGATTTTTTATTGAATCGTTAGAATCGCATCTACCAACAATGAATTATCAGGGACTTGTTCTTACTTGACAGACTATAAATGAAATGAAGATAGAAATTTTTCCACCAAAAATTTCACTTTCGATAAATTTGTTTTGAAAATTTGTTTTGCAAATGTTTTCAATTAGTTACATCTAATTACAGAAAGTTTTCAGGTAGCTATCTTTTAACTCTGTGAAACCGAAACACACAGGAATAAACCGTTATTATGTAACTTTTATCGCATTTACCGCATCTGATGTTTCGTTCTCGAAAGAAAACATTTATTGTTATGTTTCACATTCAACCGTAAAAGTTGCGAGTCCAAGCAAAAATTTCAATACTGATCACATGAAATTAGTTATATGGAACTAGTTGATGCAATTAATCGCATTAATGTTCGAAGGCTCTAGAAGTTTTCGGGGTTTGTACAATTGTTAACATAACCAACCTGAAATTTGGTATTTAAAATAAAGATAGAGGGAGTATGTAAATTCAGAGTTTACTTTTTCTCTGTCTGATCAGGACATTGGAGAAATTTATTTAGAGCCTAATTTCATCTATTTCTTTCGCAGCCCAAATCTGTGATCAAAAACCAGAAACTTTTCTAAAGAGTTGATTGATTGGTCCGTTACTTTGTGACAGTACATTTTAACAATAAAACTACTTATTTACTTTGCTGACTGACACTAAATATATTTTTGTAAAGATTTACAAATGCGTTATCTCGATTTCATAGTACAATTATATTTTTAAATGCTACTACTAAAACAGATTTTTTGCATTTATTTTTATGTAATGAAAGGATGTGGATATTTTAGATGCAATAAAAGTTGTAAAAGACGGAATTCCCGACATCTACTTGACTATTTAGTAAATTTATATTATGGTTCTTTGAATGTCTGTAAATTTCTATACATTCTAAGAAATTAAGTTTTGGCCCTTTAGGTGCCATATGAAGTAGTAATAAACAATTAATATTAGGAAATGGACGGTCAGTTTCTAAAAAATCTTTAGCAAAGTGTGATTTTTCATTTTTTAACCTACAAGATGACTTATGTTCTGCGAATATTGTTTTGAAATTTCAAAGCACCTAAGAGACCCACATCCTTTTCATTATACAGGGTGCCTAATATGTATTGAATAATTATTCCACAGCATTTATTAATCAGTGTATCAAAAAAATGTTTAAATAAAAGTTATAGGGTGTTATACGGCGCATATGCTGACGTTGACAATAAAATGTCTGTCGAAATTACGCCATTTTAATTTTTTTTAAATGGAAATATATATATTATTTTATTTTTGAGTCCTACTAAAAAATTCTATATATTATTTCTCTAACATATTATATGTATAAATTGAACTGTTTTGGAATTATTGATACTTGAAATTAAGGAGATCAAATTAATTTTTTTTTAAGCTGGCTTGTGTTAAACATTTACTGTCAGGTAACGACTTAACGTAAAAATGATTTCTTGACGAAACGTTTATTGCTGTAATTTGTGAAAGTGCAATTTGAGCGTAATATCATAATGGTACATTTAACAGAAAATGAAAGAATCACTTTGTCAATGATGGTTGGTTACGAAGACCAAAGGAGAACACAAGAGGTGGTGTGTGATCTTTTTAACGCAGAATATCCGAATCGAGAACCTATTACCCAATCCGTAGTTAGCAAAACATTAAAATTTAGACAATCAAGTCATGTTAAGGATCTTTCTAAATCTAGACCTACAAAAGTTAAAACAGGCGATGATAAAAAGTTAGATGTTTTATGGGAAATTACAGAAAATCTCCATACAGCCACTCGTCAGCTTTGCCTAGCAGCATAACGTAAGTAAAAGTACCTTAAGTCGTATACTAAATGACGAAAAATTGCATCCTTAAAAACCCATTCTATTGCAAGAATTATCTGAAGATTACTACGATAGACGCGTTGAATTTTGCTAAGTTATGATGGAACGAATCAATAATGATCCTAACCTAATTCATAATATTGTTTTTTCTGACGAGGCCACATTTTGTCTTAACGAAGAGTTAACAGGCATAACTGCCAGTACTGCTTTACTGAGAATCCCTACTGAATAATAGACAGTCATTCTCAAAGACCACAAAAGACAAACATGTGAGCCGGGATTTGTGGACGTCATATTATTGGTCCCTTTTTTGTCGATATTACTCCAAGAACAAGTTATTTCAACTTGTGCAGATCTTTTTCCCGTTGCAAAAATAATTTGAATACTCCTAAGAGGAATGTGTGGTATCAACAGGACGGACCGCCTCCTCACTATGAAATCAATGTTCGTAGATATTTAGATGCGATTTTTCCTAATCGATGGATAGGCAGAAGAGGTGTTGTAAAATGGCCTGCAAGGAGTCCCAACCTCACGCCACTCGATTTTTTTTATGGGATCATTTGAAAACCAAGGTTTACCTAAGTCGACCTGAAACTGTAGAAGATTTGCAACAAAGAATTCAATATGAAGAAGCACAGATCACTCCGGATTCTCTGTAAAATCTGCTCAGGCTATTTATGACGGATTGGGTCATTGCCTCGCTGTTAAGGGTAGAAATTTTAAGCAATTGTTACCTTAAAAATAAACCTAGAGTATTCATTAATAGCTTTTTTATCTGTTAGTTATTTTAAATTTCAAATGACAATAATTCCAAAACAGTTTAATTTAAGCATATGGGGTGTTAAACAAATAATATCTAGAATTTTTAGTACGATTCAAAAATAAAATCATATATAGGGCTTTCCATTTAAAAAATTCAAGATAGCATAATTTCTTCGAACTGACAGTTTAAAACATTTTTTTTTTTGTCATCGTCAGCATATGCGCCGTATAACACCCTATAACTTTTATTTAAATATTTTTTGATATACTGATTAATAGATGCTGTGGAATTCCATACATATGGAGCACCCTGTATAAAAATAAATACAAAAAAAATCTGTTTTAGTTTTAGTGAAGCATAAAAATGTAGTTTTACTACGAAATCACGATAAGCATTTGTAAATCTTTAGAAAAAATATATTTAGTGTCAGTTAACAAAGTAAATAAGTAGTTTTATTATTGGGAACTTTTCTGCTTTTCTTCTCAACCGATAAACGTTTTAGACGACAAAGGGACGAATAATACGAAATCAGCATCAATTATTATTTGAGATATTTTAAGGAGTGTAAATTTCCATTCCCATTTTTTTTAATTTCTGAGGGTTACCAAGATGTATCCTGTAGTAGAGAGACGACTGAAGGGATTTCAGATCATGGAAAATTCTTTCAGAAGTTTATTTGTCTCTATTTGTATTTTGTGGTTTAGAAAGTCTCTCTCGAGTGCGTTTTTGTTCCGATGTTGCGAAATGCGATACTCCATCTTGTGAATAGCTTTCTCATGTCCAAAATATTAGTTAAGATCTCATATACTTGCACAACAGTTTCTTCAATCGTTGCAGTTTTTGGACGTCCTGAACGTTGATCATCACGCCTGTACGACCACCAATTAGGCCCACTGGGTTCAATATTTCTGTACCAAAATTTCAGGGTATTTTTGCTATAACAAAAGGAATATTTTCCGAAAGTTTCAAGCTGATCGGTTCACTTAGTTGGTCTGTACAATAAATTGAAAAAGTTTTTTGTCTTTTTTTTCAATTTTGTAGGGTATGTACGCATTTGAGCGATTTCAAATCAACAAGGACTTGAAAATTTCATTCCCAAAGAGTTTAGTTTTTTGTTTGTCTCGATCCGACTGATATAACCAGAGTTCTTCACATTTTAAGCTAAAAAAATACGTTTTGAAAACTTCAGATGTTTATAAACAAAAGAGCACAAGTTTTTCAAGGTCCAATGTTGCTGTATCTAAACTATGCCTATTTCATGATTATTTTGACCTTTTTTTTACTGCACTCTTAAGCATTTGTAAATTTTTACAAAAATTATTTAGTGACAGTTAACAAAGTAAATAAGTAGTTTTTATTAGAAACTTTTCTGCTTTTCTTCTCAACGTATAAACGTTTTAGACGACAACGAACAATACGAAATCAACCTGAATTATTATTTAAGTCTGAGATATTTTAAGGAGCGTAGGTTTGAATTCCCATTTTTTTTAAGTTCCTGCGGTTACCAAGATGTATCCTGTAACAGAGGGACGTTTGAAAGGATTTCAGATCATGAAAAATTCTTTCAGAAGAGTACTTGTATCTATTTGTATATTATAGTTTTCGACTTATTAGATAATTACTTTTAAACTAGAAACCGAGAACTCAAAATATGATAAAGATTTCTAGGATTCAGTTATCTTGAATTCAAAACTGATGCCGCATTTCTTTACATTTATTAGTTTTTGAATTAGAGGAGTGGCAAGTGGACAAACAAATAAGATGGAAAATTTAAAATCAACTTGCCTAATTAATAACCGGTCAGTCAATAAGTTTTGAGAGCGGAGATGAAACCAGTTGAATCAATAAATCGAAATACATTTATTCTTTAGTTTAATCTCCCTTAAGCTTATTACACTTTTACCAGCGATTTTCCAATTAATTTTGAAGTGGTTTTGAAGACCTCCAAAATACCCAACTATGGATGCTATCACCTCATCATTTGTTGAAAAAAAACGCTTTCCACATAGAAATCTTTTGCGGTTTGGAAGCAGATGGAAGTCAGACGGAGCCAGATATGGCGAATAGGGTGAATGTTCCAACAATTTGTATTTTAATCTGACCAGTTCTGCCGTTACCAAAGCACCTCTGCGAGTAGCTGCATTGTCATGAAAAAAGATTTTTTTCTTGTGCAAACCGGGCCTTTTCTCACGAATTTTCTCATCGAGCTAGTCGAAAAGGTTGCAGTAATAGTTTTCTGTGATTGTTTTACAGGTTTGAAGGTAATTAATTAAATTTCTTTTGCATCCGAGAAAACTGATGCCATAATTTTTTTAGACGACTTTGACCACTTTGGCTGCTTTGGAGTTGAACATCCTGGCTCAGTGCATTGTGCGGTTTATTGACGCAGTTTAGGATCATACCGACAAATCCAAGTCTCATCCATAGTTACAAATTGACGCACAAAATCAGTTTTATTCTTTGTGAAACGAGCCAAATATTGTTTAGAAAGTTTCTCTCAAGTGCGTTTTCATTCCGATGTTAGCAAATACGACACCCATCTTGTAAATAACTTTCTCATACCCAAAACATTAGTTAAGATCTCATGTACTGATCCATATGTCTATAGCCTCAGCTAAATCATCCACGGTTAATCGACGGTCTTCCATTTCCATATATAATACTTGCACAATAGTTTCTTCAGTTGTTGCAGTTTTTGGACGTCCTGAACGTGGATTCAAGGATTTACGTTTATACGACCACTTTTAAACTCTAGCGTCCGTCTATGAACAGTTGGAAATAAAGAAGCATACTGAACTCGATTTCATTTGCCGACAAATGTTCCAAAACAAAAAAATTTATCAGTGCACGATATTCCATTTTTTCCATTTTTAAAAAATACTCAAACACGTTTACTTTAACCAACTGATAAACAATGAATGACTTGACGGTTCGACTTGAAATTTAGGGTGTACTCATATGACAAATGAAGCTACAAAATAGTGTTCACTATTTGGTTCAAGTGATGCTCCATAGGTGTCGCCTTCAAAACCTATTGGCTGACCTATATGAGCCGTTACGAAACCGTCTTTGGCACAGTGACACAACAGTTATCACTACTACACCAAAACATCATTGTCAGGAACGATGACTGACTCATGACATGCTGACATGGTTAGCGAAACACGCATCGAGTGCAAAAATAAAGCGTTTGGTGTCGTGGTAGTAACAGTTTTGTTGTATTAGGCTGAAAAGTTCGAAAGTAGCAACTAATTCGCCAATGGCAATTAATTTCCCTGTATTCTAGTTATTGCAAAGTTATCGTCAGACTATCACAAAAAATCATTGCCTTTTTAATAGGTGTAAAGAATAGATTCCAAGCACCAATTTTTCTTTAATGTTCGAAATTGCTGATAAGTTCCAGGTCCCCGATCAGTCTAATAGCTCTTTTCTGAACAGAACCTCGCAAATACAGAGTATGCTTAGGCACAGAGCCTCGAAACGTGGGAGCAGAACTTCATCGATAAGCGATAGGTTCTTAGTATGAAATCATATTTCGACCTTGTTAGAATACATATGTGCTTCTAAGTTAACCATTATTTCCTGGCATGACTATGTGGTTATGTAATGTAATAATAACAAATTGCTTCCGGAGTTTTTGTAACGGTAACAATACTTAGTTACTGTATAAGCTTCGCTTGTTTACGTCTAAATGCGATATCAAATTAAGGTGGACTTAAGGGAGGGAGACTGGAAATGAATTGAATGTAAATATTGTCAGATTTCTAAAATTTAAAATATTCAATGGTTCACCAGCTTCCGCTATATTATTAAAAGTTTAATCTAAAGAAGTAAAACTATCGTGCATAGTTTTAGCAAATAGACAAGAACGTAAATACCATTATATTTATAAAAAAGAACAGATGTTCTAAATTTGTACTAGTAATATTATTAAATTATCAAATATAAGTGACAACATCGGTACGCATATCCAACAAAGTTTCACTAACAGACCACGTGCGATCATTCAAATTGTAGCGCCGCTACGTGGACGTGGGATACCGGTATTTTTTACATAAAACACCGTTGAAATTTTATCCAATATTTGCTACTTGTCCTTACCGCACTTATTAAAGTTGTTGATGGATTATTGATTTGGCGGGAAACGATATTATAATGGCATATATGTCTATTCTTTTTTCTTTCCCGGTTATTATCACTTCAAGACCAAGTTCCCTTCCAGATCTTCACTAAGTTTTATAACTTCATGTTGTTTGTGCAGATTTTTGAGATTAATTCAAGTGCATTCCTTTTTTGTAGGTTAAGGACATATACCTAGTCATAGAGCAGAAAAAATACGTTTTTTAAGAATGTGTTTTTCAGCGACACTATTCGTTATATAAATCAGATTTTAATTTTATATAATAGTAAACAGTTTAAAATACAATTTGTGAAATTTTAATTTTAAAAAAAAATAAAAAATGGCGGCGTTGTAACCCTTCCTCTTCGACCCCCTTTATTTAAAGAGCATTACAGTGTGCTGGGAGCTGGATCATCTGAAATTAAAAATTCCAAAGAAATTAGTTACCATTGGTTTAAGCTAAAAAATGACGTCGACGCGTTTTACATTTTTGCTAATTAAAAATAATGATCTTGATAAAATCTAAATTCGTTCGTTCAAAGACAAGACTGATCCTCTAGTAAACTAATTTCACTGGAGATTTTGATTTCAGATGATTCAACTCCCAGTTATAGTGCACACCGCAACGATCTTTAAAATAAGGAGTCGCAGGGGAACGGGTACAGCGCCACAATTTTTTAATTTTTAGTGTTCCGTACGAAACACTTATAGGATTACTTCGATGTCTGTTTATCTGTTTATCTTTGGATGTGTCACACCTATTTTTTCCGAAACTGTTTAACACAGAAAGTTGAAATTTGACACAAATATAGAAATTGATGGACCAATCAGAGCCGTGTATTTTGAAAGTTAAATTTTACTTTAGGGGTGAGTTTTGAGGGGTGTCAAATGAAAGCTTGAGAAAACAGTTCAAAAATATATATGATCTAATACTTGCGCACATTTTTCTTTGTATTATTATATTCTCCACGTGTTGTAGATTGAACGAAAATTATGGCGAGTGCATTAACTTTGATAACTTATCTGGCATATAAAAAAAGATCAAAAATTTCGAGGTCAAAAATCGGAAACAAACTTTGTTGAAAACTCATTTGGGATATGTTTGGTGAAGTCATTGGTCATTTTGTACCTCCGTAACAAAAATTTATATTTATATATATATATATATATATATATATATATATATATATATATATATATATATATATATATATATATACATATATATATATATATATATATATATATATATATATATATATATATATATATATATATATATATATAATCGTATATCCCTTCTACCATATGGTGTAGGGCAGTTATACATTCTCCTTTTTTTCCTCTCAATCTTCACATATAAACTTCTTCCGTCCGTCTCTACTCTTTGCCATTTTAACTGCTTCTTTCCAGGATTTTCCCCTTTCCTTAAGTATACCTACAATACTCCTATTCCAGGCCTGTCTAGGTCTTCCTCGCTTCTGTTTTCCCTGTATTCGGGCTTTATACACTTGTTTCACCTGTCTATCAGCCTTCATTCTCTGTATATGTCCCCACCATCCCAGCTGTCTTTGTTGTATATATTCCATAATTGCTTGTACTCTCAGCCTTCTCCTTATTTCTGTATTTCTTATTCTGTCCTTCCGTGTAACTTGTGCTGCTCTCAGGTATTTCATTTCGACGGATTGTATCTTGTTTTTCTGCCTGTCTGTTAGGGTCCATAATTCACATCCATATGTTAGGATTGTCCTATAAATTGCTTTGAACACTTTTATTTTTGTTTGTTTCGTCACTTCTTTCTTCCTAATGAATTGATTACTTATTGCATAGTAAAGTTTGTACGTTTTTTCGATTCTTTCATTAATTTCTTTGTCTTGTTTTCCAGTTTCATCCATTATTACTCCCAAATACTTGTTGTTCTACTTGTTGTATTTTATTCCCTTCTATGTAAATGTTTGTTTGTTGGTTTTACATTGTCATTACTTTTGTTTTATCTACATTAATTTTCATACCTTCTTCTTTGAACGCTTTATTTCAAATATCGACGTTTCCTTGTAAATGTCTCATTTTCCGCCACTAGCACAATATCATCAGCAAAAGCTGCTTCAGATATTTT
This sequence comes from Pachyrhynchus sulphureomaculatus, assembly GCA_019049505.1. Lineage (NCBI taxonomy): Eukaryota > Metazoa > Arthropoda > Insecta > Coleoptera > Curculionidae > Pachyrhynchus > Pachyrhynchus sulphureomaculatus. Next base: position 57,910,069 of record CM032452.1, read on the forward strand.
TATTCTTTTTAGCTTCCAGTATCTAATTGTCATTCTTTTCACTTTTATTTCACATTTCTTGATTATTTCATCCATGTATACAGTGAACAATGTTGGGCTCAAGCTTCCTCCTTGCCTTAAACCTTCCTGTGTTGTAAATCCCTCCGACTTCATGTTGTTTTTTATTACATACTGCACATTGTTGCTGTATATTCCCTTTATGATTCTTATTGTCTTCTTGTTGATTCCCTTGTTTTCCAGGCTTTTCAATACTTTATTTCTCGGCACACTGTCAAATGTTTTTTCTAAGTCTATGAAAGCAAGGTGTAGACTTTTATTTTGTTTTGATCTTTTTTCAATAATCTGTTTCAGTGTAAATATGTGGTCTTGTGTACTTCTTACTGGTCTAAATCCACTTTGCGATTCCGATAGTTGTGGTTCTGTTACTTTCTTTATCCTATTATTAATGGTGCCCTCATAAATTTTGACAATTGTGTTCAGTATAGTAATTCCTCTGTAATTATTATTATTAAACCAAGAAATCCTTACAAAGGAGAAAGCAATAATGGAAAGATGGAAAGAATACTTTGAGGAACTATTGCGAGGTAATGAAAGAAAAGATAATACAAATTATGAAGAAATGAAACAACAAAATATGGAAGAAAAACAGAAAATGGGGAACAAATAGAATGGAAAGAGTTGGAGGAAGTCATAAAAAATTGAAAACTGGGAAAGTCTCAGACAGCGATAGATATAAGTCTGAAATATTAAATACATGGGGAACAAGGGAAAAACAATATTGTTAGAAATAATTAATAATGCATGGGAAGAAGGAAAATTTCCGGCCGAATGGGGAATAGCGTTTATTACACCAATCTATAAAAAGGATCACATATTCGCAATAATTACAAAAATTTATATTTAAAAGCAATCACAGTACGGAACACTCATTGCGCACGTCCCACTTGCACTAAGCACAAATTGTATTTTAAACTATGTATTAATATATCCAAAAAAAATCTAATTTATATATTAAATAGTTTCCTCAAAAAATAAATCCTAAAAAAAAAAGCTTTTTTTCCACCCCATGACGAGGTATATGCCCTTAAGTTGAAAAGTCTACAAAAATGCTATCTCATTTTTTTAGTACGTTGGCCAGCATGTCATTAGCACCAGGACCCGTTCTAGCATATAGTTTCATTAAAGTCCTTAATGAAGTATAGCACTGAAACCTTGTAACAGTGTATTTTATAATGTTGTTAAATTCGAAATCGGTAGTCATTACCGACACGAATACGGATATTAGAATTTGAACTCCTAATGTACGGTAAAACGAAGTATAATTACGATTTTAAAGTGGTAATTGAAAGCAAGATTAAAATGAATATTGGGTAATGCAAGAAAATGTGATTTAGTAACTACAATAGAAAATAATTGTTCCTTCAATACACTGCTAAGCGTTATCCGTTATTCTTTATTTTTATGCATAAATTATGCACAAGAATATTTCTAATAGGTTGCAGGCTTAGAGGCTAAGTTGTACATAACTAAAGAAGGTAAGCAATTTGTATAAGAAGGAACATTTTAAACTAATTGTCACATCAATTTGATAGCTACGGTAATTATTAAATTTATTAATATACCAAATACCTGAAGCAACTGTAAAAATTTTTAAATTTGATTGAAAATTTTCAGCTATGTGAAGGTCAGTATTACAATGGTCTTAAAACCAGTAATCTGTATGGGACTCTTGAAATCAAACCTGCTTCCACAGAAAGTAATTTTAGGCATTACAATTAGGAGAAGGGAAATAATCAAACAGTGGTAATATACCTGCGTCTATCAATGTCAAACAGTTATCTCATCTTATAAAGTACCAAGAAGAGAGTTCAGTAGTCACGAATACATGATTCACGTTGCCTAAGAGAAGACTGTATACATGGATATCCCCCAGGGACCATAACGATAATGTAGTTAGGAACCAAATCGATTACATATTGGTAAATAGGCGCTATAGGAATGGGGTTCGGGGAGTTAAAACATTTCCTGGAGCCGACATCGAGTCTGACCATGTCCTTCTGATCGTCATAATTAACATCAAACTGAAGCATATTCAAACTGCACAAAATGTAAGGCCCAACTTTCGACTGCTGAGGAACACAGACATTCGATCGCAAGTAACTGAAACACGCAACCAAGAAATAAGTCAAACAATTTCAGTAGACCACTTACTATCAGTCGAAGCCACATTGGAGTCATTTAAAAATATCTGTGTCAAAGTTCAAAACGAAAAACTTAATATGCCAACAAAGACAGTGAAAAGAGAATGGATGACCCAGGAAATATTGGGACTTATGGATGAAAGAAGACGCTATAAAAACAATAACAATACTAAATATAAAGAGATCAGTAAACAGATTCGAAAGCTTATAAGAAAGGCTAAAGAAAAGTGGATGGAAGAACAATGTCAGAAAATGGAAGAATTACAGCTGAAGCATGACTATTTCAGTATTTATAAAAAAATTAAAGAAGTTACCGGTCAAAACAGTACACGAACACCAACAAATTTAATGAACGGTAATAATCAAATATTAACCGAACAAAAAGAGCTAGAAGAAGAATGGGCTCGATATATTAAAAATACCTTTGATGACGACAGAACTCATTACAGACGGAATTTCTTTAAATATACTCCTAGCAGAAGTTAGGGATGCAATAAAACACGCAAAAACCGGAAAAGCTCCTGGACTTGATAATCTTTGTGCGGAGATGCTATTGACAAAGCAGAAATTTTCAAAATTATGGAACGTAGAACAAAAAAAATTATGAAATTTTGAAAATAAAAAATTGATACCATATTCTGTATTATTTTACAATATTACTCGATTTTTAGATATTCTGTTGGCTACATTGTATAATATTAATCCCCGGTAATCACTTCATAATTAAATAAAACCCGCTTTCGCTTTGGCTTTCAACTTGATGTTATCCAACTTTATGACTGGCATATTTATGCTTCCACCAAAGTAGTAATTAAAGACTTCTTGTTGTTAAAAGTTATATCACGTACACCGAACATTAAAGAACACCATTAATAACTTAGATGTTTAATAAATCCTTGGGCTCTATAAAATTACTCAAAGTTAATTTTTACTTATAATGTTAATATATATAATATGCAAATTTATATTATTATACGGATACGTGTATAAATCCCTTTGTTCACAATTTTATACTAGATGTATACAATTTTCTGTAAACTAACATAATTTTGAGACACATGACATCTCTTGATATGAAAATCGTAACTCTATTTTATACGCTATGATAAGTGTTGTACTAACCATATATACACATATCTATCTATATATATATATATATATATATATATATATATATATATATATATATATATATATATATATATATATATATAATATATATATATATATATATATATATATATATATATATATATATTATATATATATAAATATAAATATATATATATATATATATATATATATATATATATATATATATATATATATATATAAATATATATATATATATATATGTATATATATATATATATATATATATATATATATAAATCACGTAGGCTGAAAAGTTTTTGGTCGAGCTACTTAAAACAAATTTTTTTTTGCAAAATTCGACTTTATTCATAAACATAATCTCCTTTAAAAACGATACAATCAGTCCAACGCATTTCTAACTTCTCTGTATCTTTCTTGTAGAAGGATTTGTCTTTGCCGTCAAAATAGGCCTCAGTTTCGGCTATAACTTCTCCACCGCAGCCAAATCTCCTTCCCGCGAGCATTTTTTGAAGTCTGCGAATAGATAATAGTCGCTGGGGGCCAAATCTGGAGAACATGGTGGATGGAAAGCAATTCGTGCAATTTTGTTATCATAATCATTGACTTGTGACACGGTGCATTGTCTTGAGGAAAGCGCACTTTTTTCTTGTTCATTTGGGCCATTTCTTCGTGATTTGTGCTTTCAAACGCACCAATAACTTTATATAATATTCGCTATTGATGGTTTTCCCTTCTCAACATAGTCGATGAAAATTATTCCATGCGCATCCCAAAATACAAAGGCCAGAACCTTCCCAGCGACTGTTGTGTTTTTAGTGGCTTCGGACGGCTTTCACCGGCTTCTGTCTACTCAGCTAACTGTCCATTTGATTCCGGTGTATAGTATAGTGGTGGATCCATGTTTCATCCATTGTCACATATCGCATGAAAAAATCCTTTTTATTGCGCTTAAACAGGTCCAGACAGCGCTCAGAATCATCAACGCGTTGTTGTTTTTGGTCAACTGGGAGCAAACACGGTACTCATTTCGATCAGAGAGCTTTCTCGCGCCCAAATATTGATGCAAAATACGACCAACACGTTCTTTTGATATCTTTCGACTGTCAGCTATTTCACGCAATTTCACTTTACGGTCATCTAAAACAATGGATGGTGGATTCTTTATATGTTTTTCAGTGTAACCACCTTATTTGAGCGCCCAGAGCGTTCCGCATCATTTATGTCTGTACTACCGCCTTTAAATTCAGCATACCAGTAAATGAAGATTGACTTTCCAATGGCAGAGTTCCAGTAAGACTTATCAAGCCATTGCTTTGCTTGAACGGTATTTTTTACCATCAAAAACAGTGTTTATTCAACACACGAAATTGGATTTTTTTCATTGTTTTGAAAATATCAAATGTAGCTTCACTGAAACCACTGTAACTTGTAAACTAAACGTATCTTTTGAAGGTTGGTACTTCCTAAAAATCATACGGATTTTTTGAAAAGGGTGACCTATGTATTAGACCAAAAACTTTTCAGCCTACGTGATATAAATACGAGGGTGGGTTAAGAAGTTTTGTGAAAAAAGATCAAAATAATTTTTTTGCGCAAATTACTACATTTGGTCTAGCGAGATTCCAATTTTTATATTTCCAAAAAAAAAGATTGTTTTGAACTGTGCATAACACTCGTTTACAGCATAGACAACCTATTCATTCGACGAAAATTTATTCCTTACAGCCAAATTTTGAAGTTAGCAAAACAAAGTAACTAGGGACCAAATCTGGGGAGTAGGGTCGGTGAAGAACTATTTCGAAGCCCCAATCGTGCACTTTTGCATTTGCAACGGCGATGTGTAAGCAGACGCATTGTCCTAGTGAAGGAGCACTGCTCTGCGCCCTAATCCTGGTCGCTTTTGCCGTAAGTCACGGTTAACTGTCCGATAAAGTTACGTAATAAGAGCCAGTCACTTTTTTACCTTTTCTCAAATAGCCAATTATGATGATACTCTGTGAGTCCCAATAACAGTTGCCATCACCTTTCCCACCGATTCGCTTTTTGGTAGTGCTTCGTCTACGGTCACAAAACGACGCGAGATACTCTTCGGATTACGCTAAAACTTTTCCAAACACGATTTTAAAATGTTCTTCTTCGCACGCTTTTGGTGTGAAGTCAACAAACGCGGCACCCATCGCACACTCATCTTTTTCGTTTTCAGAACTTATAGGATGCCTATCAACTTAACAATCTCACCAAGCTTAACGTGACGATCTTCCATCACGACACCATGAATTTTATGGACCATTTCTCCATCGTGCGTTCAAAACGTGAAACATCTGCACTGCTCGTAAGGCGCACTGTGGACCAGGAATCTGATTTTTCGTTCAAAATTGTCTAGAGCCCTAAATCATTAACGAAATCAGACATTTTTTTTTTTTAAATACTCAGAAGCAAATTCCGAATAAACGTAAGGAGGCCGATTTGTAAAATATAACCTCAAATTTTTTTAAAATTGCAAAAAGCAGCACGGAACCAGGGGGTGAAATTTCGAAGTTCACGTGATTTCAAGTTTACGTGTTCAAACCGGTTCATTGGGGGTTTTTGGGGTCGCTGAAGCTATTTTTCATTTTTATCATATGCATCCTTTTGAGGCATGAGAATGGGGTTTGAAGGGGGAAAAATTACGTTATTCACCTGAATTAGAGTTTGGCGTTCAAAATTGCTTCCTCAAGGGTTTTTAGGGTCGCTGAATCTATTTTCAGGGTCATTTTGATCATATGCTCCCTTTTGAGGTGTGAGAATGGGGGTTGAAAAATAGATTCAGCGATCCCAGAAACCCCCGAGGAACCAGATTTGAACGCGAAACTCTAATTCAGGAGAATATCGTAATTTCTCCCCCTCCAACCTCCATTTTCACCACTCAAAAGGGCGCAAATGATTAAATGACCCTGAAAATACACTGGTGAGCAAAAAAATTCAAACGATTTTGCTTCATTTAACACCGATCCTTAAATTTAATTTTCAAACAGTGATCTTATTTTTGGTATCGTTAGAATGCCGATTTTCTACGCTTTCTAATAATACCAAAAATATTTGGATTTCCAGAAAGTTTTACTGATTAAAACGGTTTTACGCAATAGAACCGCTTTTGTTCGCTCAGTAATGTACTCGTTGCGTGCTATTCATCCCTATAAAAACAAATGCAACTGAATTCTACTATCATTTCTTTATAGGAACTTGAACCGTCAACATCTCTGCTATACCTGCTTACTAATTACGTCATAGGAAAATGGATACCACCCCCTAAGAGACGACACAAGTCATTGCCCTATTGCTAGAACGGCATAGCCAACGTGTAGTGGCTGCGCAACTGCACCTGAGCCAGTCAGATGTCTCCAGAGGCTACAGGCGTTATCAACAGATTGGCGCCTTTACACGGAGATCAGAAAGAAGAAGGTGTACCTCGGAGCGAGACGACCGCGTCATTGTCAACACATCTCTAAGAAATCGTCACTTGACCGGCTTTGTGGTCCAGCAGGAGCTCCGACAAGTTCGTGGTCGGGCTGTAAGTCATTGGACAATCAAGACAGACGACTTAAAGAAGCTCACCTGACTCCGAAGGAACCAGCTAACGGACTCAAATTGACAGCAACCCATCGACAAGCGCGACTCAGATTGGCCTGAGAACATGTCGACTGGACCTTAGAGCAATGGCGCTCCGTTTTATTCTCCGACGAGTCCCGAATGTGCCTACATGACAATGATGCAAGAAGTCGAGTCTATAGGAGGCCTGGGGAGCGCTATGCGCAGTGCTGCATTAGTGAAACGGTCGCCTACGGAGGCGGTTCGGTCATGGTTTAGGGGAGGCATCTCACTGAATCGATTTGGTTTTCGTGACTGATGAGACTCGTAGCGGTGGATTAACTGCTCATCGGTACATCCAGGAAATCTTGCAGAAACACGTCGTTCCTTACGCTGGGTTTGTTGGCGATAGCTTCGTGCACGACAATGCGAGGCTCATGCTGCTGCATTGGTGCGTTCAAACTTGTCTAGAGCCCTCAATTATTAACGAAACCAGATAATCTTTTTTTTTAAATACTCACAAGAGAATTCCGAATAAACGTAAAGAAGCCGATTTCTAAAATATAACCTCAAAATTTTTTAAAATTATAAAAAGCACAGAACCGAGAAGTTAAATTTCGAAGTTCACGAGATTTCAAATTTACGCATTCAAAAGTGGTTCATCGGAAGTTTCTGGGGTCGCTGTATCTTCTATCTATCTCTAGAGCACGCGTATTTCAAATTCCCGGTCTTAAGAGATTTCAGGGCATTCAGAGAATTGGGAGAGATAAGATATTTGTGATTAATTCTCGCATGTATAACGTATCGATCCTTAATTTCAAGAAGCTCAGCAGAAAATTTTGAGAGAGCCTAAAGATTCTAATTATATTGTTTGAGACAAAGGCAGCTCCCACTCCCAATTAAGATTTAGTGCCGTCAGTATAAACAAGTGAGTAGCCTGAGTAGAGTTTGTTTATTATTTCCTGAATAGAGAATAGAGATGACTGGCGTTGAGGTCTAGCAGGAGCTCCGACAAGTTCGTGGTCAGGCTGTGAATCATTGGAGAGTCAGAAGAAGACTTAAAGAAGCTAACTTAACTCCGAGGAGACCAGCTAACTGACTCAAATTGACAGCAGCCCATTGACAAGCGTGACGTAGATTTGCCTGAGAACATGTCGACTGGACCTTAGAGCAATGGCGCCCTTCTGAGTATATAGCCTCCGTTACCAAGAAACTGACGCTTTTACACGGAGACTAGGATCAGGATGAAAAAGATTGTGGAGCGACTAGATCGCTTCATTGGCAACACAACTTTAAGAAATCGTCACTTGACCGGCGTTAAGGTCTAGCAGGAGCTCCGACAAGTTTACCCACCTAAGATTTACCCGAGAATATATCGACTGGACCTTAGAGTAATCGCAAAAATTTTATTCTCCGACAAGTCCCGATTGTGCCTACATGACAATGATGGAAGAAGTCGAGTCTATAGGAGGCCCATTACCGAAATAGTCGTCTACGGAGGAGGTTCTGTCATGGTGTGGGTAGGCTGGATGCGAAAATCGATTTGATATTCGTGACTGATGAGACTCGTAGTTGTGGATTAAGTGCTACGGTCGTTCCTTACACTAGGATTGTTGGCGATAACTTCGTGCTAATGCAAAACAATGCGAGGTCATATGCTGCTGCATCGATGCGGCAATACCTGACGGAAATGGAAATACTCACATTAGGCTGGCCTGCGCGGAGTCCTGAACTCAATCTAATAGAGCATATATGGGATGAGCTCAAAAGAAGGGTTCGAGTCAGAAATCTAGCCCCTACATCACTGAGGAACTTAAAGGTTACGTTGGCGGAAAAGTAGGGAAGAATCTCACAGACAGTGGTGAAAAAGCTTACCTGCTCCATGAAAAACCAACTAGAAGCGGTAATAAGGGCTAGGGGGGTAATACAAAATATTGATTTTGGTTTTTATCAATAAATTTAATTGTTAAACATATGTTTAATTTTTTCTTTCTCTTGCCCCTATTTTCAATCCTTGTTTTCCTTGTTTCTCCTTCCAGTCATTTTAATCAGTAAAAAGCATGAGGTACGTTATAGAATTTGGTATCATTACAAAGAGAATAGAATGGGATTTCAAATGATACTAAAATCTATAAAAATATATAAACACTAAATTCTAGGATCCATGTTAAATGAAGCCAAAGAGTTTGAGTTGATTTTTTTGTTCACCAATATAGATTCAGCGACCCCGGAAACCCTCGAGAAACCAGATTTGAACGCGAAACTCTAGTTCAGGTGAATATCGTAATTTCTTCTAGTTCAGTCCCCATTTTCACTCCTTAAAAGGGTGCAAATGATCAAAATGACCCCGAAAATAGATTTAGTGACCCCCGATGAGCCAGTTTTGAACTGAAATCACGTGAACTTCGAAATTTCACCTCCCGGTTCCGTGCTTCTTTTTGCAATTTTAATAAATTTTGAAGTTATATTTTGCAAACCGGCTTCCTGTCGTATGTCTGGAAGTCGCTTATGAATATTTAAAAATGGTCTGATTTCGTTAACAATTGAGGGATCTGGACAATGTTGAACGAAAAATCAGATTTCTGGCCCACAGTACGGCGACGTGTAAATTCATTCATCCAGTAATAAATAGTATTGTGCTGGTGCAGAGTCCCTAAGAGCATCCTTCAGTTCAGTTTCTATCTCGGCCGCAATCCACGATTTTAAATAAAAATGTTTTATCACTGCCCAATATTCGGGTTTGTCCATTTCTAGAGACGTGTAACACCGATCACTGCTGCCAATAAACAACTGCAAATTACATCTGTTTGAATTTTTAAAGACAACCGTTACAAGAATCACGATTACCAACAAATGCAGTTTGATTATAGTATAAATACAACCATTTTAAAACGGGTATATGAGATTAGGGATCTTGGTGTGATGTTTGATTCTTCTTTATCTTTCATCGGCCATCAAATGAGTGTGGTGCAGCGAGCCGGTAGGTGTTTGGGTTTTATTGATAGATTCAGTGCCGATTTTTCTTGTAATGTATTTAAATTATTATATTGCTCATACGTTCGACCGATTTTGAAGTATGCAACCCTGGTGTGGTCTCCTTTTTATAATGTCCATATTAATCAGTTGGAGAGTGTCCAAAAAAAAATTCTTACGTATCTGTTGTTTTAAACTGAAAATTCCTTTAACTGAGGGACATACCAACTATGACCTGGTACAAAGATTGTTAAATATGTGCAGTCTTCAGAACAGACGAATGCAAGCTGATCTACATTTCTTATTTAAGCTACTAAATGAGTGTATTGACTGTGAGTACTTACTTAGTAAATTATCTTTTCATACCGTACATCGTACCCGCGCCAGGTCGTTATCTTACCCAGCTAATGTCATCAGAAACTATGGCTTGCATAGTCCAATCTTTAGAATGCAGCGTAATTTTGATAAATACAATTTGCCAATTGATGGCCCAGTACACCGATTCAAAAATATGGTCAAGCAACTGACCTCCCTATAGAGTTTCTTTAATTTTCGGTAGTTTCCCATTGGTATTATATGTCAAGTACTGTTTACCTTTAAAGTAATTAATTTGGATTGTAATACCCTGCATTCTGACCTATTAGTTTTAGATTTAGCTTTAATTATATTGTTCATTCACATTGTTTTTTCTCTTGCATACTGTTGATGTTTTGTAGAAATGGTGTTACCGTTGATAATAAATAAATAAATAAATATCCCGTCATGTCGTAGAAGACTTATCAATCAATCCTCTTAAAACCCTTAAATTTACTTTCTTCCAAAAATTATTCACTGACTACACCTTTAATGAGTTTTTAATACTACTTAAAAAATGATGAATAATTTAGTAAGGTAATTTTTAATTTTCATAATAGAAATCGTTAAAATCCCTTGAATAGAATTCAAAGTCAAGATACCATTTAAAAATTCTAATTTTTTTTAGTTTTCCTAAAAAGTCCTACTAGTGACGCCAAAAATGTATCTTCAAAAATGTCTAAAATAAGTATAAAGCGTAAAAAAATATTGAACCCTTTACTTTCTTTATCTTGAAAATATATCATATGCGATCCCAAGTTTACATGAACTTACTAAACGCCTTAAGCGTAGGTAAGGAATCACGTTTCAAAGTTTAGTCACGTAATTAATTAACGCTCCACGTACAGATTTACATCTACCCATTATTATGTACAGTAAGTATTAAAAAATTTTGGATCATAATTTTGAACCTGTTTTAATGAAATCATAAAACAAGTACAGTCTACTAGGAGGTTTATCTAATACCCTGAATTAAAAAGCAATGGTCAAGTAAGAGTTGAATTGTTGATGTTTGTACAGGTTAGTTCAGGTTGTGTACAGGGTGAGTCAACGATAGATAGAGTAAAGCTCGTTATCTCATTTGTTTCGGAAATGACGAAAAAATATTAAATACAATAGTTTTAGGAAATGTTAAGGTGCACAGTTCGAAATTATTTTTGTATATACAGGGTACTTCAAAAAAGTGTTGCCGATACAAAATATGTTTCTTTAAATGGAACCTCCTATTTTCTAATTTATTTTTAAATTCTGCGTAAAATTTTATAACTTTTTTGTTAATAATGTTATATACCTAAACCTAGTAGTTTTTCTAATATTTCATTTTTTTTTTTTTAAAAAATACTGGTTTTCAGTTTTGTAAAAAATTGCCACTAGCACCATTGTTTCTGAAAGTAGAATACTCATAATTGGTACTAGCGTTCTAGTTAGATGTTACAGGGTGTTCAAAATAAATTTATGCATTCAACTAGTGATATACCTATTTCTAAGTTGTTTTTAAAACACTTACGCTATAACAACATAGTTGGGAAGACAAAACAAAAATGTAGGCATTATCAAATTTTGACATGTGTATTAAGCAAGTAAAAATAGTTTAATTTGTTCTACTAAAAGACGTATAAAGGTAATAGTTATGGATTTTCCTAAAAATGAATTAATTGATATGGTTTATATACTGGGCGAGGCGGGAAGAAATTGTCTTTTGGCAGTAAGACTTTATGGAAAGAGGTACCCTAATAGACGTATACCATCTAGAAAATCTTTTCAGTGCTTAATGGAACGGGTTGATGGTAGTGGTAGCGTTGAGTGTACGAAACGGAAAGTACTAAACCAGAATGCCACCAATGAGGAAAAAGAAATGGAGATTTTACTTAATATTGTATAATATTATATCCCGAGGTCAGCAGCCGTCAACTAGCTGACTTATCTGACACATCCCTATCTACGATTAATCGCACCACGTGAAAATACAAGTATCATCCCTTTCATATGGAACTACACCAAGAACTTCAAGACCGTGATTTTGAACAACGAGTAAAGTTTTGTACCACCATAAATGGAGCAATAGAGGCCGATCCAAATTTTTTATCCAAAATAGCCATAACATGCATTATTATTTAACAGTTAATCCATTTTGGGTCCGGGAAGTTCAAAACCAAAACCATTGGTCGCTTAATGTATGGTGTGAAATATTAAATTTTCGAATTATTGGTCCATATTTTTTTCGTGAACCGCTTAACGGGCCTAGATATTTAAATTTTTGCAAAACGAATTAGCCCAGCTTCTTGAAGAAGTTGATAACTTTGAAAGGGAATAAATGTGGATTCAACAAGATGGAGCTTCTGCTCAATACCACCGGAAAGTTCGGGAATTTTTAAACGATCGTTACCCACAAAAATGGATTGGTAGTGATGGATTCATTCAGTGGCCCCCTCGATCATGTGACTTAACACCTTTGGACTTCTTTTTGTGGGGCTACATTAAAGATCGTGTTTATGTGAATCCCCCTACAATACCAGTAGATATGGAAAATAGGATACGAGATGCGTGCAGCACAATAACGCCCTTTATACTAAAGAAAGTCAAGGAAAATATAGTGAAACGACTAAGATGTGTATTCAAGTAGGCAGGCATATATTTGAGCATGTCTACGTCATAATAATTAATCATTAGATAAGTTAAACTATATTAAAATTATTATTAACTAAGTATGTATACTTAATAAAAGTTGGAGGGTTTTGTAAAATCTATCAGAAAAAACAATAATATACAGGATATGCCATTTAAAAAATTTGAGATTTTTCAATTTAAAATAGTCGAAATGCATAAATTTATTTTGAACACCCTGTAGCATCTCTATAGAACGCCACTGGCAATTTTTTACAAAACTGAAAACTAGTACTTTTTTAAAAAAATTTAAATATTACAAAAACTTCTAGGTTTAGGTATATAACATTATTAATAAAAAAAAGTTATAAAATTTTATGCAGAATTTAAAAATAAATTAGAAAATAGGATGTTCCATTCAAAAAAAACATTTTTTGTATCGGCCACACTTTTTTGAAATATACTGTATACTCAAAAATAATTTAAAACTGTGCACCTTAACATTCCCTAAAACTATTGTATTTAACATTCTTTCGTCATTTCCGAAACAAATGAGATAATGAACTTTACTCTGTCGTTGACTCACCCTGTACTGTTACATTTTTTAAGTCTGGGAATATACTAAAATCTCTTACTTATATTTTGCACCCCATTCAAGGATCTTACTTTAAAAATTAATCAACAAGGAAGTATCTATAAAAATATACACATATAAAAAAAAATATATCTGAAGAGAAATTATATGGCTCAGTTAGCTCCGAAGAAAAAATCGTTTCACTGCTGTATCGAATGGAAGAGGTTAGCGCAAATTTCGACCTTTCACTAAATCGAGAGAAATGTTCTCTTCTTATAATAAATCGAACTAAAATTTTGCCTCCTCTTAACAAAATCAACGATATACCACTGATGACAGATATTATATACTTAGGCGCCAAAATTTCCAACAAGGGGGGCTGTGAAGACGAAATTAAAAGAAGAATAGCGATGGCCAAAACAGCAATGACATGCCTAAGCAAAGTATGGAGAGATCCCAGAATAAATAAAATTACTAAAAAAAAGGCTTGTCAATTCACTAATATTCCTTATAGCCACATACGGAGCCGCAACATGGACTATTAATGCAGCATGTCGTAAAACTTCGAAACTACATGTTACTGGCCAAATGCGTCTGTTCTGAGCGATCTTAGCATCCAAAATAGTGACCGGATGTTACCATCGATTCAGAGAAAAAAAAGCACCATTTTTTGGTGTGTCTAAAAATATAATAAAAAATTAATCATCTCAGTCATTTATTTGATCTTTTAAGTCAAAGAATTCAAGTCAAGAAAAATTTCTTAAAAAGTAAATATATGATGACACTTATTATATACAGGGTGTTATAAAAATTATTTAATATGTTAAAATGGGTCACTCCTTGAGCTAATTGGAGGCAATCGGATTTTATTAAATTTGAATATCGTTCATAATTTGATTAATCATTGGACTATGTAATTTTAAAAAATAATGCGGCGCCACTGGCACAAATGTAATGCCTGAATATGGGTGCCTTAAAACTGAATTGAAGAGAGACGACAGATACCTATGATATCGAATGTCAAAGATATCTTACATGATTACGTTTGCATGTTTTCCGAAAATAATTTTTTTTTCGTAAAATATTGCAAAATGATAGTGCACAAAGTACCTGAAGGAATTCGCTGCTGTTGCTAAAGATCAGTGATAATTAGCTTTCGTAACAGTTTGTTTAATTAAACAAAAATAGCAGTATTTTCTTAAGGTAAAATTTTAACCTATATGTATTTCGTTTAACGGATTGTGTATCAAGAAATTATGAATTTTTAGGAAGAAACAAGTTGTTTGTTAGTTATTTAGAAACATGCAAATAACAAAAATTGTCATTGTCAAGTAGGTATCGGTAAGCAGTTTTCAATTCGCCGTCGGACAGACAGGGTCAGCGATTAAAAAATTTAGTCTGTTTAAAGTTAGGTTTACGCATTATTATCGAGGGACGCTAACAATATGGTTTTTTTCTACCAAAATATAACATATTAAACGATTTTAACAAAAAGAAGTGTGGGAAGACTCCAAAAAAGATGGCTGGAAAAAAGTGGTACCACTTGGTTCAGGACAGGAACAGATGGAGGACCATGAGAGACGCCTATATACAGGAATAGATCGATGGAGGCTGATGAAGAAGGAAAAAAGAAAAAGCTATAAAATACTCTGTATTTAGAAAATAAAAGAATCAATAGCGTATAAATACTCTGTACTAGAGAATACATGAAAAAAAAAACTTTACTATTTACCGTCTGTTGATTGTTGTTATCGTAAACTTCATCATCGGTTGTACAGGTATTCGTTTGATTCCTAAACACGCATACTGCCCCCTTCTTCACCTTTCAACTTAACGTCTTTTATTTTGGACATGTTTGTTTTATTTCTTTTTTCTCTTTCTTCTACTTTTCAGAAAATACCTATGAACGGCCACCGACTGTCATTAGCTGAAATGCACATTGATCTCTGGTTTACCGTTTCTCCACTGTGATAGTTTATCCGAGGCAGGTGAATCTAAAAGGTGGCGCCCGAGACTTAACCGTTGGAGAACTGAATCGAAGATCAGCCGAACGATAGGTATCCGATGCGTCAAAAACAGCTACATGGCTCATTAAAAATCATAAATGTACTTAGACCGCTATATTACAAAAACTTAAACTAATAACGCTATAGTTTAGCCTGACTGCAACTACTCATAGTGCATCGGAACTAAAAAATAAGGAAAGATAATCCGGAAGGAATTACCAAAAGTCAAATCATTCTATTAGACCAGCCACGTACATCAAAATTAACTATCTGGTCGACATCAGGTCTCTTAGTATTCACTATTGTGACGAAATTAATACAGTAAGAAATACAAAAGCCTTGCATTTACAATGGTATACGTGACAAAATAAACGCATATCTCATATATTATGGTTCACAAAGCTAACTGATTTTGAATTAAAAAGAAGATGCGTTTGTATTTTATACGTAAAGAATTTTCATGAATTTGCATAAGAAAAATAGGTAAACAAAAATATTATAATAAATTCTCTCTGTTATAAAGTCTGTGTAACAATGCAATAGAGGACACGACGCTCGGAACCGAGCAACGATGCGAGAGAGATATAAAATAAAAGGATTTTGGACATGCACATACTTAATATATGTTATTATTTAAAATTAGTAGGATTATTGGGCTTTTTGCTTTTTTTCATATAGGAATGTCTAAAAATATAATAAAAAATTAATCATCTCAGTCATTTATTTGATCTTTTAAGTCAAAGAATTCAGGTTATTTTTTTCGAAAATGTAAAATTTCTTAAAAAATAAATATATGATGACACTTATTATATACAGGGTGTCATTAAAATCATTTAATATGTTAAAATGGGTCACTCCTTAAGCTAATTGGAGACAATCGGATTTTATTAAATTTGAATATCTTTCATAATTTGATTAATCATTGGACTGTATAATTTTAAAAAATAATGCGCCGCCACTGGCACAAATGTAATGCCTGAATAGTGGTGCCTTAAAACTGAATAAAAGTGAGAGACGACAGATACCTATGACATCCAATGTCAAAGATATCTTACATGGTTACGTTTGCATGTTTTCCAAAAATAATTTTTTTTTCGTGAAATATTACAAAATGATGGAGGAAATACTTGGAAGAATTCGCTGCGGTTGCTAAAGATCAGTGATAATTAGCTTTTGTAACAGTTTGTTTAATTAAACAAAAATAGCAGTATTTTCTCGAGGTGAAATTTCAACCTATATATGTTTCGTTTAACGCATTGTGTATCAGGAAATTATGAATTTTTAGGAAGAAACAAGTTGTTCGTTATTTATTTAGAAACATGCAAATAACAAAAATTGTCATTGTCAAGTAGGTATTGGTGAGCAGTTTTCAATTCGCCGTCGGACAGACAGGGTCAGCGATTAAAAAATTTAGTCTATTTCAAGTTAGGTTTACGCGTTATTATTAAGGGACGCTATCAATATTGTTCTTCAATGGTTTTTTCTACCCAGATATAACATATTAAGCGATTTTAACAAAAAGAAGTGTGGGAAGACCCCAAAAAAAGATGGCCGGATGACCTAAAAAGGACGGCTGGAAAAAAGTGGTACCACTTGGCTCAGGACAGGAATAGATGGAGGACCATGAGAGACGCCTATATACAGGAATGGATCGATGGGAGCTAATGAAGAAGGAAAAAAGAAGAAGCTATAAAATACTCTGTATTTAGAAAATAAAAGAATCAATAGCAATCCCTGTATTAGAGAATACTTGAAAAAAAAAACTTTACCATTTACCGTCTGTTGATTGTTGTTATCGTAAACTTCATCGTCGGTTGTACAGGTATTCGTTTGATTCCTAAACACGCATACTGCCTCCTTCCTCACCTTTCAACTTAACGTCTTTTATTTTGGACATGTTTGTTTTATTTCTTTTTTCTTTCTTCTACTTTTCAAAAAATACCTATGAACTGCCACCGACTGTAATTAGCTGAAATGCACATTGACCTCTGGTTTACCGTTTCTCCACTGTAAGAGTTTACCCGAGGCCAAATGTATCCTTAAGCAGGTGAATCTAAAAGATGGTGGCCGAGACCTAACCGTTGGATAACTTAATCGAAGATCAGCTGAACGATAGGTATCCGATACATGGGTTCATTAAAAATAATAAATGTACTTAGTCCGCTATATTACAAAAACTTAAACTAATAACGCTATAGTTTAGCTTGACTGCAACTACTCATAGTGCATCGGAGCTAAAAATTAAGGAAAGATAATCCGGAAGGAATTACTGCAAGTCAAATCATTCTATTGGACCAGCCACGTACATCAAAATTAACTATCTGGTCGACATCAGGTCTCTTAGTATTCACTATTGTGACGAAATTAATACAGTAAGAAATACGAAAGCCTTGCATTTACAATGATATACGTGGACACAATAAACGCACAAAGCTTACTGATTTTGAATTAAAAAGAAGATGCGTTTGTATTTTATAGTAAAGAATTTTCATGAATTTGCATAAGAAAAATAAAAAATATTATATAATAAATTCTCATTTAGCTGATATCAAACTATTGGATTCTCAACGCAAATTTCAAATTCAAAAACTCATTATTATTTTATGTAAAATGTTACAAGGTTTTTCTTACGCTCTCTCTTCTATAAATAGAGTAAGCTGTCAAGTATATCTTGTAGCGTTTTAATATTTCGCCCTGTATGTTGAGGCGCAATTTGTGGCGTTCTCTCTTTCATATTTTCTGAGAATGGACTGAGTGAATATTAATACTAAAAGAACTAAAGAAATTGGACGTACACTAGCTCAGTTTTTCTTAGTAGAGTAATATGGGTCTTTTGAAAATAGTCTCTATAGTTGTTTAAAATTTTTGGTTGTACAGATTTTGGGCACCATTCAATTTAAAATAAAAGGATCTAACTTCAGCTAAAAAAATGAAAAAATAATGAGTGGTTATGTAGTTGTTAAGAATAATTTTGTTATGGTACAACCGTTGCGTCCTGAAAAGTAGAACAGGTGTTTCAGTGAAACGCTAGCCTTAAATAAGGAAAAAGGGTTTATTAATGACAAAATTAAAAGTTCTAACTTAGCTACACTACTATTACTCTTATTACCAAAAAAAATCCCTTAGCCTAGTAGGTGGTATTATTAAATAGAGTATTTAAATCAGAATTCTTAATTAAAGCTTTGTTAAACAAGATTTTGAAGGTTCGTGGGATTCACTTTACGAGTTACCAATTCGGTACGATGTAAAATGCACTTGTCAGCGAGAAACTAGGTCTACAGATTGATGACTTACGGTTTTCCTATGAGTTTTTGGCCTGCCCTGGTGAGATATTCATAACACTGATGTCTCCACCTTGGCTGCCCCATTTCCCTTTGGGCTGCTAAATATTTCTTAGCCCCTAAAGGTCTAGGAAATATGCAGGACACTTCAAGGAAAAGGCCTTGAACTTGAACACTAAAACCGTTTCTGCACTACTACAATTCTAATATATGAGTACGGCAACTTGATAAAAAAAAAGCCTACTGGGCGGCTTTCTGAAGAAAAAGCCCTTACTTTGGCTTCACAAAATATACGCCCTACTTCATCTCGGCTGGGAAAAAAGACCTTTTGCGGCTATACGATGGAAAAAGCCAACTACGGCTACATGATGGAAAAAGCCTAGATCCATGTCATCAGGACCCTTAAATATTTTTCTCCTTTCCGTAAAATCACGTCTTCAAAATGGCTACTTCCCAGATACAAATCTCTAACCAATCGACGCATTAGAGGCGAATTAAATAAATCCAGTAGATAACCCGCAATGCACACTGTAATATAAACGGCTCAAAAATTCGACTGAACTACACTGCTTAAAAGTTAGTAAACACTGCAATAAATATAAAAATGGAAAAAAAATATAAATTATAGGGAGAAAAAAACAGTGACGTAACATGATCTTAAAATCTAGGAAAAAATGAATGTTACAATCTAATTATAGTTTTTTTGCCTTACAGCTACCAAGTGGACTGCCTTTCTTGGTAATTAATCTCTGTGTACATTAGATTTGTTTAATTTAGTCATTTCCGATATGATCTTTCCTGATTTTGGGATTCTCAACGACGTCACATTTTACAACGCCAGTAAAATTTTATATCGTAAAACCCTGCGGTTCCTCAGATCAGAACGACCCAAAGTAAAAATAGCTAGCGTTTAAAGTAGTACCTAAATTATTAAACTTGGTATCACTAAATTCAAAACTCAAAAGGTAATACCCGGAACCAAAATACACACCAAACTAAAATACACTCCAGACTAAAAAGCTACAAGAAAGAACTACTACCTTAGTATCAGGCCCCAGAAGAGCATCTGAGGCACACAGTATACAAAAAACAACATCTACCGACGTACTTCGCCACTATTAAAATTATAAGCAAAAGTCAGCACCCTAATCTCAAGATCCTTCTTGATCAATCAAAATCTCAAGAACTATCTGAAAACAAACCCAGAATACACTTCCCTCTCTCAAATGAACAACAGACCGTCTTCGACGACTGCTTCGAAAACACAGTATATCTACAATCTGTAAACCACATAGACCACTTAAAAACCCACAGGACAAATAAAACTAGAAAAAAGCCAACAGAGAAATATCTGCAAGGTTCAAAGGATACAAACTTAAAATCCGTAATAAACAAACTACGTCTGCTGCGCTATAAACTCGATTACAGGTATAAAAAAATAGCCACCGTACAATATTACAAAACAAGACTTATCTAAGAATTCATGGAAAGAGTCAGTAATGAAGAACGTGCCAAACAGCGCCGAGACCTCCAATCCTGCAGCATATAAATAGGACGTATATCTCACGACCCGTTAGTTCACAGGAAACTACCGACCAATAAGCAGCGATACTGCTAAATGAGATTTTGGCGAAATGTCTGCCCTAATTTTTCACGAGTTTCAATTAGATCCTTAGTTTAGGACGTATACAACAAATTAAATTAAAATAATAAAAAAGAACAAATGAAAGTTCCCTAATTTAAGTAGGTTGATTAAATTTGGTCTAATTGACTAATAAATTAGGATCACTGAAATACAAAAAGAAGGAGGGGTTTTACGATATTTTTATTCTAATCTGAAATTTCTAAATTGAGAGTATTCCCAGTAGTCACTTTAAAATACTTCACCCAATAAATTTAAATTTTTTATTCTTTTGGCTGAAACGACCATACAATGCGAATCGTCCAAATTTCAGGCAATCACTTTTCTGGGAATTGTCATGCTTCCCTGTTAAATTTATAGGGTGATTTTATAAGTTTTTGAAATTAAGCGTTTAAATAATTTAATCAGACCAACGTGTTGAAAAGAAAAGTTTAGTTGCTGCCCTTGGATTTAAGAAAAAATTAATTTTTCTGTATCTGCTAAGTTTACAAAAACGTATTATTTAGTTTTCTTGGTGATTATTGGTATTGTTATCACATAACATTTTTTTACCTGACCTTCCATAAACAAGATTCTACAACTACATAAATATAGTGTGTCAAGTAAGAATGTGACCGCTTGTGCTCTTGAAAAAATATGTTTCGAGAACATAGTCTGCCATCATCTGCATCAATAACCGTCTGGTATCTTCGAGGCATGGTGTCTGCCTACTCTGCAAATTTTCCGAATCTCGCGAGACAACTTAGTCAAAGTCCTCAGAGTATTTCCTCTGAGCTTTCTCTTTACAAGGGACCAAACGTTTTCAATAGGGTTGGCGTCCGGCGATAGTGAGGGCCACTCTAGTATCTTATTGTGGGTCCAAGTGAGCCGCTACGCGACGGGATTTTCTCCCAGCAAAGGTTTCTTCAACGTGCTTCGAAATTTGACATCATGAGCACGAAGATGTTATCGAATGGTCTTATGAAAAACATTCAAACCCGATTTTCTTAATTTTGCCGCACCTTGACCCAGCGTCAATTTCGGATCCCTCGAATCAAAGATGCGATTCGTTTTTCGACTTTCGGAGCGACTTTACCTACCGGGCCACGTTTTGGCAAGTGGTCAAGATTTTTCGTCTTGTTAAAATGATTTACCCACTTCTTCATAAACGATACCGACTTTTTAATATATTTAGCGGCCGCGAGATGTATCATTTTAGGCCCCTTTGGATTGGAACAAAGAAAAACTACCTCGAACCAAGCAACGAACGCGCAAACAAGTGACTCATTCTGGATTTTACGTGATTTCGACGAAGGGTCGGAAACGACTGATACGTTTACTAAAATGTGAATATTATCGCATCTACCAAAAATGAATTATCGCGGATATGTTCTTACTTAACAAACGGTAGATTAAAATAGTATATTGTAATCTATGTTTAAAGTAGTCTTCATTTCCGTCGGTCTGTCGGTCTATTAACACGATAACTCTCGAACGAAATGAGATATCAATTTTAAACTTGGTACATAGATAGATAATACACAACAAGAAGATGAAATTTACAGTTTTTGAACGATATTGCTTCAAGCCAAGGGGTGAAAAGGATGTGGAGTCGATAAATTTTAAATAGTTTTAATAATAAAAAGGAAGTTATTCCTGTATTTTTGTAGAATCGTAAACAAATTTTATACATAAATATTTATAGTAAAATATATAAGGGGCGACAGGGGTGGAGAACGAGATTAGAGGGAGTTGCTTCCTATATATCCGTTTTAAGATTTTAAAGCCTAGGAAACCAAAAGTCATGTTAGTGTCACACTGATTTCAATTTTAACACACAGTGTGGCCATTGAAGTTGTTTCAAAAATACCTACACGTTTCAGGATTCATCCAATTTAAAAATATATTTTTAATTAATCCTACTCAAGTTTCGAAGAGATCTTCGGAGCCCGACTTAAAAAAAAGAAACCTAATCTAACTTAACCTAACGTAACCTAATCTAGCCTAACATAAAGTAAAATAATGAAAAATTAGGAAATGAAAAGTAATACTAGTGCAGTAAATTTTTATTATTATTTATTCTCTCTGGGTTATTACCAGGAGTATTGTCCTGAGTTCTGGACCTCGAAAAACTTGTGCTTTTTTGTTTGTAAACAACTGAAGTTTTCAAAACGCGTTTTTTGACCTTAAAATTCAAATAACTCCGATTATATATGTCGGATGGAGACAAAAAAAAACCAGACTCTCCGTAATGAAATGTCCAACAAATCCTCGTTAGTTTTAACTCGTTAAAATGTGTACATAACCTTCAAAATTGATAATACCGACAAAAAACTGTCTTTTTTTCATTTTATTGTACAGGCCGACTAACTGAACCGATCGAGTTGAAACTTTCAGAAAATATGCCTTTTATTATAGCAAAAATACCCTGAAATTTTAATTCAAAAATATTGAACCTAGTGCGCACAATTGAACTTGTTATTTAAAATTTGAATTGCCCACCATTTTATGCCATTTGATCCAAAATGGATCCGTTTTTTTTCCAAAATTCAGGTTTTGACGCCAGCTTTCCGATGCCATTAAAAAAAATTTTTTATGGAATCATTTTAACCGTTTTTTTTTTAAATTTATTTATTAATCAAATAAAAACAAATGCGTTTTCGTTCATTTTGAAAAAAAAATTGAAAAATTTTTATCACATCTGATAGAGAATCGCGAGACCTTTATTTAAAAAAGAATCATTTTCGTCAACAATTTTTTTTTTTCAAAATGTTAATTGTTGTTATGTGTTTATTAAACAAATGTAAAATAAAAACTGTTAAACTGAGTCCAAAGAAATTTTTTTTTTAATAGCATCGGAAAACTGACGTCGAGACCTAAATTTAAAAAAAAAGATCCATTTTGGAGTAAACAGCATAAAATGGCGGGCAATTCAAATTTTAAATAACAAATTTAATTATGTCCAATGGGTTCAATATTTTTGTACCAAAATTTCAGGGTATTTTTACTAAAACAAAAAGAATATTTTCTGAAAGTTTCAAGCCGATCGGTTCACTTAGTCGACCTGTACAATAAAATAAAAAAAAAAACATATTCTTCTTGCCTGTTTTTTTTTTTCAATTTTGTAGGTTTTGTACACATTTGAGCGCTTTACAACCAACGGGGATTTGTTGGAAATTTCATTACGAAGAGTTTGGTTTTTTGTTTGTCTCGATCTGACTGATATAACCGGAGTTATTAACATTTTAAGCTCAAAAAACGCTTTTATACACAAAGAGCACAAGTTTTTTTCACAGAACATTACTCCTGGTGATACCCTAGAGAGGATAAAAACATATACTATCACTATAGTCTTTACATCTAAAGGCCTTGAGTATAACCCAACATAACCTAATCCAACCTAACACGACCCAAGCCTGATCTAACCTAACCTATTCTGAACTAGCCTAGCCTAGCACAACAAAATACGAAATAAATATATGTAAAATATATTTAAGGTAAGAAATGAAAAATAATAGTCCCTGAATCGAAACGCCTTAAATACAACCTAACCTAACCTTACTAACGATACTCATGGTTAGTAAAGTTAAGTTAGGTTGGGTTGTATTTTAGGCTTTTAGATTCAAAGACTATTCAATTTTTTATTTCTTAGCTTACATACATTTTACATATATTTATTTTGTATTTTGTTATGCTAGGCTAGGCTAGTTCAGATTAGGTTAGGTTAGATGAGGTTTGGTTAAATCGTGTTAGGTTGGATTAGGTTACGTTGGGTTATATTTAAGGCTTTAGATTCAGAGACTATTACTTTTCATTTCCTAATTTTTCATTATTTTACTTTATGTTAGGCTAGATTAGGTTACGTTTTAAGTTAGGTTAGGTTTTTTTATATATCAGCTCGGCAGATCTCTTCGAAAGTTAATCAAAATTATTTAAAAAAATATATATTTATAATAGATGAATACTGAGACCTGGTATTTTTGCAACAACACCACTCGAATAGACACACTGTGAGGGAGTGGGAGTAGTTTAACATTATATAATTTCACTAGCATTTTGAGATATTTACAAGTTTTTTTGGTTGATTAGGCATATTATTTATAGTAAAATATGTAATGGGTAAAACGGTAGGGTAGAGGGTTATTGGGGTTGCGTCCTATATATGGCGCTATAGCTCTTTTTCGGTGTTTATGGAGCTGATGAATCTGAAAATTAAGTAAATTTTTCATTACTTTCAATTTTAATGGGGAAAGGGATGAAAGAGATGGAGTGGATAAATATTGTATGGTTTCAATAGTATTATGAGAATTTATTCCGGTTTTGGTTGCAATAATGAACAAATTTTAAGCATAATTCATTATTTATTGTATATAATTATATATACTATAAGGGGTGAGGCAGGGAGTTAGAACTGTGATTTCGTATTTATTGTGTTTTTGGGTATTTTCCAGAGATCTTTGAATCAAAAGAACGAAATATTACATTATTTTTTTCTTATTTTCAATATTAACAGCGGAGAGAATGAAAGGGTTGGAGATCATTAAATATTCTACAGTTTCAATATCATTATAAGAATTTTAGCTGAAAAGTTTTTGATCTAGCTACTTAAAACACATTTTTTTGCAAAATTCGACTTGAGTCATCAATATAGTCTCTTTCCAGAGCGATACAATTAGTCCAAGGCTTTTCTAACATTTCTATACCTTTCTTGTAGAAGGATTTATCTTTGCCTTCAAAATAGGCCTCAGTTGCGGCGATAACTTCTCCTTTGGAGCCAAATCTCTTTCCCACGAGCATTTTTTTGAGGTGTACGAATAGATAATAGTCGCTGGGGGCCAAATCTAAAGAATATGGTGGATAAGGCAGCAATTCGAATTTCAATTTTTGTAATTTTGCCATCGTAATCATTGACTGACACGGTGCCTTGTTTTGATGAAAGAGCATTTTTTTCTTGTTCATTTGGGGCCGTTTCTTTGCGATTTCTGCCTTAAAACGCTCCAGTAACTTTATATAATATTCGGTATTAATGGTTTTTTCCCTTCTCAGCATAGTCGATGAAAATTATTCCATGCGCATCCCAAAATACAGAGGCCAAAACGTTCTTAGCCTGTTGTGTCTTTGGTCGCTTCGGGCGGCTTTCACCGCCTGCTGTCGACTCAGTTGACTGCCGATTTGATCCCGGTGTGTAGAGGTGGATCCATGTTTCAACCGTTCTCACATCACATCGCATGAAAAAATGAGCAAACGCGGTACCCATTTCGAACAGAGCTTTCTCAATCCCAAAATATGACCAACACGTTTTTTAGATACCTTTAGGGTGTCCGCTATCTCACGTAATTTCAGTTTACGGTCATCCGAAACAATTTTGTGGATTTTTTTGATGTTTTCCGGTGTAACCACCTCATTTGGGCGTCCAGAGCGTTCAGCATCATTTGTATCTGTACAACTGCGTTTAAATTCAGCATACCAGTAAATAATGAGTAATTTTCCAGGGACAAAGTCATTGCTTTGCTTGAACGTCATTTTTTCCCATGAAAAACGGTGTTTAATCAACACACGAAATTCGATTTTTTTCCATTGTTTTGTAAATATCAAAAGTAGCGTCAATAAAATCACTGTAACTTAAAAACCAATCGTCAAAATGTCACGAAATTTTGACACGTATCGTTTGAAGGTTGGTACTTCCTAAAATTCATATGGATTTTTTTGAAAAAGGCAACATCTATGTGTCAGACCAAAAGCTTTTCAGGCTACGCGTTATTTATAGTAAAAGAAACATAAGATGAAAAGAATGGGGTAGAAGGTTAGACTGGTGGTTGCGCATCAGGGCCGGCTTTAGACGAAATGGTACCCAGAGCGAATATGAAAAAATCGTCGTTATACACTACATATACATAATAAATTTTATTCTACATTTTTATCATTTTTTACACCATGATTATGATTAACAGTGACCAAGACTTATAAATTAAATTAAATGCAATTCTAAACTTCTTCTACAAGACTTCTACAATTGGCATATTATTATTATAAAGCACACTTTATTTTGAAATAT
>CM032452.1:57941420-58032208 GCA_019049505.1 Pachyrhynchus sulphureomaculatus
AGTACTTTTTTAGGAGCATAGCATATGTGCTGCGGGGAAATCTCTAAAGCTCTCTATTTGCAGCTATTATCATTCATCCAATGCCCGAAACTATTTGTATATCATACCGCCATCTTGTTTTGGGACATCTTACGCTCCTTGTCTGTTCTCGTGGTCTCCATTCTAATGTTCGTTTGCTCCATCGATCATCGGTCGTGCGTGCTACATGTCCAGACCATTGTCACTTTCTTTCTGCTACGTGCTCTATAATATCCTTTAATTTCGTTTGTTCACGTATCCACTTGTTTCTTTTTCTATCTTTAAGTTTTATCCCGATCATCTGTCTTTCGTATGCTCTCTGGGTTAGAGCTAGTTTTTGTATATCGGCTTTATTCAGTGTCCAGGTTTCAGCGCCAAGTGTAATTACGGGTAAGATGCACTGATCGTTAAACTTTGGCCTTTAACTAATTTGGGATGGCTTTATCTTTGAATATATAATTTAATTTCTCAAACGCGCATCATCCAAGCCTGATTCTTCTTGAAATTTCACCTCTCGTCGTAGTAATTTTTTGCCCCAGATACACATAATCGTTAACAATCTCGAGAGCTGTTCCTTCCAAATTTATAACTATGTTGTTAATAGTGTTGGTTAATATTTTTGTCTTACTTTTATTCATCTTAAGACCAATTGTCTTTGTGTGGTGATTCAACTCATTTATCAATTCTTGTTACTCATGTGAATTAATACTGATGAGTACAATGTCGTCGGCGAACCTTAAATGACTCAAATACACACCATCTATCTTTAGGCCCTTCTCTGGCCAATC
The DNA here is from genome assembly GCA_019049505.1 of Pachyrhynchus sulphureomaculatus. Classification (NCBI taxonomy): domain Eukaryota; kingdom Metazoa; phylum Arthropoda; class Insecta; order Coleoptera; family Curculionidae; genus Pachyrhynchus; species Pachyrhynchus sulphureomaculatus. The sequence continues at coordinate 57,942,227 of CM032452.1, forward strand.
TAGTTAGCGGAATACGTCTTCTAGAGCTGTAATAAATAGCTTAGAAGAGATAGTATCTCCCTGTCTAACGCTTCTTCCTATATTTATTTGTGCTATACTAGGTTTAATGTAAATCTTTGCGTTTTTATATGTATCTTAGAGTAGGGTAGTGTATCTGGAATCAATTCTACAATTGTTCAAACCATTGATGATTGCCGTTCGTCTTTAATCACTGTAAACTAGACTAGGTGGGAGTCACAATCCTAGGCAAGTCATTCTAAACGGATGAGGTTTCTCCATATAAAAGAGTGGTTAAAAAAATTTGTACGTGGAGTGACAAATGGAACCTCAAATATACCGCGTGGTAGCCTATGTGGAATGGAGTCATAGAAACTCTCTTCGGATTTCTCTTTTTTGCTTCAGATAATAGTGATAATTATAGTAATTAATAATGTTTGGTGCTTGTGCTTACAGTAAAACAGATAATTTAGATTGAAGTAATGCAAATCGGTATGCTTTTAACATTTTTGTTAAGTTTAAACTGTGCGTTCCTTTTACGAAGTTTCACCGAAAACTTTATTATCAAGAAGTAAACTAGTAATTTTACCGTTATTTTCTCATTTCAATTCGTAGTTTGTTATTTAAGAAATAATATTACCGGGCAGCCTTTCCTGCTAAACATATTTGTGTAATTTCACCTCCTCGCCGGTCGTGAAAACACTTTCTGTTAGTAGTGCAGCAAAAAAAGCATCCGAAATTGCACAGTTTAGATACAACAATATTATGATTTTAACCTTTCTGGGGTAATACCAGGAGTATTGTCCTGAGTTTTGGACCTCGAAAAACTTGTGCTCTTTTGTTTATAAACAACTGAAGTTTTCAAAACGCGTTTTTTAAGCTTAAAACATGAATAACTCCTGTTATATTGGTCGGATCGAAACGAAAAAAAAAAAAAACAAACTTCTCGTAATAAAATTTCCAACAAATCTTAGTTAGTTTTAAGTCGCTCAAGTGCGGACATAATCTATAAAAATTGAAAAAACCTCCAAAAAGTTGTTTTTTTTTTTTCATTTTATTGTACAGGTCGACTAAGTGAACCGATCGGCTTGAATCTTTCAGAAAATATCCCTTTTATTATAGCAAAAATATCCTGAAATCTTGGTACAAAAATATTGAACCCAGTGGGCACAATTGAATTTGTTATTTGAAATTTTAATTGCCAGCTATTTTATACCATTTAGTCCAAAACGGATCTTTTTTTTTCAAAATTTAGTCTCGACGTCAGCTTTCCGATGACATTAAAAAAAAAATTGGAATCATTTCAACAGTTTTTTTACATTTGTTTATTAATTAAATAACAACAAATTCGTTTTTTCGGTCATTAAAAAAAATTAAAATTTTTTTATCACATCTGGTAGAGAATCGCGAGACCTTTATTAAAAGAAAATCATTTTTGTGAACAATTTTTTTTTTTAAATGACCGAAAAAAGTAATTGTTGTTATTTGATTGATAAAAAAACGGTCAAAATAACTCCAAAATTTTTTTTTAATGGCACTGGAAAGCTAGCATCGAAATATTGAAAAAAAAGGTCCATTTTGGACCAAACGCCATAAAATGGCGGGCAATTCAAATTTTAAAAAACAAATTCAATTGTGTCCACTGGGTTCAATATTTTTGTACGAAAATTTCAGGGTAAATTTTTGCTATAATAAAAGGCATATTTTTTGAAAGTTTCAAGCCGATCTATATAACCGGAGTTATTCACATTCTAAGCTTAAAAAACGCGTTTTGAAAACTTTAATTGTTTATAAACAAAAGAGCACAAGTTTTCCGAGGTCCATAACTCGGGACAATACTTCTAGTAATACTCCAGAGAGGATAAAGTCATAATATTGCTGTATCTAAACTATGCCTATCTCATCATTATTTTGAACCTTTTTTACTGCACTATACGTTCAAATTTATAATTTACATTAAATAAAAGCACGTATGAAATTTCAAAAGATCGTACCTAGGATTTACGTATATATATCGTGCTTTTAAAGTAATTGTATACGAACTCATTACCTGAAGTGCAATTATCTTTATTACTATCTTTTTAAAAAAACACTAACAGTCAATGTAAGAAACTAATCAATGCAAAGGTGAATGTGCAGTGAATCAGAAATACTAGGTTCAACTCTCATATACAAACAATATAAAAATTCTGCATGTTCTGCCTCTTCTATTTCGATTCAGTCTAATTTCCTGAAATGCGATGAGAAAGTGCATATCCAAACATTATTATCCAAAACATATACAGTAACAGGATAAAAGTGTACGGCATATGGGAGTTTCCTTTATTATTAAAGTTGACACAGCTCTTTACAAACATAGTAAAACGGACCTACAGATTGGAAAACTAGCATAACAATACCAATATTCAAAAAACGACAAAAGACGTCACCCGAAAACTACCGCGAAATAACACTCCTAACTACTACCTTAAAAGAATTAACAAAAATCATACTGAAAGAAATGAGCACGGATATTCAAATAAAAGAGGAACAACAGGGATTCCGCAAAAATAGATCGACCACAGATGCCATATTTACAGTGAGGCAGACAATGGAAAAAGCTAAGGAATATAACAATCCTGCGTATATGTGTTCCGTCGACATGACTCAAGCCTTCGATACAGCGCAATCCACAAATATTATAAAATTTTTACAGGAAAAGCGGACAAACCAGAAGCTAACAAAAATCATACATGACATTATCACACAATGTAGAACAAATATAAAAGTGGGACATCTACTGAGCAAGGAAGTAAAAATAAACGCAGGAATAACATAAGGCGATTCACTTAGTTCCTTTATCTTCAACCTCGTCTCGGACAGAATAATCTGCTACGTCGATGATGCAGTCCTCATCTCCGATTCTGAGGACAACCTTCATTAGATCTTTCATGCCTTCAATTTGGAAGCGAGAAAACTAAACATGATTACACAGCCCACAAAAAAAAAGTGGGGTATACTTTTAATGCAATATATCAGATCCGTAGTATTTTTGCCCGCTGATCACGAATCTGACGTCAGAATATCGCCATCACATCTCAATTTTTTTCTAACCTCAAAAAATAGGTAAAAATTAGTAAAAATTAAGAAAAATATACTCCTAAAAAATTGATTCAAGCTTTTTCATGAATCCAAAGATGTATTAATATGTATTTGGACACGCTTAGCTAATATTCATCGGTTGGATTAAGCCATACAGTTCTGTTTTCTTTCTAACCTCAATAAATCAGACAGATATAGTGCTTCTCGAATGCAAAAACGAATTCAAATTAAAATTCAACCGATTCTTACCAAATTTGGTACACGGGGTTTTTTTGGGTTGCTGATCATGAATCTGAGGTCGGATTTGCAAAATTCAAAATGGCGGGTCCAAGATGGCGGACAAAATTTTTGAAAACCAACCGATTCCTACCAAATTTGGTATACAGTTGGGGAATCCTCAAACCTGATACTCTTAAACCCTAAACCCTGAAACCTTAGACTCCCACACCCTGTAACCTCAAAAAATAGACCTCAATAACCCTGTAACTTTAAAAATGAGACCCAATAAACTCAAAACCAGGACTTTTAAACCATATACTCTCAAATAGTAGACCCTTAAGCCCTAGAATTGCGAAGGTTAGATCCGCGCCTAACTTTCCTTTTTTTGGCTGTATCTTGTTCTTTTTTTCGCGAATGACCTATTCAAAGGCTTTCTGCCCAAACGCTTTTGAGGACTTGTTTCTCTTTTTAGCGACCAGCAATAGTCCGCTAGCATATGGTCATCCCATCGTCCTTGATACCGATTTTCTATGATTTTCAGATCTTGGTGAAATCGTTCCCCTTGCTCCTCATTGTAGTCACCAAGATTATCTGGGAAATCATCGATGTGGGAGTCCAGGAAATGTAATTTTAGATTCATTAAGCAACCTAATATTTGAAAATTTTTTACCATTTTCTCGACTATTTCTTTGTACTTAGGACTTTTATTATTTCCCAAAAAGTTTGTTGCGACTTCTTTAAAACTAAGCCAAGCAGCTTTTTCAACTTTATTCATTTTAGTAACAAATAATGAATCTTGAAACAATTTTCTTATTTGTGGCCCGTCAAATACGCCTGCCTTAATTTTAGCTTCAGAAAATTTCGGAAATTTTTTATGCAAATATTTGAAACACTGTTGTTTGTATCAAATGCTCTCGTGAATTGCTTCATAAGTCCAAGCTTAATGTGAAGCGGGGGAATAAGAACTTTTCCTGGATCTACCAATGGTGGAAACAATACATTATTTTCACCAGGAGTGAACGATTCTCTTGTTGGCCAAATTTTTTTCTTATAATGACGTTCCCTGTCTCTGCTATTCCACAGACATTTATAACAGGGATAAAGTGTAAACCCTGACTGTTGGCCAAGCAATATTGTTACAATTTTCAGATCTCCACAAATTTTCCAGTTATGATCAGCATATTTTATTTTTATCAAAAGCTGCTTCATTTTTTCATATTGCTCTTCCATAACTGTGGAATGAGCAATCGGAATGGGAGCGTAAACGTTGGTATTATGCAGCAAAACTGCCTTAATGCTCCGTTTAGAAGAATCAATGAACATTCTCCATTCTTCAGGATCGTATGAGTTATTTTGAAATTCATCCATTAGACCTTTTACATCGGTACAATATGAAAGTGACAATTCCTCGTCCATTGTGAAATATTTTCGAAATTCTTCATCTCTGTTTCTATAATAAGAAATCGAAGCTTCTGGCTTAAGTAAATGTCTTTTCTTTAAAAAGGAAGCAAGATGCTCTGAACCATCTTTGGATAAGCCTAAATCTCTGACTAGATCACTAAGTTCTGACTGTGATACGAGTATTGGTTCTGGTTTACAGTTGTATGGTAGAAATTCTTTATCTGTGTCACTAGTATATGATAGGTTGTCACTAGAACATTCATTAGTAACAGTGTTTGAATCTTTTTCGACAGTCTCAATGTTTTCGGCATGAACTGATAAGGTGAAATCATGTTTCCATAACATCAGCATCAAGTGGTTCAGGAGGCGGAATTAGTTTAGTTGGTCTTGTTACTGTCGAAACATCGTTATAAGTAATAGTGCTTTTATTTTTTCGGTTATGCCTAGATACAACATTCATACAAAAGTAGCAATCATTTTCACTGTATGGTCTATTTCATATTGCTGGTCTGGAATATTTAATCGCCTTCTTATTGATGTACAACATTATTTTGCAAGAACTGCAAATGATGTGGGGAACCCAATCTGTATCCTGGTGCTGTATTTCAATGTTAAAACAATCCTTATATAAGGTTTTAATCTTATCCGTTATCGGTGACCCCAGTTTACTCAATACGTGTTGACAGCAAATATAACAAAATGAATCACTGTTTTTATCGCACTTATAAAAAGTCCTTGTACCGTGAGACTGTTTTCTTGTAGCATTATACTCTACATGAGCCAAGTCACCCACACATGAAGAGCTACGGTCGCTGGATGACGACGGCTGCGGGCCCGCTTTCCCACCCTGACCAACCGCCGATACTGGGTTTCCGAGTCCCTGCATCGTAATTCTCTTTCTTCTACCTGCCATGACGGCATCTAAGCCGTTATCCAGGGACTCTGCCGGCTAGTGGAGTAACACCGTTGCCCACCGTCACCACGTGGAGGTGCCCTGGATGCAGGTAGAAGAATAAAAATCGACCGATGAATTTTCTCGGCGTTCAAAATGGCGCGAAAACATCTGCCATCTTGAATTTTGCAAATCCAACCTCAGATTCGTGATCAGCGACCCAAAAAATCCCCGTGTACCAAATTTGGTAAGGATCGGTTGAATTTTAATTTGAATTCGTTTTTGCATTCGAGAAGCACTATATCTGTCTGATTTATTGAGGTTAGAAGAAAACAGAACTGTATGGCTCAATCCAACCGATGAATATTAGCTAAGCGTGTCCGAATACATATTAATACATCTTTGGATTCATGAAAAAGCTTGAATCAATTTTTTAGGAGTATATTTTTCTTAATTTTTAGTAATTTTTACCTATTTTTTGAGGTTAGAAAAAAATTGAGATGTGATGGCGATATTCTGACGTCAGATTCGTGATCAACGGGCAAAAATACTACGGATCTGATATATCGCATCAAAAGTATACCCCACTTTTTTTTTGTGGAGCTGTGTTATCAACACAACCAAGACAAAATGTATGGTAGCCTCAAAAGAATTATTAAGATGCAATCTAGAGATCCGAGGAAGTATTACTGAATGGGTTCATAATTTTAAATACCTGGGAACACTGATAACAAGCTAGAGAGACTTAAACAGGGAAGTAAAATAACAGTCTATGAAGGCATCACTAATAGTAGGTTGTTTGACTGATATAGTATGGAAAAATAAATACCTCACAGGGGAAAGTAAAATAAGAATAAACAACAGTGAGACCGATACTCACATATGCTGTAAAAACAAGAGCTGACACATGTAAAATAGCACAAATGATGAGGACAACAGAAATGAAGGTGATTAGGGACATACATGGAAAAACTATCCACGACAGAATCCACAACAAAGATCTACAAGAACTAAGAAAGATCAAAGAAATATCCAAATGAACCAGAACTAGAAGAAAAACAATGGAATAAACACGTAGATCGGATGGACGACATCAGACTGGTAAAAAGGGCCAAACTCAATAAATCCTGCGGTAGAAGAATTACGGGCAGACCTCCGAAAAGATGGAAGAAATGCTGGACGTCCTTATCGGAAGAGGCCCAATGGGGATAAAACAGGCAGTATGCCCACTTATATGACACCATATAAGAAAGAAGAAGAAGAAGATTAAAGTTGGGAAAAAAATAAATAGGTGGATGGAAGGCGAAGAACGCTATAAAAAACCGGATTGTTGATGGTGATTTTCGTAAAACCGCAACTATCACACGTCCAATTATTCAATATTTTTACCCTATAGCATGCAACTGGAAGCTTTTGTTTTTTAAGGGCACTCTAGCATCATAATTTTATTGCAAAAGCAGCAAAGAAAGCTAGTGAATTAATATTTACTAAATCTAACAAAGACATTGGCTATACAGCACACAACAAATTAATAAATTAAGGACATTTCACAAATTAATTAACCAAAAAATCATAAACCGCAAAAGAGTTTTATAGTTTGCATTTCGATGTACACCACCGAATTTCTTGCACCGAATTGTTTGCGAATATAATTGTTTTGAAAAGACGTATAGGCAGCATTTCATACCAACATGTTTTTTACATTGTCTATTCTGACTTGTGTCTGGTAAATTACTGGCTAAATGGGTCCCGTAAATGTCTGAAATCCTACCAAAAGCGACAGAGTATTACGGCCTTCACCAAGTTGATGGCCGTTTTGAAAAGAATTCATCTAACTTTTTACATTAAATGGTAGCTACGTAGGTCCATCATGATGATGCAGAGACTGAAAAAACAGTCGAAAGAGTGCAAAAACGTTGGCTTTCTTCCCTCATCAAGTTTCTCAAAGATAGAATACTTCTTATAGATTCCTTAAAACATGATAAAACAGTGACCGGTGAATATTCTTCTCCATTATTAACTAAACTTCGTCAAAGAATTGTACGTCAAAGAATTGTAGAAAACGCCAAGGAAAGTATCTAAAGGGAGGTTGTTTTTGCAAGACAATGTGCCTGCTCACAAAGTGCTGTTAATTTTGAAAAAAAATAAGCGAATTGTATTTTAAACTGATTAAGCATCCCCCATATTCCCTCCCTGGACTGTCCTCTACTTTCAAAACTAAAAAAGCATTTGAAAGGAGACACACTTCATTCAAATGATGAAGTAATAAATGTTGTTAAAGCCGAGTTTGCAAATTAAGAAAAAAAAATTTTTTTGTGAAAGCTCTAGAGTTACTTTAAAACCATAGCATCAAGTGTACAAGGATGAAAGAAGATATTTTTTGTTATAATAAAAGACTGTTTTTAGTCAATTTCGACTGGCTTATTTAAATTGCGATGACGCGTTTCGCTGTCAATGCAGCTTCTTCAGATCTACATTTTACACTGTCAAGTTAGGATTAATATTCACAATTTTATATAATTTCGTAATTATAATATTACACGTAATTAATTTACATTGATAGTATTGGAAAACCCACACAGATTTGGGATTAGGAGAATAAATTTAATAATGGTGAATTGTTTAAATCTACCTCGTCGTTGAGTAAAGTGCCTGTAGTCCTTAATCGATTTTCTGTTAAAAGATGATTAGCATATGTTGAATTAAACTTTCTATGGATGAAACTTTTATTGTGTTCTGTAATTCTTTTATAAATGTACGTCCAGTATGTATGTTTTAGGACATGACCCACATGTTAATTGATAAACCCCTGATTTATTGTCTTTATTGATTTGTGGTTTGTAGTTTTTGAGATATTTCCCTATAGTATTGTTAGTCTTGTAAGCTATGTTGATATTTTTTTCATTAAAAATTTTTCCCAGTTTTCTGTTGGTTTGCCGAAATAGTCAAGCATTTAAATGTGGTTTTTCTGTCCTTAAAACGTGAGTATATATCTGAGATTGCCTTAATTCTAAGTTTTTTCCTAACGATGTTATCGACTAAAGTAACCGAATAACCGTTGTTAACAGCTACTTGTTTTATGTAATTTAATTCTTTAGTAAAATTGTCCTCTGATAAGGACATATTAGTTAGTCTATGTATAAAAGTATGATAAGCTGCGAGTTTATGATGGTTAGGGTGGTGAGAACTATTGTGAATTGTGGTATCAGTATGACAAGGTTTGTGATATATTGCAAATTCATGTTTTTTCCTGGTTTTACTGATTGTTAAGTCTAGGAAGTTGATTCTCCCTTCGACTTCTTCTTCCATTGTAAAACTGATATTTCTATGTAAAGAATTAATGTACTGTAAAAAGTGAGTTAATTGTCTATCCGTACCTGTAAAGCACACAATTATATCGTCTACCTATCGATACCAGTAGACATACATACGCATAGACTAACTAATATCCCCATACGGAGGACAATTTTACTAAAGAATTAAACTACATAAAACAAGTAGCCGTTAACAACGGTTATTCGGTTACTTTAATCAATAACATCGTTAGGAAAAAACCTAGAAACAAGGCAATCTCAGAAATATACCCACGTTTTAAGGACAGAAAAAAACCACATTTAAATGCTTGACCTATTTCGGCAAACCAACAGAAAAAACTGGAAAAATTTTATAAACCAAAAAAATATTAACATAACTTACAAGACTAACAATACTATAGGAAAATATCCTCAAAAAACTACAAACCACAAATCAATAAAGACAATAAACAGGGGTTTATCAATTAACATGTCCTAAAACATACAGGACAAACTGGACGTACATTTATACAAAGAATTACAGAACACGAAAAATGTTTCATCCATAGAAAGTCTAATTCAACATATGCTAATCATCTTTTAACAGAAAAATCACACATTTAACAAAATTTCCAAAATTTTACACACCCAACAAAAAGGTTTAAAACTAAACCTTTTAGAGACAATGCACATAAATCGATTAAGGACTACAGGCACTTTACTCAACGACCAAGTAGATTTAAACAATTCACTATTATTAAATTTATTCTCCTAATTCCAAATCTGGGTAGATTTTCCAATACTATCAATGTAATTTAATTAGGTGTAATATTATAATTAAGAAATTAAATAAAATTGTGAACATTAAACCTAACTTGACAGTGTAAAATGTAATCTGAAGAAGCTGCATCGACAGCGAAACGCGTCATCGCAATATAAATAAACCAGTGAAAATTGACTAAAAAACAGTCTTTTATTATATATTTATAATGAATTTCCATCAAGTAGAAGCTACAACCATTCAAAATTTAAAAAAAAAAAAAAAAGATATTTTTTGTCTTGAGATTTGCTTCTTTTCTGTTCTAAGCTAGACATTTATAAATACGCCTTCAAAATATAATAAAGATTTTCAACTTCTTAAACTGAAAAATCTGGTAGGTACCCAACGGGAAAAGTTAATCTTATTTTGGATACTTTCTCTATATTGAAAAAAAATATATTGGCATCCATCTAAGGGGCTTTTCTTTTTCTGCCGTTAAATTACGCCAGGCTGCACTTAGTTTATATTTGGAATATTTACGGTTATTACTCTAATTTCTCATTAATGTACCTAAACTGCAGCATTTTAAAGGCTTAATATCCTCTAATTAAGTACCTTCATATACACCTTGTATTTATCTGCAGCATATACAAATGTTCTTTGGTTACTGGAGCTTTCCTGAACTAACAGCTAAATAGGTAAATATTTCTCTATTTCCATTTAGAACATATGCAAATGTATACGTGAATGTAAGTTATCTTTCACATAATGGTATATACGAATCTAAACATTATACCAACTTTAGCGTTCTGGAAGACGTCCAAATTAATGAATTATTTTGTTCAATAGAGATCAAAGAAGTAAGCTAACCTGAACAAGTAAAATTATAGATAAAAAGCGTATTATACCGTTTGTCGAAAAGGTCTACGGATTGATTTTTTTCCAGGCCTTTAAGCAGCGCCATCTCGTAAACAACAGTAAAAGCTTCTCACATCTGCAAGAAACACAGTTGCATTCAACCAGCCAGTTGTGATCAGTCAGTGCTGAGGTGTAGACGTGCGAACTGCTTGTGTCGTAGTCGTTGTGTCACAGAAGTGTTATGGAGCAACAAGAAGTTATCAAATTTCATGGGAAATTGGCGTTCACAAGTGTTTGAGTGATTCATGGGCGCCCCAGTATAAGTTCAATCGACCCAATGGGAAAACATTTAAAAAATCGACAAAATTGTTTTAGATGACCATAAAGTGAAATTGTGTGAGATAGCTGACACCTTAGAGATATCAAAAGAACGCGTTGGTCATATTTTTCACTAACATTTAGGCATGAGAAAGCTCTGTTTGAAATAGGTACTGCGTTTGCTCATTGTGGACCAAAAACAACAACGTGTTGATGATTTTAAGAGCTGTTTGGGCCTGTTTAAGCGCAATAAAAAGGATTTTTTCATGCGATATGTGACAATGGATGAAACATGGATTCACCACTACATACCGGAGTCAAATCAGCAGTCAGCTGAGTGGACAGCAGTCGGTGAAAATCTCCCGAAGCGACCAAAGACACAACAGTCGACCGGGAAGTTTTGGCCCCTGTATTTTGGGATGTGCATGGAATAATTTTCATCGACTATGAAAAGGGGAAAAACCATCAATAAGGAATATTATATAAAGTTATTGGTGCGTTTTAAGGCAGAAATCCCAAAGAAACGGCCCCCAATGGACAAGACAAAAGTGCTCTTTCTCAAGACAATGCACCGTGTCATAAATTAATGGTTACGATAGCAAAATTGCATGAATTGAAGTTCGAATTGCTTCCTCATCCACCGTATTCTCGAGATTTGGCCCCCAGCGACTATTATCTATTCACAGACCTCAAAAAAAAGCTCACGGGAAAGAGATTTGGCTCCAATAAAGAAGTTTTCGCCGAAACTGAGGCCCATTTTGCAGGCAAAGACAAATCCTTCAACAAGAAAGGTATAGAAATGTTAGAAAAGCATTGGACTGATTATATCGCTCTTGATGGATAAGGTTAAATTCTGCAGACAAAATGTGTTTTAAATAGCTAGACCAAAAACTTGTCAATCTACGTGTTATATGTACAAAGTGTCGAATTTATAACTTATTTCGTTCGAAAGTTATCGTGCCAACAGCTCGACAGATGGACAGAGCGACAGAAATAAGTGACTATGTTTTTCGTTATCTAGGAGCCCTTTACCAAGGAAAGTAAATCTTTCAAATATACCTTTAGTGAACGTTTGCCGCCGTGCATATAAAAACTGGATCATCCAAGGTAAATGAAACGGACACAAATGACAATGAATTTTTGTATCAAAAAAATATTTCCGAAACTTGGTGATGCGAAAATTAAAAAAGAGATATTTGTAGCCCCTCAAATACGGAAACTTCTAAATCTTTGACCAAAATATAAATTAGCCCGAGGAAACTTCCAGGAATTGTTTTGGAATTTTTGTTAAAAACTTTTTGGGCAACCATAAGGAAGAAACCATGAAAATTTAATTAATGAACTTTTAACATCTTACTCAACTTTTGACTGTAACCTAATTCAAATACACTTTTTGGATTCGCACAAGGAATTCTTTCCCTAAAATCTGGGTGCTTTTAACGACGAACAGGACTAAAAATTTTACCAAAACATTTTCAACATAGAAAAACGAGGCCCTAGATTATTGGTGAACTATTGTTGGACACTAAAAAGGAGCTACTTGTAGCCAAGTAGTCACAAAAATTGTAATATATGAAGTAGAGTCTGTCAAGTAGGAACGTACTACTCAGTATATATCACCACTACACCAAACACTTTATTTTTGCACTCGACGCGCGTTTCGCTAACCATATTAGCTTCATCAGGAGCGATGATCAATCATCAATAAAGTGTTTGGTGTAGTGGTGATATATACTCAGTAGCATCATTGTGTAAAGTAGGAACGTGTCCGCCATAATTCATTTTTAGTAAATGCGATTCTAGCGATTCAACAAAAAATCGGTAGAGGAAACCTTTGTCTACGACGCATTTTAGTAAAATTATCAGTCGATTCCGAACTTTCGTCAAAATCACGTAAAATCAAAAATGAATCACTTGTTTGCGCGCTATGTTCCCATCCCAAGGGGCCTAAAATCACTCATTCCGCGGCCATTAAACATATTAAAAGTCGGTATCGTTTGTGAAGAAGTGAGTAAATCGTTTTAACGAGACTTGTCAAAACGTGGCTCGACAGGCAAAGTCACTCCGAAAATCGAAAAACGAATCGTGTTTTTGTTTTCACGGAACCCCGCTGCGTTAAGAAACAGCAAAATTAAAAAATTGGTTTGATTTTTTTTGTATGGGTCTAGCACACGTGCTGCAGGGAAGTCCCTAAAGCGCTCCAGGAGCGGCATGAGTGCGGAAAAAAAAAAAGCGATTCACGTTGTTCTTGAATCACTGTAAATTGTACTCGGTGGGAAACACAGCGCTGGGCAAATTATTCCAAAGGGATGATGTTCTCCATATAAAAGACTGCTTGAAAAGCGTTGTACGCGGAGTAACAAGCTGAACCTCATTCGGATGTGAAGCACCAGCGCGATGTGTATTTCTAACATGCACCGCTTTGGGAGGAATTAAGCGGGCTATATCCTTCGAACACCTTCCATGAAAATACTTGTAGAACAGACTCAAGTCGCCAACCGTTCTTCGTTGTTCGAGCGAATCAGGGCCGCCGGTCAGTTCCGGGTCTCCAATCAGACGGACAGCTCTTCTCTGAAGCTGAAGCTTTGTAAAGAATTAACAGTTGTTGTGGGGTTTAAAAGCTTTCTGGTTCGAAATAATATTCCCAACTTTTGAGAAGCTCTCCTTGCTATGCCTGCAACATGTTCGTGCCAGGACATATTTGCTCCCAAACTAACGCCCAACAAATTGAGTGACGATGCTAGGGGAATGGAGTGCCCCGACATAACTATGTCGGATTCAGCAACGTTAACTTTTTTAGAAAAAACTGCCGCCAGGGTTTTTGTAGCGTTAAATTCCACTTGGTTAGTGTCACCCCAAGAAAGAATTTCTTCCAGGTCTTTGTTAAGTTGAACGACCTCCTGCTGTCTGCGGATATTCGCCTGAGCAGCCGATATCCGAGTTTTCAAGGTGAATGAAGAGACAAGCGTACTGTGATCCGCAAAGCTGTAGATTGGATTCCCGGTCTTTTCCAGCAGATCGTTAATGTAAATGAGAAAGAGAGTAGGAGACAGTATGGAGCCCTGGGGCACACCGGCTTTGATAGTGAAGGTGTTAGAAAGAAATCCGTCGATCGCCACTCGTAAAGAACGCCCTCTGAGGAAACATGAGATCCACAAACAGAACCTTTCAGACATACCACAAGAGCGTAGCTTAGCCAACAGTCCATCGTGCCAAACACGGTTGAATGCCTTGGATATGTCAAGAGCAACCGCTCAGGCGAAACTAATGGCATAGGCGACGCCATCAGTTCGGGTCAAGTAACCAGTAGAGGGGACTATAAGGAATAGGCCCTCTATCTTTATTTAAATTACTTTTACATTTTATAATTTCCATATTTTTTCATATGCGTTCAACAATCCCCTGTCAGATACATTTATAACACTGGTAAACAAAATTGTAACTTTGTCGTTCCACTCGGACTTTTATGATATTTTTTACTTTAATAAGTGGTTGGCAGTAAAAACAAACAAAAAAAAATCTGTTAGCCAAGAATTTTATTCTCTTAAGTAATTTAATATATTTCAAAAAACAATGACCTCCTAAACCAAAAATGTAAAAAAGTTTTATTATGAAGTTACGATCTAAGATTTTCTAGCAAATTTAGATCCTGGTTGGTCCCTTTTGATTGTCCAGCAGTAATCTGCCAACATATTTGGGTTCACGATTTCGAAAATAGCTGATTTTAGTTTCATGATGTAGCAAATTCCATCCTTTTAATCGAGATCCTAATACTACTCAGTATATATCACCACTACACCAAACACTTTATTTTTGCACTCGACGCGCGTTTCGTTAACCATGTTAGCTTCATCAGGAGCGATGATGGATCCTTTTAATCATTTAAATCGCGAACCAAATCGTTTAGGTCTCCTTGAGTTATCAAGCGTGGCTTGGTTAGAATCGCTTCAAACTTAGAGTCATCGTCCTCATCAACACATTGGCTTGAAGTGGAGGATTGTGTATCGTCAATCTCAACGGACGCAGATGCAACTGGTATAGGCAGATTTTCACTATGAGGGACTGGTCTTATGGCTGAAGGTAAATTAGGGTAAATAGATGTGTGTTTTTTCTTGAAATTTATACCATTTACGTCAGTAAGACAAAAATAGCAGTCCGAAATGTGATGTCTTGGTTCGGTCCAAATCATGGGTACAGCAAACTTCTTCTTCCAATCGGTTAAATCCTTCACACACGTTATGCAACAAATATGAGGGGTCCAGGATTTGTATTGATGGGCCACAGCGAAACCAAAATACCGGTGATAACTCTCCAAGACTGGTTTTGTGAAATTTCGTCTTTGTTTTTTGAAAGTCAGTTCACCACAAACATAACAAAAAGAGTTAGGATCGTTACTACACTTTCTCGACATGTTAAAACAGTTAATAAATCGCAATATTTTGATGAAATCACAGACAAATAGTTTTATGACTATTTCTTCGCGAACGTTCCTTTGCTTTTAATGCCGTAGTACTAGTTATAAGTATTACCGTATGACAAGAAAACTGAGGCTAATTGAAACAAAACAACTGCAGTTTAATAAAGAGGGTAGTTAGCTAAAACAGTATCAGCTATCAAAGTTCGTGTGGCATGACTAGTGTTGACCAGTGTACTTATTCTTAGATTATCTAAAATCACAGTATGTTCAGCTTCAAGGGCATATTCGGCAATGCTAGACTTTTCTGTTATACTGCGTTTTAAACATACTAAATGTTCTTTAAATCGTGTTTTAATTGACCTTTTAGTTTGCCCAACATACTTTTTGTCGCAATCATTACAACTAAATTGCACTTTTCTCACAATTAGGAATCTTATCTTTAGGATTTCCTAAGATATTCCACCTATTGTCTGATGAATTATAGACTAAGGTGAGGCCTACCTTATAAATACCTTATTGAGTCCCCTGCTATATTTCGGATTATATAGTATGGAGACATACTTGGTCTTATTTTCTTCGCTTGTAAAAAAGGTGGAATTCTGAATACTTACAACTTACTAAGGTAATTACGCCATTGTTAACACACCAAAAAATACATTGATGGCAAAAGATGTTCTCAAAACACATTTTTTCAAGTATACAAGCGATCCCGTTCTTACTTAACAAACTGTGTTTGTTATTTTATACTCTAATTGTTCAATCAAAATCATTTTTTTTCCTCAGTCCTCAACAGCAAGTATAACTGATAGTGTCAGAAAAACAGATAAGTTAACTAACAAGATGACATTAACAAAAAAAATTTAACTTTCTGATTTTGAAGACCCGTCGCACAATGGGGACAATACGGAGCTTTTCCCCAAAATCATTTTCTGGTTGCAACGTGTAAGGAATCTTAATATATTTTTTTTAAATCTTCGTTCTTGATTTCTTCATCGATTTGTCTCAGCAGATTTTTGATTATTTATCATAATTTTTAGTAATTTATCAATATATATTTCTTTTTTCCAAAAAACACATTTTTTCGCAATAAAAGAAGTCAAAGTCACGCAATTTTCAAGGAATCTCCATATTTTTTTTGATAACCTTCATTTTTAATTTTCTTTCTCGATCTGTCTAAGTGGCTTTTTGAATATTGACTATAATTTAAACTCATTTTTCATTAAATATAGTTTTTAGCCATTTTCGCCAAGAACATCAAACCTATCATAACCCTATGCAAATAGGAAAAATGATCAGATGAACGTTCATTAAACGTGAGGCTTTTAAACCAGGAACTCCAAACGTAACGTAACTTAATATAGCGAAGTTCGGTACATTAGGTTATGTTAGGTTAAAGTTCCTACATTAGGTCATGTTAGGTTTGGCGTTCGCTACAATAGGTTAGGTTAGGTTCGGTCTTCGCTGTATTAGGTTATGTTAGGTTTGGAGTTCCTGATTTAAAAGCCTTGAAGTTAGGATACATTCAGCTGATCATTTTTCCTCTTTGCATAGGGTTAAGATAGGTTTGATGTTCTTGGTGCAAATGGCTAAAAACTACATTTATGGAAAAATGAGTTTAAATTATGGTCGATAATCAAAAATCCGCCCTAATAGATCGACAGAGAAATCAAAAACAAAGATTATAAAAAAAATTGTTGGGACTCCTCGAAAATTGCAATCAAAAAATGAATTTGGATAAAAATTACGTATTGTGCCTATTGTCCGCCGGTTATAATAGATTTTTATTTTCTATTATTTTTTATATGTATCGAGCATATCTTCATGCTTCAGGATCCCCAGAACTCGAAAAACATAGTTTCAAATATAAAATTTTGTATACATATACCAGGTGTACAAGTATGAAATGCGGATTTCAGACAACAGATGGTACACCAATGCAGTTTGTGCTATAAAAATTTGACACTGCGCCATTTTGTTGTGTCATTAACAAGTGTCAGACTCGCACGAGTGATAATTTGGAAAAGTGTGTGCGTAGTGTTGTGTTGTTGTATTCAATATGTCGAAATTTATGACGAACAAAGAGCATTCGCGGACAACATTAATTTTTTGTTTTTATTTGAAGAAAACTGCTGTTGAATCATACCATTACTTCGAGAAGCTTATGATGAACATGTTCCATCGCAAGATACGTGTGAACGATGGTTTTCGGCGTTTCAAAAGTGGTGACTTCGATGTTACAGACAAGGAACGTGGAAAACCGCCAAAAAATAGGGGATGTGGAATTGAAAACACTGTTGGACGAAGATGATTCGCAAACACAAAAACAACTCGCCGAGCAATTGGGCGTTAGTCAACAAGCTGTTTCCAATGGACTACGGGAGATGGGAAAGATTCAAAAAGACCGGTAGATGGGTACCACATGAGATTGAACGACAGCAAATGGAAAAGCGCAAAAACACGTGTAACATTTTGCTCGCTCGGTACAAAAGAAAGTCGTTTTTTGCATCGTATAGTTACAGGGGATGAAAAGTGGATTTATTTTGAGAATCCCAAGCGCAAAAAATCATGGGTAAGACTTAGGCGCACCATCCACATCGACCGCAAGATCGAATAGCTTTGACAGAAAGACGATGCTCTGTGTTTGGTGGGACCGGAGGGGCGTGGTCTATTATGAGCTGTTAAAACCTGGGGAAACGGTTAACACTAAACGTTACCAATAACAATTGACCGATTTGAACCGTTCGCTGCTGGAAAAAAGACCAGAATACCGAAAGAGGCAACACAAAGTTATTTTTCTTCATGACAATGCTCCATCAAATACGGCAAAACCAGTTCGCGATACGTTGGAAGTTCTACCCCATGTGGCTTACTCACCAGACTTGGCTCCTTCCGATTACCGCTTGCTTGCATCGATGGGTCACGCACTTGCTGAGCAGCGCTTTGGTTCGTACGAAGATGTGAAAAAATGGCTCAATGAATGGTTCGCAGCAAAAGGGGAAGATTTTTACTGGCGTGGTATTCACATATAAACGTTTAAAGAAGTGGAGGTTAAAGGTAAATGAGACATGTTCTAAGTCTTTGTCATAATTTAATTTTAACAGTAGTCTTTTCTCTGCCTAACTACTAATCTCGCTATAAATTACCTATCGTTTAAAATATAAGGCAACAGTTTTTCTTTATTGTGTAAAAGATAAATTTCGTATTTATTTTAGAACTAGGTAAATTATTTCATCAATTTTTAAAATCATACGAAGTATTAAAATTATGTAGAAAAGAAATAATAACAAATTTTGGATGGTCAACATCAGCAAGGCAGCCAAAGAAGCAATTATACTCGCCAAAAGAAAATGGATATATACAGAGAGAAAAATCCAGTATAACACTAGAGATTCATATAATATGTAACTCAAGGTATTCCACACAAAATTATTATTTAAACTAAAATTTATAGAATTTATGGTTTTAGATTCAAACGCACGTGAAAAAGTAAAAACAATAATACATAAAAAATATTTAAAACAATACAATAAATTACAGTACCTCATACAACAAAAACGTAAAACATCACAAACTAAGAAAGAAAAAGAATTTTTTATCGATCGTCAATTCTTTAATCGATTTATTAACATTTCAATACACCTCTTTCGGCAGGGAAAAAAATCTTCTAACAAAAGGTTTCAAACACTATATTCAAACTAACTTTAATATCAAAGAATCGGAGACATTAGGTATTGATACTTAGATAGCCTTCCAAGATATTCCTAACAACATATCATCAAAATTTCAAACAGCCGAAATTATTAAAAAAAATTTTTAATAAATTTTAAATAAAGATCCGACAAATATTTTTCAAAAAGAATCATCAAATTGAAGAGGATAAGGCATCATTCCACAATAAAGATTATTTAAATTGAAAAATATAAATCCCCAAATCCCACAATTTATTCACTCATTTACACAAACCTGACCACCCTATCAGACAGTTGTATCCCATAAGTCTGCTCCACCATATAAGACGTCATCCTTTTTAATAGATTTAATCAAATATCATAGCAAATTTGAACCTAAATACAGTATCAAAAACTATTACGAACTCGTGGATAAAGTTAAGAATATAACAATACCAGATAATTCTAAATTAGTTTCTTTCGATGTCAAAAACTTATTTCCCCCAGACGAAACGATAATTTTAATAGAGAATCTATTAACAAAAAAACAAAGTAAATGAAGTTATAAAAATGGACATAATTAACTTATTAAGAACCTGCCTAACACAAAATTATTTTTCATTTAACAATAAATTCTACAATAGTAAGGAAGGGTTAATTATGGGGAGTCCATTAAGCTCATTACTTGCCGAAATTTTCATGGACAGTATTAAAACAATGATATTTAACAACCATAATAACAATAGTAATAATTGTCTATACTGGTATAGATACGTAGACGATATAATTGTTTGCTTTACAGGAACGGACAGACAATTAACTCGCTTTTTACAGTACATCAATTCTTTACATATAAATATCAATTTTACAATGGAAGAAGAAGTTGAAGGGAAAATCAACTTCCTACACTTAACAATCAGTAAAACCGGGGAAAACATGAATTTGCAATATATAACAAACCCTGTCCTACAGATAGCACAATTCACGATAGTTCTCACCACCCTAACCATCATAAACTCGCGGACGATCGAAGCTTTATACATAGACTAACTAATATTCCTTTATCAGAACACAATTTTTCTAAAGAATTAAACTACATAAAACAAGTAGCCGTTAACAACGGTTATTCAGATATCTGAATCGATAACATCGTTAGAAACAAACTTAGAAACAAGGCAATCTCAGAAATATTCCCAAGCTTTAAGGACAGAAAAACCACATTTAAATGCTTAACCTATTTCGGTAAACCAACAGAAAAACTGGGAAAATTTATAAATCAAAAAAATATCAACATAGCTTACAAGACAAAACAATACTACTACAACTATAGGGAAATATCTCAAAAACTACAAACCGCAAATCAATAAAGATAATAAATCAGGGGTATATCAATTAACATGTGGGTTATGTCCTAAAGTATACATAGGACAAACTGGACGAACATTTATACAAAGAATTACAGAACACGAAAAAAATTTCATCCATAGAAAGTCTAATTCAAAATATGCTAATCATCTTTTAACTGAGAATCTCACGTTTAATAAGAATTTCAAAATTTTACATACCCAACAAAAAGATTTAAAACTAAACCTTTTAGAGATAATGCAAATAAATCGTTTAAGGTCTACAGGTACTTTGCTCAACGACCAGGTAGATTTAAAAAATTTACCATTATTAAATTTATTCTCCTAATACCATTTCTGTGTGAATTTTCCAATACTATCAATATAATTTAAATAGGTGTAATATTATAATTAAGAAATAATATAAAAACTTGACAGTGTAAAATGTAGATCCGAAGAAGCTGCATCGACAGCGAAAAGAGTCATCACAATTAAAAATAAACCAGTGGAAATTGACTAAAAAACAGTCTTTTATTATAGATTTATATTAATAATAACAAATTAATACAAAAACTATATTTAATATTATAATCAAGACATATAATAAACCGTTAACTTCTACACAAATTTTGATCATCTAATAAACCACTTTACACCAAAGTTATATCATTTAGATACGGAGTTTAGAATGGTTTTAGGACTTTTTTCCTAACAAAATTCTAGTTTAATTCATTTTTGAACGTTTTTAGTGTTGCGTCTGTGTGTAACACCTGATTTTCTCCGAAACGATTGGACATAGAAAGTTGAAATTCAGCAGAAATATAGGAATAATTAGCCTAATTAGAGCCGTGTAGTTTTAAAAGTTAAATTTTGATTTAAGTGGTTAGTTTTGGGGGGTGAAATCGGAAGTGAAAAAAAAATTACCACGTCATCAAGTAGGGTGTCAAATTAAAGCGTGTGGAAACACGAGTACAAACATATATATGATATAATACTTGTGCACACCTTTTTGGTATTATTTTTAAAAAATAGCCAAAAATCGCTCTACTTCCCTCCTTCTCGAAAAATACCGATCAAAAAATTTTTAAAAAAATTCTAGAATATTCTTCATAAAGTATGAATTGAGCGAAAATTATCACAAGTGCATTCTTTTGATAATTTATTTAGTATAGAAGAGAACTATGAAAACTCTGTGCCTGGACAATATGGTGTAGGTCTTGTTAATATACTTTTCAGTACTGCTCGCGCATCGCTCCTATACCGAAGCAAAAAAATTTTATTTAGTTTGTTGATAAATAAATAAATATTTAGGTAGTAAATATTTGTTCTACACTTTTATTACTAGATTCTAAACTAAGCTAGATTGTTCTATTGGCTATTAGTTAGCTAAGATACTGTAACTATTGTACATTATTAACTAAGAAAAAACGTGAAAATACATATTGGATTCTAAGATATACATGTCAGGGACCTAATTAACTTAACCTAGGTAAGGATTTTATTTTATTTTAAAAGAAATCAGCATATAGAACACTAATTGCGCAAGTTTGACTTGCACTTGGCCGTTTTGGTACTTCATATGATTTTTTTTTAAAATTTTTTATGAATATGTTATTTTGATAGTCAGGTTATTTATGTAATAACTGCTAACTAGTTTCGTTTAATTCACTAAATCGCCCTTTAATGCCATATTGTATTGACTATATTGGTTTTCACCACCTTTTTTGAGAGTTTGTTTTTCTAATTTTTTATGCAGGTTTTTAACTTTTGAGGAAAGATAAAAAATTAGAATTTTTGAAAGTTAAAGTGCTGGAAAGAAAACCATCAACCGCTAGATGCAAAGAACCGTCTCATCTGTTATAAAAGATAATTTAATAACCGTTAGAAGCTTAAGACAACAAATTTCCAACTTGGCAAAAATTCTAATTAGAGTTATAAAATTAAAATATTTAGAAATGTTATTCAATGTTATGCCGGGAATAAACATGTCCAGTTACGATACTTTAATTTTTTGTCATTACACTCCATAAAAAAAATTTTTGTGTATTTGTTGCCATACGGTAGAACTGATGCAACATTCTCGCACAGTACAGAAGTATTATAATTCTTCTATAGTAATATTAACGTGTTTTTAACCACTTTTTACACCATTCCTAGAAAAAAGTACGTTGGCAACTTCTTTTTTTAATTTAATTTCCTAAGAGTTCTTTAGAAATAAAACAACAACTTTGTTCTTTTACTTTTTACCTTGCTCTGTATTTAAATGTTTACAGAGAAACAAAGAAGTCTTTGTGTTTTTTCTTTTTTCTAATGATATATAAGACTTATTTCCTTAAAAGGCTTTTTTACTCGTCAATTTAAGAGTACTTTTGCCTTATAGGATTCTGAACAAATAAAGGAAAACATAAGGAAAAGTATTTCTTAGTCCTACTATCAATTGACTCTGTCAATCAATTGAATTAAATACTAAAATCCCAAAATTACTTTTGTAATTTCGATTCTCATTCTTTGTTTAGTGGAAAAGTTTCCGAAAATGCTATTGACAAAAACACTACTATAATAGTTTCACTATATAAAAGAGTAAAAGTCTTTTTATAGCCTAATTCCGGATCTTCTATTAGGAAATTATTGAGAAAAGTAAACTAATATTTCTAATTAAATATTAAGGGACGGTAAGTAAAAATTTGTATATAGACAATAGACAATAGACAATTTATTCATCTTTTCAGCTACAAAAGTTGTAGATAAGACATGTCATCAAAGGTAAGTATGATCCCATCTTAGGTAATATCAAAAATAATATATAGAAAAAAAAAGAAATCTTACTATTAAACACATTAATACACAGTAAATACAAAATATAACAAAAAACATAACATACATATTTATAACAAACAAATTTATAACAAACAAAATACATACTGAAGATGCTTTAATTAAGTAAGGATGTTATAAAGAATAACATTCACACTCTGCCCAGCAGATAACTTTCAAATTCAGTTACAGAATAAAAAGTTTTACTTAATAGTATAGTTTTTTATTTGTTTTTTAAAACGTGCCATAGATTCAATCCTTTTTACATTTTCCGGCAAAAAGTTAAACAGTCTGCAACCTAAGTAATGACTAGTTTTTTTTAACATATTCATGATTGTGTTTTTCAATATAAAAATTTTCTCTGTTTCGAGTCGGATAACGATGAAAAGATCTATGTGACATGAAGCTATCTTGATTTTGATAGATATACATTAAGAGTTTACATATATAAATACTTGTAACTGTTAATATTTTTTCTATTCTTAAAGACTTCCCTACAGGATACGTTATATGGCATACTAAAAATTAGTCTCATGATTCGTTTTTGCATTACCAGCACTCTGTCCAGTTCCTGCGCACTTCCCCAAACCGCCAGACCATAGGACATGGCTGGGTACGCATTAGCGCAATAGACAGTTATGAGATTGGGAACACTTAATGAGTTTTTTAAAGATTTTATCATAAAAAAAAAACATTTATTTAGTCTTGAGCAAACGTAATCTATGTGCAAACTCCATTCGAGCTTAGAATCTATTATGATTCCTAAAAACTTTGAACTATGGCTAACAGGCAAATTCATATTATTAAATACAATATTTAGGTTTATTGGTTTGCGCATTTTTGTCTTAAATTCCATAGACACGGTCTTTGATAGATTTATTATAAGGTTATTCGTTTTACACCAGTTTGAGAACTCAGTTAATATTATTTTAATTTTTTTCTCCAAAAGTTTCTCATCTTTGGCTGAGATGACTATGGTCGTATCGTCAGCGAACATAAAAACGATTACACATGAAATGTATTCAGATAAGTCGTTTACGAACAATAAGAAAATTAGCGGACCTAGGACACTGCCTTGTGGGGTCCCTAAGTCACAGTTTGTCATTTGCGAAAAAATATTACCAATTTTTATTTTAAAGTTTCTACCCTTCAAAAATGAATTAAACCATTTATTTAGTGGTCCTCCAATACCTATCCTTTCAAATTTTCTAACAACAATGTTTCAACATAAAATGGAAGGGTTCATGGTATTGATTAGATGAGAAAATATGACTCTATAGATTTAACAGTGCCAATTTGGAGCAGCCGCCCGACATGTTGCTTATGATTGCACTAATCATCTTCAGGGATATTTACTCGTACTTGAAGAATAGAGGGCCCTGGAGATATCTCGTACAACTGTAGGTGAAACGTTGGAAAGTTAATTGAGATTTGCACGGTCTAATCCTAAGAACGATCATTTGTCATGACAGTTTTCTTTTCATTTTTGGAGACTAACATTTTGACGACCACATTACCGTATGACAAAGTTTAAAAAAAATCTAACCAACCTTACCTAGGCTAAGTGACATGTACATATCTTAACATCCAATATGTATTTTCAAGTTTTTTCTGAATCAATAATGCATAATAATTAGCATCTTAGCTACCTAATGACCACTAAATCAATCTAGCTCAATCTGGATTCTAGTAACAATACTGTAAATCATATATTTACTACCTAAATAAAATAAAATTATTTTCTCTCGGTACACTTTAGATACAGCCATATTATGATTTAACTCTCACTGGGCTATCAACAGGAGTATTGTCCTGAGTGTTGGACCTCGAAAAACTTGTGCTCTTTTGTTTACAAACAATTGAAGTTTTCAAAACGCGTTTTTTGAGCTTAAAATGCGAATCACTCCGGTTATATATGTCGGTTCGAAACAAAAAAAAACAAACCGTTAGTAATGAAATTTCCAACAAATCCTTGTTAGTTTTAAGTTGCTCAAATGTGTACATAACCTATAAAATTGAAAAAACCAAAAAAAAAACTTTTTTTTTTTTCACTTTATTTTCAGTTGTAATAAAAATACTCTGAAACTTTGGTTCAAAAATATTGAACCCAGTAGGTACAATTGAATTTGTTATTTAAAATTTGAATAGCCCGCCATTTTATGCCATTTGGTCCAAAATAAACCTTTTTTTTTCAAAATTTAGGTTTTGACGCCAGCTTTCCGATGCCATTAAAAAAAAATTTTGTTGAGTTATTTTAACCGTTTTTCTTTTTACATTTGCTTAATAATCAAATAACAACAAATGCGTTTTTTCAGTCATTTTGAAAGAAAAAAATGAAAAACTCTTTATCACATCTGGTAGAAAATCGCGAGACTTTTATTTTAAAAAAATCATTTTGAATGACAATTTAAAAAAAAAAAGTCAATTGTTGGTAAAAAACAAATGTAAAGAAAACGGTTAAGGTGGCTCCAAAAAAAAAATATATTTTTTTAATGGCATCGGAAACCTGACGTCCAGACCTAAATTTTGAAATAAAAAATCCATTTTAGATTAAATGGCATAAAATGGCGGATAATTCAAATTTTAAATAACAAATTTAATTGTGTCCACTAGATTCAATATTTTTGTACCAGAATTTTAGGGTAATTTTGCTATAACAAAAGACATATTTTATGAAAGTTTCAAGCCGATAGGTTCACTTAATCGACCTGTATAATAAAATGAAAAAAAAAAAACGGAGCTTTGCCTACTTTTTCAATTTTGTAGGTTATGTACATATTTGAGCGGTTTAAGACCAATGATGATTTGTTGGATATTTCATTACGAATAGTTAAGTTTTTTGTTTGTCTCGTTTCAACTGATATAGCCGTAGTTATTCACATTTTAAGCTCAAAAAAAACCGTTTTGAAAAGTTAAATTGTTTATAAACAAAAGAGCACAACTTTTTTGAGGTTCAAAACTAAGGACAATACTCCTGGTGATACCTCAGAGAGAATAAAATCATAATATTGCTCTATCTAAACTATACCTGTCTCATCATTATTTTGACTTTTTTTTACTGTACTAAAAGTATATTAAAAAAAACATCATATTTTTAATCCATATAGCTTTTTTTTTTCATACCAGATGCATTATTAAACGTAAGGAACTCGTGATAATTTTCGCTCAATCTACACTTTATGAAGACTATTCCAGAATTTTTTCCAACTTTTTGAGATAGGGGGGAGAATAATTTTTGTCAAATTTTTAAAAATAATGCAAAAAAAAGTGTGCGCAAGTATTACTGTTATTTAACATCCCACTCGATGTCCTGGTAAATGTTTTTTTCACTTCCGATTTCATCCCATAAAACTAACCCCTTCAGTCAAAATTTAACTTTTAAAACTACAAGGCTCTGATTAGACCAATTCCTAATATTTGTGCTAAATTTCAACTCTATATGTCAAATATGGTAGTTTCGAGGAAAATCGGATGTGACAGACAGACACAGAAATGATCCCATAAGTGTTCCATATGAAATAATCTTGGTGTTAACTCAATTTTGCG
This sequence comes from Pachyrhynchus sulphureomaculatus, assembly GCA_019049505.1. Taxonomy (NCBI): domain Eukaryota; kingdom Metazoa; phylum Arthropoda; class Insecta; order Coleoptera; family Curculionidae; genus Pachyrhynchus; species Pachyrhynchus sulphureomaculatus. Next base: position 57,968,834 of record CM032452.1, read on the forward strand.
GATTTACTTCTCTTACTCACAGGGGTAGTGAAGACAAACAGGTACACTTAATGATCTTAGGGGTTCTTGCGTTGAAATATATATATATATATATATATATATATATATATATATATATATATATATATATATATATATATATATATATATATATATATACTAAGTTATGAAACTAGTTAGGGGAACTCGGCAAAAAACAGGCATCAACAGATGTTCATACTATATTCATTTAGCCAATATTTCGGTCCTAGGTTGGGACCTTCATCAGGGCACAAATTGTAGTATGAAATTTAATCTAACAAGAATGACCATCAACAACAATCGCCATAGTAAAAAACCAACACTGAAATAAAACTACCACAATTCACTAACATATTAACATAAAAACATGGCATTTACAACAGGGATGCCATTGATAACGTTGGATGCTGAAATTCAAAAACTAATTAACCACCTGCCATCTTAAAGAAAAATGAAAAGACTTTTTTATTTTTCTTTAAGATGGCAGGTGGTTAATTAGTTTTTGAATTTCAGCATCCAACGTTATCAATGGCATCCCTGTTGTAAATGCCATGTTTTTATGTTAATATGTTAGTGAATTGTGGTAGTTTTATTTCAGTGTTGGTTTTTTACTATGGCGATTGTTGTTGATGGTCATTCTTGTTAGATTAAATTTCATACTACAATTTGTGCCCTGATGAAGGTCCCAACCTAGGACCGAAATATTGGCTAAATGAATATAGTATGAACATCTGTTGATGCCTGTTTTTTGCCGAGTTCCCCAACTAGTTTCATAACTTAGGATTTTGTTAGATACGGCAACTTTTGCTTTCTCTCTCTTTATTTTATATATATATATATATATATATATATATATATATATATATATATATATATTTATATATAGTATATATATTATTTGTACAACAATACAACACAGGAATCATCCAAGAAGCCAAACTGAGAAAAATTGTGGTCTAAAGAAAAGGGATAGTGATCTCAATCTCCCAGCCCCATGAAAATGCGTAATAATACAAGGAATACCATTTATATGCTGTCGGAATGAAGATTGTAGCGTTAATTGCTCTGCCCTCTGTGGGCTAACATGGAAGGTCTCGGTCTTATTTAGTGTGTTGGTTGCTGATATGTTTGTGCCTTCAATTATAAACAAAAAAGCACAAGTTTTTCGAGGTCCAAAACTCAGGGCAATACTCCTGGTCATACCTCAAAGAGGATACAATCATAGTATTGCTGTATCTAAACTGTGCAATTTCTAATGTTTTTTTACTGCCCTCTTTTTAGTACGTTACTTCAACCGCGTCGCGCGCCGCTGTGCCGAGAGAAAATAATTTTATTTTATTTGTCTGTAATGAAACAAATATTTAGGTAGTAAATATTTGGTTTACACTATTATTACTTGAATCTAGATTGAGCTAGATTGATTTATTGGCTATTAGGTAGATAAGATGCTAATTATTATATATTATAGACTCAGAAAAAACGTGAAAATACATATTGAATGTTAAGATATATACATGTCACGAACCTAATAAACTTAGCCTAGGTAAGGATTTTATTTTATTTTAAAAGCAATTACACTATGGATTACTAACTGCGCAAGTACGACTTGCACTTGGCCAATTTTTTTTTTAAACTTTGGCATACGGTAATGTTGTTGTCAAAATGTTAGTCTCTGAAAATAAAAAGAAAACTGTCATGAAAAATAGTAGTTTTTAGGATTAGACCGTGCAAATCTCAATCAACGTTTCGTCTACAATTGTACGAGATATTTCCAGGGCCGTTTACTCCTTAAGTAAGAGTAAATATCCCTGAAGATGATTAGTGCTATCATAAAAAACATGTCGGGCGGTTGCTCCAAATTGACAGTGTTAAATCTATAGAGCCATATTTTCTCATCTAATCAATACCATGAACACTTCCATTCTATGTTGAAATATTATATACAAATTTTTACTTACCATCTGTTAATATTTTATTAGAAATATTAGTTTGCTTTTTCTCAATAATCTCCTAATAGAAGATCCGGAATTGGGCTATAAAAAGACTTTTACTCTTTTATATAGTGAAACTATTATAGCAGTGTTTTTGTCAATAGCGTTTTCGGAAACTTTTCCACTAAACAAAGAATGGCAATCGAAATTACAAAAGTATTTTTGGGATTTTAGTATTTAATTCAAATAATTGACATAGTCAATTGATAGTAGGACTAAGAAATACTTTTCGTGATATTTTTCTTTATTTGTTCAGGTTTCTATAAGGCAAATATACTCTTAAATTGACTAGTAAAAAAAACCAATTTTATATACGCTCAGATCTACAAGAACACGCATATTTATATATATATATATATATATATATATATATATATATATATATATATATATATATATATATATATATATATATATATATATATATATATATATATATATATATATATATTTATATATATATATATATATATATATATATATATATATATATATATATATATATATATATATATATTATTACCTGTTTTTTTTTAAAAAAAAAATATATATGCTTACCTGTTTTTTTTTTTAAAAAAAAACAGTAAGTAACTTCCTAATTAATATTACGTTTGACAGTTAAATAAATTAAAAAATTTATTTTGTAACAAAAGCATTTTGATAAATTAATAATAAGATTTGTATTTATTACAAATCTTTTTTACGGCACTATATATTTTCTGAAACATAATTAGTTTCTTTCCATCTAAACAGAAGTACTTAAAATACCCTTCGCTTAATATTTAAATAAATAGCAGATATTTTTAAGGATTATTTCGACCTTCGTTTAAAAGGGACCGAGATTTGAAAAATTGCTTGAAATATAAAGGGACATTTCTCGTACTTTATCTTCATTATGAGCAATAAACAATGTCATTAATTTACTTTCCGGTTGTGAAGGAAAGAAAAATTTAGTGTACGACATGTAATACCTATGTATTGTTTTATTTCGTTCTTTAAATGTGCTTTGTCAAGAAAGGAAAGCTAAATCTTTCTCTTACATTTTGCTGTGGTATTTATGGCATTTACTTAATACTGAAAAACAAAGGGATTCTCTTTTTTGTTGAAGGTTTGTAGACGGTATTGTAAGTAAGAGTTGCACTTCTTTAGTCGATAACGTATAAAACCTCTGTTCTGAAATGTTTTATCCTTCACTCGCTAACGGAAGTATATTATTATTAACAAAATACCTTCCGAGATTTTTACATTTCTTTAAGTCTCAAAATCACTAGCTTACAAGAGATATAATTTCCACTTCCCGTCGATCTATCGGTGTGTAGTCGTGTCGGTATGCTAGTTTATTTGTAAGTCTGTCTGCTTGTATGTCGATCTTGATTGGATTGCTTCAATTATATCCTATTGTAGCCTCTTTTCAGGATTCTCTTGCTCTAAGAATCTAAAAAATCAGTAGATTTCTTTTTTTTATGTTGATTATCTACTCAACTTTCCAGTGGTTAATTAAAATAATTACTTTTTGAAATTTTAAGTTGCAATCTTCTTCTTCTTGCAGTGCCATATCCGATACGGGCGTAGGTGAGCCTATCGCGTTTGCCTGTGGTTGGTGCTTTTTTAAGTATTTTCTTATTATCGTTCACTTCCACGCTTGAGTGGGGATTTGACTCTTTTCAAATCCTGAGAATATCGGCTGTATTCTATCTAGATAGAACACAACTTAAATACGAGAAAATGAGGATATACATAAACTCGTAGAACATGAAATCAAAAAGGATACTTCATCAAGTGATATCAACTTTAGAACACTTTTCGCTTCCCTTGCAGACACCATCGATCATTTATAAACTAACTATCCAAGTGCCGAAATTGCCATCCTGGGCGACTTTAATGTCCACAATATCAACTGGCTTAGATATTCAAATACTACCGACGAACAAGGTCGTGAAGCTGAATCGTTCTCAATTAGTTGTGGCTTAACTCAGCTTATTGACGAACTAACACGGATCCCTGATCGAGACGGGGAGTTCGCCAGTCTAGATCTGTTTTTAACACTACAAATCTGCTAAATGGGAAGATCTCATGGAATATTTTTGAACTTTCCCTTGGATGGACGTTTCTTTTCAATCCGATAACGCATCTGACTGCGCCAAGGAGGTCTCCGACGTTATTTTGGCTGGTATGGAAACATCCCTTTTTCGAAGAAACGCCCCTCCAACGACAAGCCTTGGTTTGACCAAAAATGCAAAGAAGCTGTTGCTTCTAAACATCTTGCCTACCGACAATGGCGTGAAAATCCTATCACCATAAATCGTAACACATTTGTTGGTGCCCGGAACAGATGCAAAGGAATTATCGACGAAACCAAGGAGGCTCACAATCAACGAATTAGAAACAAATTTCTCGCTTGCCCCAATAATTCCAAGTCCTTTTGGTCAGTCGCAGGCCAGATACTTTTATTGCAACAACACCTGTTGAGAGAGCGAACTTGTTGGCTGAACTCTTTGCTTCACATTTTACTGTCGATTTCCAAGGAAAAACATCACCTACTATTCCCATATTGCAGTGAAGGATGCCAGATGTTGTCTTCAGACAGCGTATCATAAAGCGTATTTTAATGAAGCTAGACACTAAAAAGGCTTCTGGCGCTGACGGAATACCTGCCATAGTTCTCAAAAACTGTGCTAGGGAACTAACACCAGTTTTCTGTAGACTCTTTCAACTTATCCTACAGAAAGGGAATATTTCCTTCCTGCTGGAAATATGCCACAGTTCAACCGATACCTAAAAAACGCAAGAAGACCTTGCCAAATAACTACCGACCAGTGGCACTGCATCAGCATCTTCTAAAATATCTTGACCGATTCAACATTATTAGCCATCACCAGTATGGCTTTCGTAAACATAGATCAACAGGAGATCTTCTAACTTATGTAACACATGTTTGGAACAATGCAATTGAACACTTTGGAGAATCTCGAGCGGTTGCTCTTAACGTATCCAAGGCATTCGACCGTGTTTGGCACAATGGACTGTTGGCTAGGCTATGCTCTTATGGTATGTCTGAAAAGTTCTGTTTGTGGCTCTCATGTTTCCTCAGAGAGCGTTCTTTACGAGTGGCGGTCGACGTATTTCTTTCTAACACCTCCACTATCAACGCCGGTGTGCCCCAAGGCTCCATACTGTCTCCTACTCTCTTTCTCATTTACATTAAGGATCTGTTGGAAAAGACCGGGAATCCAATCTACAACTTTGCAGATGACAGTACGCTTGTCTCTTCATTCACTTGGAACGGTCGGACATCGGCTACTCAGGCGAATATCCGCAGAAAGCAGGAGGTCGTTCAACCTAACAAAGACCTGGAAGAAATTCTATCTTGGGGTGACAGTAACCAAGTGGAATTTAACGCTACAAAAACCAGGCGGCAGTTTTCTTTAAAAAAGCTAACATTGTTGAACCCGACATAGTTACGTTGGGGCACTCCATTCCCCTAGCATCGTCACTCAATTTATAGGGTGTTGTTTTGGGAGCAAATATTTCCTGGCATGAACATGTTGCAGGCATAGCAAGGAGAGCTTCTCAAAAGTTGGGAATATTATTTCTCTACACTCCGCAACAACTGTTAATTCTTTGCAAAGCTCAAATTCGACCAACTATGGAATACTGCTCCCATATTTGGGGCTGCAATGCCAAACATACACTGCATTTGTTGGATTCTGTTCAGAGAAGAGCTGTTCGTCTGATTGGAGACCCGGAACTGATCGGCGGCCTTGATTCGCTGGAACATCGAAGAACGGTTGGCGACTTGAGTCTGTTCTACAAGTATTTTCATGAAAAGTGTTCTAAGGATGTAGCCCGCTTAATTCCTTCCAGAGCGGTGCATGTTCGAAATACACGTCGCGCTAATACTTCACATCCGTTTGAGGTTCAGCTTGTTACTCCGCGTACAACACTTTTCAAGCAGTCCTTTCTGTACACCTTCTGCTGCTGAAGCGCTTTAGGAACGCAACACGTGTGCTAGATCCATAAAAAAAATCTCTCGACGAAATTAAGAATAAAATCGTTCACTGTATATTAAAATCTGCGAAAGAAGTAGCTCTCACGAGAAATATCAAAGAGAAAAAGCTTTCCATGAAACAAGACACGATGACATGTGAAAATAAGTTAAAAACTTTGAATAAAAATATTAGAAGAGTTGTAACAAACTATAACAATGAGAAAATTGAAGAAACTCTGGAGAACAAGAAGGGTATAAAACTTTTACAAAGATCATTAAATGAAGGACAACTACAAATAACAAAATTAGTAGATGAAAACAACCAAATAATAGCTCAAACGAATGAACTAAGAATGAATATAGAGAGATTCTACAAGGACCATTATGAGAGTAAAGTAGAACCACCACCGGACAAAAGCGAGTCTGTTCGAATACGAGTAATGAATGAAGGATCTGAAGATATTCCCAACATCACAAAATACGAAATGCAAAATTCTTTAAATAAAGTGGCAAGAGGAAGAGCAGTAGGTGAAGGCGGCATACTTGTCGAAATGTTGCAAATATCGGCGGTTTACGAATGCTAGATATATTGTATAATAAGTGTCTCGATATGTACGATGTACCTTGAGGCTAGAATAATGCTGTGGTGGTCTTGCTCTTCAAAACATAAGATAAGTCACCAACTATAGACCAATCAGCCTACTGTCCGTAAGTTATTTATGAAAATAATAATGGCGAGACTGACAAAGAAATTGGACACTTATTAACCCAGAGAAGAAGCCGGATTTAGAAAAGGCTTTAGTACACTGTATAACATTCATTTTTTCCTAGATTTTAAGATCATGTTACGACACTGTCTTTCTCCCTATAATTTATATTATATTACATTTTTATATTTATTGTAGTGTTTTAAATTTTTGAGCAGTTTAATTTAAACCGGCAGTGTGTAACGAGTGTTGCCGACCTGACTTATTTAGTTTGCATTAATTTTGCGCCTGGAAGTGAGCCATTTTAAAGACGTCATTTTGAAGAAGGGGCAAAAGATAACATATATAAACGACCAGATGGAATTTTTAAGAGCTTTTTCCACCATGAAGCAGTAGTGGCTTTTTCCACCATGAAACAGTAACGGCTTTGTTCTGCCAGTAGGCCGTAGTGGCTTTCTTCTCCAGTACGCCAGAGTATTTTTTTTAGTGATGCAGTAGTGCACTAACGGTTTATAATTCTTAAGTTTAAGGCCTTTTTCCTTTCTTGAAATATCCTGCTCATCCTCATTCATTTCGGGTCAAAAAGTGTTTAGCAACCCAAATGAAACTAGGATGGTAATGGCTGAGACAATATTTTTATGAGAATCTCACCAAGAAAGGCCAAGTAACTTATGGAAAACCCACGAGAAGAAACCAATCAGTAAGTCATAAACACACCAGTCTAAATATCTCACTTCCTGTCTACAAGTGTGTTTCCAACGACTACTCAACAATTCGCGGAGTTAATTTCACAAACTTTTAATATCGTGTTTTATCAAGTCTTTTATTAAAAACTTAATAATCCTAATCTAAAGACTATGCCATAGTGTACACTCTTCTAGTTTAAGAGGTTTTATTTAGTAGAAGTAATTTTAAGAGTGTAATAAAGTTAGGAATTTTTATTTTGTTAATATACCCTTTTTTACTTGAATGTGTAGCGTGTAAACTCCTGCTCTTTCTTTCAGAATGCACAGGTCGTAATATACTTAATCTTATTTTAACAACTAAATAACTCTTCAGTATTTTTTCATTTTTTGAGCTGAAATTAGATTCCTTTGATTCTAAAATGAATGGTGTTCAAAAAGAATAAAGATTACAACCAAATTTCCTACCACTAAACAGACTATTTTCGAAATACGTACAAAAATTACCTCTTATCCATATTTTCTACCAAAAAAAAAATGAGCTAGCTTATATCTAATTTTTTTAGTTCTTTCAGTATCAATATCCACTCAATCCATTCTCAGAAATTAAGATATACATAAGGGGCAAATAACGGCTTATATTTAATAAATAAAATATTTATGAAAAATAAAGAAAGTAACGCTGCAACGAAAGACTACAAAATTAGCGCTCCAACGTGAGGCTATAAAAATAGCCCCGCTTCTAGAAGTTATAAAATTGTGCGTCAACGTGCCGGACCACCTTCAGAACCTTAATAGAAAAGTCGAACGAGCATAATTTTACGATTTGGATGGCCTTTGTAAATTACAAGAAAGGGTTTGACTCCCTTGAAATCTAGGCAATATTAAATAGTCTAAGTAACTGTAGAATTGACAGCAGATACTCGAAGATTATTCAAAATATATATAAAAATGCAACATTTCAGATAGTATTGAAAGAAAGCACCAATAAGATAGAAATAAAAAGAGGGGTACTTCAAGGGGACACCATCTCGCCAAAATTGTTTACGTTGACGCTAGAGGATCATCATCATCAACAACTTTCATGGACAGGTAAGGGTAGGAGGAGAGCAACACAATCATTTGCGATTTGCGGATAATATTGTGTTTATATCTAACAACAAAAAAGAATTGGAAGAAATGCTGAACGAACTTAACAACAAGTCCAGAGAGGTTGGTCAGAAGATAAACCTCGCCAAAACCAAGTTAATGAGAAATGACGAATATTGAATATGAATTGAATTTTTAATGAATACTGAAAACGCGAAAACGGACAAAAAATAGTAATATCCAAAGAAAACTTGAAAGCGAATCTGTCAAGGCTTGGTCGGCATTTGGAAGATTGCAGAACTTCTTCCTTTCCAATGTCCCAAATACACTAAAAGCGAACACATTTGATCAATGCGTGTTGCCAGTATTGACATACTGAACGGAAACGTGAGCTTTGAATTAAGATATTATAAAATGCTTACAAGTAGGTCAACGACCGATGGCAAGGAAGATGTTGGGAATATCGTTGAGTGATTGGTTGACTAATGAAGAAATTCAAGGAAGGTCCAAGATAATTGATGTAGCTGAGAGGGTAAGCAGGTTGAAGTGAAGATGGGCAGGTCATATCGCAAGACTTTCTGATAATCGATGGACCCACAAAGTAATTAACTGAAGGCCCTAGAATGAGAAAAGAAGTAGAGGACGCCCGCAAACCCGATGGTCTGACGACATCAAAATACTAATGGGATACAACTGGATAAACAAGGCCCAAAACCGAAGAAGATAGACGTACTTAGGGGAGGCTTATGATTGATGGACGATAAACTGCATAGCTGATGATGAAGATGAAGATGAGGATATCTGCGGGGATATCGTAATAGCTGTCAACATTCTCCAAGTGCCGAAACATACATTTGTGTATTTCACAGCATGTAGTGCAGCCACGGACATTATTGCATTTCTTCAAACAACTACTACATATGTACGTAGCCAGGCCAAATATTCTTAAATAAATTAATAAATAAAGTATACCGACCTGCCGGGATTAAAACCCGAGACCTTCTGCACCGCATGCAAGTTACTACGCCACGGAACCATCGACCGCCACACTATTTCCACAGTTTAATACTGGTTTCGAAAGGCCAAAGTGAGAGGGTTTTACTAGGCATGATACTACGAGTGGTTTGCCACTGTTTTCTCGAGAGAGGCCACCGTCACGTTGTAAATTTTATTTTTATCTTATTTTATTATCATTATTTCCCGATCCGAAATACGAACTTAGGTCGCTGGTGTAGAGGGCACCTCAACCACTACGCTACGGCCGCCTCTTAAGTTACAATACGTCAATTAAATTGTTCTTTAGAATGATAAGGCCGAATTTACGATTTATTTTATACTCGGTATTTATTTTACACACATTTGTGAGGAAACGACTAGGTAAATAACTTCACCAATTTGTTTCCAATAGTATTTTTACCTTTCGTTTATTATACAATTATAAAAAAGATTATACATTTTTATCAGGTTGAGAAAAAAACTAAATATTATGTCTTATAATTTACTGGGCAAACATTTTTGGGCGTCGTTTGCAACAAAAAAATATTTGTTTATTATAATTTTTTTTAAAAAAAGGACAAAATTAATATTTTCCCAAGTTATGTACTTAATAATTTTTATCAAAATCAGTTTTTTAGGGCTCTTATAGTTACACAAACTAATTAAACTAATTTAATTAGGTAAATTCAGTCTGGTGCTTTAAATTAGTATTGTTTAAAGTGGTTTGATACTCACTACAAACACATCCATAAAATATATATAATATACGCCACAATTAATTATATAGTTTTAATTGAATGTTTGTTCTTTATTTCAATCCCTGTCAAGAATTGAATTTTTTATGTGAGTTGTATTCATACTATGCACAGTTACTATTCTTGTCGAAGAGGAATGTATCATAGAATAGGAAATTTGGAAAATGTTTAAAACAGTTATCATATATTAGCAAGTCGTTATTTCATTGGCAATTTAAAAAAAAAAATAACATTATTACGTTAAATTTATCATAAGCTTTACTTTTATACTGGATTTAATTTAATTTTACGTTAACATTAACGATCTGCTGGAAAAGATCAGGAATCCAATCTACAGCTTTGCAGATGATAGTACGCTTATCGCAACATTCACTTTGAACGCTCGGACATCGGCTACTCATGCAAATATCCGCAGACAGCAGGAGATTGTTCAATTTAACAAAAACATGAAAGAAATTCTATCTTGGGGTGACAGTAATCAAGTAGAATTTAATGCTAGAAAAACCCAGATGGCAGTTTTTCCTAAAAAAGTTAATGTTGTTGAACAGAACATAGTTATGTAGGGGCACTCCATTCCTCTAGCATCGTCACTCAATTTGCTGAGTGTTAATTTGGGAGCAAATATGTCTTTGCATGAATATTGAATATGTTGCAAGCATAGCAAAGACAGCTTCTCAAAAGCTGGGAATATTATTTCGAACTAGAAAACTGTACACTCCACAACAACTGCTAATTCTGTACAAAGCTCAAATTCGACCAACAATGAAATACTGCTCCCAAGTTTAAGTCTCTGTTCTCAAATATACACTGAATTTATTGGATTATATTCAGAAGAGAGCTCTTCGCCTGATTAGAGACCCGGAACTGGCCAGCAACATTTATTCGTTAGAACATCGAAAAACGGTTGGCGACTTGAGTCTATTCTACAAGTATTTTCATGGAAAGTGCTCGATGGATGTAGCCCATATAATTCCTCCCAAAGAGGTGCATGCTAGAAACAGACGTCGCGCTAATACTTTACATCCGTATGAGGTTCAGCTTGTTACTTCTTGTACAGTAGCTCCATTGTTTCTGAAGGTGGAATACTCATAATTGGTACGAGCGCTCTACAGAGATAAAAAAAAAAGATATATGTAGAGAAATTTGAGTTAGATCCTACAAGATGTTCAAAATAAATTTATGCATTTCGACTATTTTAAATTGAAAAATCTCAAATTTTTTTACAAAACCCTCCAACTTTTGTTAAGTATGTCATATACCTATTTCTAACCGTTTTCGATTTATTCTGAATTTCTCAATTTTAACCCTTGTTTTTAATACACTTATGCTATAACATCATAGTTGTCAAGATAAAATAAAAATGTAGGCATTGTCAAATTTTGACATGTCTATTAAGCAAATAAAAATAGTTTTCGATCATGTGACTTGTTGTAGTAAGTGACCTATAAAGGTAATAGTTATGGATTTTCCTAAAAATGAATTAATTGATATTGTTTGTATACTGGGCGAGGCGGGAAAAAATTGTCTTTTGGCAGTAAGGCTTTACGGACCGAAGTACTCTAATAGACGTATACCCTCTAGAAAATCTTTTCAGTCCTTAATGGAAAGGTTTGATGGTAGTGGTAGCGTTGAGTATACGAAACGGAAAGTAGTAAGCCAGAATGATACCAATGAGGAAAAAGAAATGGAGATTTTACTTCATGTAGAAGATAATCCCCAGGTCAGCAGCCGTCAACTAGCTGACTTATCTGACACGTCCCAATCTACGGCTAATCACACCACGAGAAAATATAAGTATCATCCCTTTCATATGGAACTACACTAAGAACTTCAAGACCGTGATTTTAAACGACAAGTAAACTTTGTAGCATAGAGGCCGATCCAAATTTTTTATCCAAAATAATGTTTTCTGATGAAGCTACTTTTCGCAGTAATGGAGCAGTTAACAGTGTGTGGAATATTAAATTTTCGAATTATTGGTCCATATTTTTTCCACGAACCGCTTAACGGGCCTAGATATCTAAATTTTTTGCAAAACGAATTACCCCAGCTTCTTGAAGAAGTTGATAACTTTGAAAGGGAACAAATGTGGATTCAACAAGACGGAACTGCTGCTCATTACCACAGGGAAGTTCGGGAATTTTTAAACTATAGTTACCCACAAAAATGGATCGGTAGGGATGGATTCATTCAGTGTTCCCCTCGATCATGTGACTTAACACCTTTAAACTTCTTTTTGTGGGACTACATTAAAGATCGTGTTTATGTGAATCCCCCTACAACATCAGTAGATATAGAAAAAAAAAAATGAAATATTAGAAAAACTACTAGGTTTAGGTATTTAACATTATTAATAAAAAAGTAATAAAATTTGACGCAGAATTTAAAATTAAATTAGAAAAATAGGATGTTTTATTTAAAAAAAACATGTTATATCGGCCACACTTTTTTGAAGTGCCCTGTATACTCAAAAATTATTTTAAACTGTGCACCTTAACATTCCCTAAAACTATTTTATTTAATATTTTTTCGTCATTCTCGAAAGAAATGAGATAATGAACTTTACTCTATCGTTGAGCCGCCCTGTACAATCTTTTTGAAGCATTCTTTTATATGGAGAACCTCATCCCTTTGGACAATTTGCCCCGGACTGTGTTTCCTACCAAGTACAATTTACAGCGATTCAAAACCAACGTGAATCATTTTTCCGCACACATGTCGCTCCTGTTACGCTTTAGGGATGTCCCTACAGCACGTATGCTAGGCCCACAAAAAAAATTAGAAGCCAGTAGTCTCTATCTAATAATACTGAATAGAAAGCTCGATTTTAATTAACTCAATTACTATTAGTAGTAGTTATGTGGAGGCTCAGCGTCTAGTAAACCACAGAGATCCTTTTTGTTCAACTCTAAATAATTCCTCTAACCACCATAGTCTCCGAGGAACCTCCCTGAGCTCGCTTGTTTTAAAGGTCGCAATATCGTCCTACGTTATAGAAGTTATCTTTATACCAAAGCAGTTAGGTTATATATAACAGTAGAGTTAAATAAATTTAGTATAACAATTTTTGAAACATATTTAACAAATGTAGAAGTTAAATAAAGAAAATATATTTAATTCAAATAATCAAAATACTTTTTAGCTTATATAAGTAACTAGCCGGGCCCGCGGCTCCGCTCGCGTGGACTTGTTTCAGTACTATCGTCACTGCTTATTCCTTATGTTACTTAACGTAATAAAATATCTCCCATTATTTCCCCTTATCTCCCAATATTTCTCCTTATCTCCCATTATCTCTACATAATTTCCATTATCTAGGCTTATCTCTGCTCATCTCCCATTATTTCTCCTTATCTCCCATTATTTCTCCTTATCTCACGTTATTTCTCATTATCTAGGCTTATCTCGACTTATCTCGCAATATTTCTCTTTATCTCCCACTATTTCTCCTTATCTCCCATTATCTCACCATAACTCCCATTATCTAGACTTACCTCTGCTTATCTCCCATTATTTCTCCTTATCTCCCATTATACTTATTTCCCATTGTCTCACCTTATATCCCATTATCATGGCTTATCTCTACCTATCTCCCATTATTTCTCCTTATCTCCATCTCTACATAATTTCCAATATCTAGTATTATCCCTGCTCATCTCCCATTATTTCTCCTTATCTCACGTTATTTCCCATTACCTAGGCTTATCTCGACTAATCTCGCAATATTTCTCCTTATCTCCCACTATTTCTCCTTACCTCCCATTATCTCACCTAACTCCCATTATCTAGACATATCTCTGCTTATCTCCCATTATTTCTCCTTATCTCCCATTATACCTATTTCCCATTATCTCACCTTATATCCCATTAACAAGGCTTATCTCGACTTATCTCCCATTATTTCTCCTTATCTCCCATTATCTCTACATAATTTCCATTATCTAGGCTTATCTCTGCTCATCCCCCATTATTTCTTCTTATCTCCCATTATTTCTCCTTATCACACGTTATTTTTCCTTATCACACGTTATTTCCCATTATCTAGGCTTATCTCGACTTATCTCGCAAATATTTCTCCTTATCTCCCAATATTTGTCTTTATCTCCCATTATCTCACCATAACTCCCATTATCTAGACTTATCTCTGCTTATCTCCCATTATTTCTCCTTATCTCCCATTATACTTATTTCCCATTGTCTCACCTTATATCCCATTATCAAGGCTTATTTCGACTTATCTCCCATTATTTCTCCTTAACTCCCATTATCTCACCTTATCTCCCATTATCTAGGCTTATATCGAATTATATATATGTATAAATTTATAAAAACACGTAAATCAGATAAGTGGTTCTCGAGTGATAAGCGCACTAACGGACAGACAGACAGACAGAGAGACCTTACATTTTATATATATTATATTCTTTGCTACATGATATTGTTCCATATTTAATGCTTTAGGCAGTGTATTACAAGAGAAACGCGTTAGCGGCAAACTTTTCTCCGACTTGATTCACTATTATCGTCACTGCTTATTCCTTATGTCACCTAATCCTAATATATCCTATAACCTGGCCAGAGAACATACGTATGTTTAAAAAAAAGCACGTAAATCGGATAAGTGGTTCTCCAGTGATAAGCGCACTAACGGACAGATAGACAGACAGAGAGACGCTGCATATTATATATATTATAGATATTCTTTGCTCCATGATATTGTTCCATATTTAATGGTTTAGCATGTTTAAAAAAAAGCACGTAAATCGGATAAGTGGTTCTCCAGTGATAAGCGCACAAACGGACAGACAGAGAGACGTTGCATTTTATATATATTATAGATATCCTTTGCTACATGATATTGTTCCATATTTAGTGGTTTAGGCAGTGTATTGCAAGAGAACGCGCTAGCGGCAAACTTTTTTTCCGATTTCATTAACTATTATCGTCACTGCTTATTCCTTATGCTAACTATCGTAATAAAATATAGCCTATAATCTGGCCGGAGAACATATGCATCTTTTTAAAAAAAAAAAGTACGAAAATCGGATAAGTGGTTCTCCAGTGATAAGCGCACTAACGAACAGACAGACAGACAGAGATACGTTGCATTTTATATATATTATAGATGTAATAAAATATATATCCATAACCTGGTCAGAGAATATATGTATGAATTTAAAAAATCACGTAAATCGGATAAGTGGTTCTCGAGGGATAAGCGCACTAACGGACAGACAGACAGACAGAGACACGTTGCATTTTATATATATTATAGATATAGATTATTATTATTATTATTATTATATAAACCTGGCCAAGAATATATGTATGAATTTAAAAAAAGACAGGTAAATCGGATAAATGGTTCGCGTGTGATAAACGCCCTAATGGACAGACAGACAGACAGACAGAGAGACATTGCATTTTATATATATTATAGATTATAGATTATAGATATTCCCTGCTACATAATATTGTTCCATATTTAATGGTTTAGGCTGTGTATTGCAAACGAACGCGCTAGCGGCAAACTTTTTTCCGACTTCATTCACTATTTTACGTCACTGCTCATTCCTTATGCTACCTATCGTAATAAAATATAGCCTATAACCTGGCCAGAGAACATATGTATGTTTTTAAAAAAAAAAGTACGTAAATCGGATAAGTGGTTCTCCAGTGATAAGCGCACTAACGGACAGACAGACAGAGAGACGTTGCATTTTATATATATATATAAGATAAGATGTTTTTTAGACAATTTTAGAAGATTGTTTTTTGGTTTTGGCGAATATATGCTTCAACTATATTTCACTTACTCTGGTGCGCAGTGTTGAGCCAATAATTGATGTCACTACTTTTCAAGAATTCAATAATCTTACAACGAATTTAGGTTACGAATGCGTCAATTAATGACAGCCCTGCTTTTCAACGCAAAACTATTTGCTGACGTGTTACGCTAAGTATGACTCTTTTCAGTATTCCTATAACCATATCTAAAATATTTAATACTAAGCTCAGGTGGTCCACTATGTAGGCAAATATAGAACATCTCCATATTTTTCATTAACAAAGAAGGTTTGATAGCTAAAAATTCATTAATATTCCATCCACTGTTTAGCGAAAACTTACAGCCTATTATTATTAGTTAAATCTATTGGATTTTTAAATCAGTCTTGTAGTTTATTAATACTTATTTTGGTTAACTCAACGAATCTTTTTACATTGTAATAGAGACCAACATTTAAATGCGAATTTTGTTTTTACTCTATCGATACTTCAATCGTTTCTTACCTAAGTCGCTTTATTACTGATCAACTGATTTAAATCTGATATCTTGAATTTTATCTTCGTGAATTTGTATTTAATGAAGCACTCGCTGGTACCACTGAAGGAATCAACATCAACGTCGTTAATATAAATAACATCAGATACGCCGATGATACATTAATTATTACTAACAATAGAAAAGATCTACAATAACTTAAAATAACTGACACTTGTACAGGGTGAGTCAACGATAGAGTAAAGTTCATTACCTCATTTGTTTCGGGAATGACGAAAAAATGTTAAAGACAAAAGTCTTAGGGAATGTTAAGGTGCACAGTTTAAAATTATTTTTGAGTATACAGAGTACTACAAAAAAATGTGGCCGATATAAAATATGTTTATTTAAATAGACCATCCTATTTTCTAATTTATTTTTAAATTCTGCGTAAAATTTTATAACTTTTTTAATAATAACATTATATACCTAAACCTAGTAGTTTTTCTAATATTTCAATTTTTTTTAAAAAAATACTAGTTTTCAGTTTTGTAAAAAATTGCCAGTAGCGCCATTGTTTCTGAAGATCGTGAATTGGCACGAGCGTTCTATAGAAATGAAAAAAAAAAGATAAATGTAAAGAAATTTGAGTTAGATGCTACAGGGTGTTCAAAATAAATGTATGCATTTCAACTATTTTAAATTGAAAAATCTCACACCCTGTATATTATTATTTTTTCTGATAGATTTTACAAAACCATCAAACTTTTATTAAGTATGTCATATACTTATTTCTAATAGTTTTCAATTTATTTTGAATTTTTCAATTTTTACCCTTGTTTTTAATACACTTACGCTAAAACATCATAGTTGCCAAAACAAAACAAAAATGTAGGCATTGTCAAATTTTGACATGTCTATTAAGCAAGTAAAAATATTTTAATTCGTTGTAGTAATTGTGGTAATAGTTATGGATTTTCCTAAAAATGAATTAATTGATATGGTTTATATGCTGGACGAGGCGGGAAAAAATTATTTTTTGGCGAAGTACCCTAATAGACGTATACCATCTAGAAAATCTTTTCAGTGCTTAATGGAATGGTTTAATGGCAGTGGCAGTGCTAAGTATACGAAACGGAAAGTAGTAAACCAGAATGCTACCAATGAGGAAAAAGAAATGGAGATTTTACTTCATGTTGAAGATAATTCCCAGGTCAGCAGTCGTCAATTAGCTGACTTATCAGACACATCCCAATCTACGGCTAATAGCACCACGAGAAAATAGTAGTATCATCCCTTTCATATGGAACTACAACAAGAACTTCAAAACCGTGATTTTGAACGACAAGTAAACTTTTGTACCACCATGAATGGAGCAATAGAGGCCGATACAAATTTTTTATCCAAAATAATGTTTTCTGATGAAGCTACTTTTCGCAGTAATGGAACAGTTAACAGCCATTACATGCGTTATTATTCAACAGTGGGTCCGGGAAGTTCAAAATCAAAACCATTGATCGCTTATATCGTATGGTGTAGAATATTAAATTTTCGAATTATTGGTTCATATTTTTTCCGCGAACCTCTTAACGGGCCTAGATATCTAAATTTTTTGCGAAACGAATTACAACAATGCTTGAAATAATTGATAACTTCGAGAGGGAATAATTGTGGATTCAACAAGACGAAGCTCCTGCTCATTACCACCGGGAAGTTCGTGAATTTTTAAACGATTGTTACCCACAAAAAATGGATCGTTAGGGATGGATTCATTCAATGGCCCCCTCGGTCATGTGACTTAACAACTTTAGACTTCTTTTTGTGGGGCTACATTAAAGATCGTGTTTATGTGAATCCCCCTACAACACCAGTAAATATGGAAAATAGGATACACGATGCGTGCAGGACAATAACGCCCTTTATGCTAAGGAAAGTGAAGGAAAATATAGTAAAACGACTACACAGGTGTGTTCAAGTATACGAGGATATCTTTAAACATTTATTACGTCATAATAATTAATCATTAGATAATTTTAACTATATTAAAATTATTATTAACTATTTGTTTATGTTTTCACAATAACTTCATAATGAATTGAAAACTATTAGAAATAGGTGTATGACATACTTAATAAAAGTTGGAGGGTTTAAAATTTTGGATGGTTGTAGCTTCTACTTGATGGAAATTCATTATAAATATATAATAAAAGACTGTTTTTACTCAATTTCCACTGGTTTATTTAACCAAAGCAGACAAAGGTAACACAGTAATAGCAATAGACAAAATCGACTATATTAATAAAACGATAGATTTTTTCAAAACAGGAAAGTACGAAATTTTAAATAAAGATCCAACAAATATTTTTCAAAAAGAAATAAAACAACAAATTGAACAGGCTAAAAGTATCATTCACGATAAAGATAAAATTAAATTGATAAATATGAATACCCAAATCCCACAACTTTATTCACTCATAAAACTACACAAACTTGACCACCCAATCAGACCAGTTGTTTCCTACATGTCTGCTCCAGCATATAAGACGTCATCCTTTTTAATTGATTTAATCAAACATCATACCAAATTTGAACCTAAATATAGTATCAAAAATTCATACGAACTCGTGAATAAAGTTAAGAATATAACAATACCAGATAATTCTAAATTAGTCTCTTTCGATGTCAAAAACTTATTTCCAAGTGTTCCCCCAGACAAAACAATAATTTTAATAGAGAACCTGTTAACAAAAAACAAAGTTAATGAAGTTATAAAAATAGACATAATTAATTTATTAAGAACTTGCCTAAGACAAAATTATTTTTCGTTTAATAATACATTCTATAATAGTAAGGAAGGGTTAATTATGGGGAGTCCATTATGTCCATTACTTGCCGAAATTTTCATGGACAGTATTGAAACAATGATATTTAACAACCATAATAACAATAGTAATAATTGTCTATACTGGTATCGATACGTAGACGATATAATTGTATGCTTTACAGGTACGGACAGACAATTAACTCACTTTTTACAGTATATTAATTCTTTACACAGAAATATCAGTTTTATAATGGAAGAAGAAGTCGAAGGGAAAATTAATTTCCTAGACTTAACAATCAGTAAAGCCATGAAAAAACATGAATTTGCAATATATCACAAACCTTGTCATACAGATACCACAATTCACAATAGTTTTCACCACCCTAACCATCATAAACTTGCAGCTTATCATAGTTTTATACATAGACTAACTAATATCCCCTTATCAGAAGAAAATTTTACTAAAGAATTAAACTACATAAAACAAGTAACCGTTAACAACGGTTACTCGGTTACTTTAATCAATAGTATCGTTAGGAAAAAAACTTAGAAACAAGGCAATCTCAGAAATATACCCACATTTTAAGGACAGAAATACCACTTTTAAATGCTTAACCTATTTCGGCAAACCAACGGAAAAACTGGGAAAATTTTTAAATCAAAATAATATCAACATAGCTTACAAGACTAACAATACTATAGGGAAATATCTTAAAAACCACAAACCACAAATCAATAAAGACAATAAATCGGGGGTTTATCAATTAACATGTGGGTCATGTCCTAAAACATACATCGGACAAACTGGACGTACATTTAGACAAAGGATTACAGAACACGAAAATAGTTTCATCCATAGAAAATCTAATTCAACATATGCTAATCATCTTTTAACAGAAAATCACACATTTAACAAGAATTTCAAAATTTTACACACCCAACAAAAAGGTTTAAAACTAAACCTTTTAGAGACAATGCAAATAAATCGATTAAGGACTACAGGTACCTTACTCAACGACCAGGTAGATTTAAGCAATTCACCATTATTAAATTTATTCTAATAACTCCAAATCTGTGTGGATTTCCCAATACTATCAATGTAATTTAATTATGTGTAATATTATAATTACGAAATTATATAAAACTGTGAATATTAAACCTAACTTGACAGTGTAAAATGTAGATCTGAAGAAGCTGCATCGACAGCGAAACGCGTCATCGCAATTTAAATAAACCAGTGGAAATTGACTAAAAACAGTCTTTTATTATATATTGGAGGGTTTAGTAAAATATACCAGAAAAAATAATAAAATACAGGGTGTGCTATTTAAAAAATTTGAGATTTTTCAATTTAAAATAGTCGAAACGCATACATTTATTTTGAACACCCTGTAACATCTAACTCAAATTTGTTTACATATATCTTTTTTTTATCTCTATAGAACGATCGTACTAATTATGAGTATTCCACCTTCAGAAACAATGGCGCTACTGGCAATTGTTTACAAAACTGAAAAGAGGTATTTTTTTAAGAAAAAATGAAATATTAGGTTTAGGTATATAACATTGTTCATAAAAAGAGTTATAAAATTTTAGGCAGAGTTTAAAAATAAATTAGAAAATAGGATGTTCCATTTAAATAAACATATGTTATATCGGCCACACTTTTTTGAAGTACCCTCTATAATAAAAAATAATTTTAAACTGTGCATCTTAACATTCCCTAAAACTATTGTATTTAACATTTTTTCGTCATTCTCGAAACAAATGAGATAATGAACTTTACTCTATCATTGACTCACCCTATACACAGTTTGGTTTAAGACTCAATGTAAATAAAACAGAATATATGATTAGAAGCAAAGAATCTAATATTGAAGATTGCAATCAGTGATTCAGAGATAGAGAGAGTTGATAAATTAATGTATCTCGGTAGCAATATCAACGACCACTGGGACCTGACTGTGGAAGTCAAAATTCTAACAGAGAAGACCCGAGCTGCATTTATGAAGAACAAAAAATCTTAACTAATCACGACCTATCACACTGAAACTACAGATGAAAACGGTAGACTGCTATGTCTTTCCGGTTCTCTTGTACGGCATGAAAGCGTGGATGCTAACTGAATCAGTGCTTAAACATCTGGAGGCATTCGAGATGTGGGTGTATCGACGACTGCTGAAAATCAGTTGGATGGACAGGGTTAGTAACAACAGCATTCTCACTCGCATGGACAAGGACTTGGAGGTGGTCACGACCATCAAGCGACGCAGATTAGAATATTCTGGCCACATTATGAGACATCCAGAAAAATACGAAATCTTACATTTGATTATAGAGGGAAAGATTCCAGGTAGACGTGGTCTAGGGAGAAGGAGAAGATCGTTGTTGAAAAATTTGAAGTCTATGGTTCCGCGCAGCTGTCGATAAAATAATTATCATAAACATTGTAGCCAACATGATAACCAACGAGCGTTGAACGGTCATGGTACCCGAAGAAGAAGAAGAATTTATAATAATATGCCTAATTCAAGCGTAATAACGCCGTTGATTTAGTACTTTCTTGTGTTGATGTGTGCTTAAGAACATTACATGCTTTTAATACTTGATAATAAAGTGTGGCTATTCCCATGTACCTTATATTAACAACGTGTTTCTCAAAGGCTTCATAAGGTTATTTTTTTAATAATAATAGGAAACATCCAAAATTCGTTCTACATTCAATCATTCTATGAGGAATATATACCACAATACAATATAAAATATATGATTTGGGTATAATGCTCTTATTTGTACGTAATTTTTTTACTGGCAAGAAATTACTTGTTAACCTTAATAAAAATTAAGAAACTGTTATATTAAATACTATTAACAGTTTTTTGAATCTTTAGCTTCAAATTCCCGTTAATTTTTAAAAATATTTTTTTGACCAAATTCAGATTACTTTAGGAAAAGAATTTGTATGTGGCAACATTAATCATAGGCGTCAGACTGGAGTCATGAATGGAAATTTTACCAAGTTATAATTGAGAAAAAAGAAATATTGATTGTTGATCTACCAATTTCAATATATTAAACTGATTGATTTGGGAGTAAATATGTCTTGGCATGAACATGTAGCATAGCAAAGACAGCTTCTCAAATAGTAGGAATATTATGTCGAACTAGAAAGCTTTACACTCCTCGGCAACTATTAATTCTGTACAAAGCTCAAATTAGACCAACGATGAAATATTTATTATCTGCTCCCAAACATACAATGGATTTGTTGGATTCTATTCAGAAGAGAGCTATTCGCCTAACTGGAGACCCGGAACTGGCCAGCAACCTTAATTTATTGGAACATCGAAGAACGATTGGGGACTTGAATCTATTCTACAAGTATTTTCATGGAAACTCTAGCCCGCTTAATTCATCCCAGAGCGATGCATGCTAGAAATACATGTTGCGCTAATAGTTCACATCCGTATGAGATTCAGCTTGTTACTCCTCGTACAACCGTTTTCAGTCAGTCTTTGATTTGGAGAACCTCATCCCTTTAGAATAATTTGCTCAGCATTGTGTAAAATTTAAAGCATTTCAAAACCAATGTGACTCGCTTTTTCCGCACACGTGTCGCTCCTGTAGCGCTTTAGGGATTTCCCTGCAGCATGTGTGCTAGGCTCATAAATATATATATATATATATATATATATATATATATATATATATATATATATATATATATATATATATGTATATATCAGGTGTGCAAGTATAAAATGCAGATTTCAGACAACAGATGGTGCACCAATGCAGTTTGTGCTATAAAGATTTGACACAGCGCCATTTTGCTGTGTCATCAACAAGTGTCAGACGCGCAAGAGTAAAAAATTGGAAAAGTGTGTGCATAGTGTTGTGTTCAATATGTCGAAATTTATACCGAACAAAAAGCATTGGCGGACAGCATTAATTTTTTTGTTTTCATTTGAAGAAAACTGCTGTTGAATCATACCGATTACTTCGAGAAGCTTATGATGAACATGCTTCCTCGCAAGATACGTGTGAACGATGGTTTCGGCGTTTCAAAAGTGATGACTTCGATGTTGCAGAACGTGGAAAACGGCCAAAAAAATACGAAGATGTGGAATTACAAGCACTGTTTGACGAAGATGATTCGCAAACACAAAAACAACTCGCCGGGCAATTGGACGTTAGTCAACAAGTTGTTTCCAATCGGCTACGAGAGATGGAAAAGATTCAGAAGCCGGTAGATAGGTACCACATGAGTTGAACGACAGGCAAATGGAAAAGCACAAAAACATGTGTTACGTTTTGCTCGCTCGGTACAAAAGGAAGTCCTTTTTGCATCGTATAGTTACAGAGGATGAAAAGTGCATTTATTTTGAGAATCCCAAGCGCAAAAAATTATCGGTAGACCCAGGCGCACCATCCACATCGACCGCAAGACCGAACCGCTTTGGCAGAAAAACGATGCTATGTGTTTGGTGGGACCAGAAGGGCGTGGTCTATTATAAGCTATTAAAACCTGAGGAAACAGTTAATACGAAACGTTAGCAACAACAATTGACCGATTTGAACCGTTCGCTGCTTGAAAAAAGGCGAGAATACCGAAGCAGGCAACACAAAGTCATTTTTCTTCATGACAATGCTCGATTACATACGGCAAAACCAGGTCGCAATACGTTGGAAGCACTCGGCTGGGAAGTTCTACCCCATGCGGGTTACTCACCACACTTGGCTCCTTCCGATTACCACTTGGGTCCGCACTTGCTGAGCAGCGCTTTGGTTCGTACGAAGATGTGAAAAAATGGCTCGATGAATGGTTCGCAGCAAAAAGGGAAGATTTTTACTGGCGTGGTATTCACAAATTGCCCGAAAGGTGGGAAAAATGTATAACAAGCGATGGAGCATACTTTGAATAAAGCAGTTTTTATCATTCTTCTGAATTTAACATGTTTTTTTAGAAAAACATCCGCATTTCATACTTGTACGCCTGGTATATATATATATATATATATATATATATATATATATATATATATATATATATATATATATATATATATATATATATATATATATATATGTTATATATATATATATATATATATATATATATATATATATATATATATATATATATATATATATATATATTTATATGTATTTATATGTATATATATATATATATATATATATATATATATATATATACATATAAATACATATAAATATATATATATATATAAACATATATATATATATATATATATATATATATATATATATATATCCTTTATTTTTACATAAAAAAAAAAACTACGTAGGTGTACTTCTAAATCGTATTTGGCTGAAATGACATATAAACTTTATTTTACTAAAAGCTTTTTCCTACCTGTCCCAATATCTTACCCTTTTTTTCATAATAATATTATAATTTTCTAAATGTTGCCTTACAAAAAAGCTCTTTGCAGACCTTTTATTTAATTTTATTTATTACTGTAAAAGAATGGTATATATTCCCTGTAATTTAACCATGTGTTGTAAATAAAGAAGTTACACTTCCTATTCTCAAATGATATATTGAACCAATTTTCTTAAAAGCTTCTGTATACTGGACCCTTTTTTTAAAGGAGCAGTATTTATTTTCTTTCTTTTTCATATTAATCCGATGAAATTTATTTAATGGCGTAAGAGATTAAATGTCAGAGGTTACATGTATCTTTCTTTTGTAATTTTAGTTATACTTGATGTTTTCTTCACGGCAAAAGCCGAACCTTTTAAAGTAAACTAAAAAATAATCTCTCGCTAAACAATGTTCTTAACTTTAGTAAGTAAAAAAAATCGACATGTTTTAGAGCAGAGGTGTCAAACTCAATTTTGCAGAGGGCCATATATTAAATTTAGAATGTGTAGGCGGGCCAGATTCAAATAAAAAAAAAATGTACTGCATTATTATAACATTTTATTTATTTAATTATATAGTATATAATATACGATTGCGATCGCGGGCCTTATTGATACGTCCCGGGGGCCGGATGCGGCCCGCGGGCTGTATCTTTGACATTCCTGTTTTAGAGGAAACCGGTACAAAAATTAAAGCGCGCTGGTGAAATTATTGTATTTTTAATTTTATCTATTTTCACTTTGCTCTCTTTCCTTTCAAAAATTAATTTTTTTTTTGATTTACTAGCCGTGCCCGCGGCTCCGCTCAAGTGGACTTGATTCACTATTATCGTCACTGCTTATTCCTTATGTTACCAAACGTAATCAAATATATCTTACAACCTGGCCAGGAGAACATATGTATTGTATAAAAAAAACATAAATCGGATAAGTGGTTCTCGAATGATAAGCACACTAACGGACAGAGAGACAGACAGAGAGACGTTGCATTTTATATATATTATATACATTATTATTACTATTATTATATGACCTGGCCAGAGAATATATGTATGAATTTTTTCTTCATTCAGTATACGACTTAAGGTACCTTTACTTATGTTGTGATCTAGGCAAAGCTGCCAAGTGAGATGGTATGGGAATTTTCTGTAATTTCCAATAAAGCATCTAACTCTTTCTCATCGCTTGTTTTAACTTTCGGAGGTCCAAATTTAGAACGATCCTTAACATGACCTGATTGTCTAAATCATTTTAATGTTTTGCTAACTACAGATTGGGTAATAGATTCTCGATTCGGATATTCTGCGTTAAAAGGATCACACACCTCCTGTTGTGTTCTCCTACGGTCTCCGTAACCAGCCATCATTAACAAAGTGATTCTTTCAGTTTCTGTTAAATGTACCATTATGATATTACGCTCAAATTGCCGTTTCACAAAATGCAACAATAAACGTTATCACCAATAAATCATTTTTTCACTCGTTAACTCGTTACCTGACAGTAAATATTTGACATAAGCCAGCTTAAAAAAAAATTTTGTAATTCGATGTCCTTAATTTCAAATATCGATAATTCCAAAACAGTTCAATTTAGACATATAATATGTTAGGCATATAGAATTTTTAGTAGGAGTCAAAAATAAAATAAAATACAGGGCTTTGCATTAAAAGAAAAATTAAGATCATGTAATTTCTTTGAAGTGACAATTCAGAACATTTTATTGTCAACGTCAGCATATGCGCCTTATAACACCCTGTAATTTTTATTGAAACATTTTTTTGATACACTGTTAATAAATGCTGTGGAATCATTATTCCATACATATGAGGCATCCCGTGTATATTTTATTTAAACACATGTGTGAAATCTGATCCAATTTATGAATTGTTCCCAATTCTAAATAATACACGAGCAAAATAAAATTCTGCTGTGAAAATCAAATAACGCTCAACAGTAATAAAATTATTGCTATTTTCGAGTATTTCCAAGCCTTGCATTCATCGCAACATTTGTTTTTATTTTATCTTTAAATTTAATTTAGTTTCTGCACTGTACACAAAATTCTTGCAATTTAAAAATTAAGTTTTTAGTAACCTACACGGGTTGTAGAGTTGCAAAATATTTTCAATAATAGCAGTTATTTTTAAAAAGTACAGTCGGTCAAGTAAGAACGAGTTGCCTATAATTTGTGGTCGGTAAAAAAAATTCCTTTTTTTTCGAGGCTATTATTGGCATCCCTGCAAACAATGCTTTGGGGAAAGAGATTTATTTCTATCTTTATTTATGTTTAAATCTTATATTATTGAACAAAAGTGACGCATAC
The DNA here is from genome assembly GCA_019049505.1 of Pachyrhynchus sulphureomaculatus. NCBI lineage: Eukaryota > Metazoa > Arthropoda > Insecta > Coleoptera > Curculionidae > Pachyrhynchus > Pachyrhynchus sulphureomaculatus. The sequence continues at coordinate 57,995,882 of CM032452.1, forward strand.
ACTTCGAGGCTATGTTCCTATGTAATCATCCAGTGGATTGGAAAATGACCCCTACAGAGGCTGCTAAGTATATGGGCAAGATTAAGGCACTCATTAGTAAGTGGGTGAAATGATAATATCAGTTAAAAAATGATGACCTACCAGAACGTGGTTCAAGAGTAAAAGTGTGGGACAAGGAGGAAAAAAATGTTTATTAACATGTTTTCTCGAAATCGTCGATTAAATTTGCGCCAAGTGGCGCAAAAACTAAAGCAGAACGGTTTGGATATATCGCATGAAACGAGTCGCACTCATGTAAGGACTAACAATTTGAAATAGCGGAGTACAATCAAGAAACCATTGCTGAGCGAAAAACACAGAGAGAAATGCCTTACGTGGGCACAGGACAATATTGCTCGATACTGCTTCATTCTGGGGCCATGTTATCACATTCCCATATTTGTGCTAAATTTTAACTTTCTATGTCAAATATCTTCGGGAAAAATCGGGTGTGACAAACGAACAGACGGACGGACGGACATTTTATATGGTTATAGATATTACCTACCCGTGAGCTTTTACAGAGAGGAGCAAAAATGAGCAGTTACCTCCTTTTGAAAGATGGAAACAAAAAAATCAGTATATTGATTTAGGCAATATTTTTCTTATCAACACATAGTTCTAAAATAAATACTAAATATTACTCTTTCACACTATAGAATAACTTAATTCAAGCATTATTCAACAATAAATAGCATTTCAGATTTTTTTACTTCAAGCACCCTGAAAAAGAATTATAACACAATACTCGAAGCAACCACTCTAACGTCCTTCCCTACTCCTTCCCGGTCAATTTCTCCTAACTACTAGTTCAACCCCCCATGAAAAACTCTGCGAAGATCTATATATGGAGATGTCTTTTGGAAAAAAGTTTTGAGAAACTTAATCTTTATCTACAATTTGAACGCTGAAAAAATGCTCCAGATTTACAAGATGGCATAGAGAGAGAGAGACGTAGATTAATAATACATACAAATATAAAGACTCCAACAGAAATAATAAAGCAAAACATGGACGAATATCGACAAGCACTGGAAAATTATATGATACATATAAACTAACAAACAGAATTTGAGAGGGGAATAGATGATAATAAGAAATGTGGGATTTGAAGAAATTTCCGATGTAACAACGGCTGAATAATGAACGCCCTACAATATATGCACGACAACAAAGAACCAGAAGAACTATAGAAATGGTAAAGTATGGAGGGGCATCGATAATACGATCTCTTCAAGCTCTATTTAACAAGTGCCTCATAGAAAGTGAAATACAGACAGTTATCAACCACGTGAACAAGCGAGATTTAGACGGGGATACAGCACTTTGGACCATCTTCAAACAATTAGATTACTAGTGGAAAAAGCAAATGAATATAAGGTCACCTTGTGGATAGTAATCGTTGACTACGAAAAAGCATTTGATTCGGTAGAGATATAGGCAGTCCTTAACACTTTAAGTAACAGCAGAGTCGATGAATGCTTGAAGAAAAAACAAATAAAATCAAAAATAAAAGAGGAATTAGACAAAGCGACTCGATATCCCCAAAGCTGTTCACTTTGACTCTAGAAAACATGTTCAAATCGTTATAGTGGGAAAATAAAGGAATACTAATAGACGGTGAATGATTAAATCATTTCAGGTTCATAGATGATATCACTCTGATCGCCAATACAAAAAAAGAATTACAAGAAATGCTGATGGAATTAAATAACAAGTCACCAAAACCAAATATTTTGAACAACGAAAGTGAAGATAACAGCCAGGAGCTAGTAATAGAAGGTGAAAGAATAGGGAAGGTTCAAACATTCATATATTTAGGACAAAAAATAATTTAAAGGCTGACTTGGATAGAAGAGTCTCGTTGGCTTGGTCTGCGTTCGGAAGGTTACAATCTACATTTAAATTGGACATCCCAAATACAATAAAAGCCAGAGTATTCCATCAATATGAACCGCCGGTATTAACATATGGCACTGAAACGTGAGTTTTAAATAAAAGTATAATAAATAAACTCCAGGTAACCCAAAGAGCATCGTATTCCTAATATCGAGATACAAAGAAGATCAAAAGTGACAGATGTAATATTAAGGTGGAATTGGGCGGGGCATATCACAAGGCGGAATGATAACAGACATGACACGCCGTTTAGTTGAATAGAGGCCTAGAGAACACAAAAGATGCAGAGGTAGACCACAGACAAGATGGACGGGCGACATAAAAAGATTAGCAGGATACGATTGTATGCGAAAAGCAAACGACAAAGCTCATTACAGCGATTCAAGAATAACGTGAATCGCTTTTTCCGCACACATGCCGCTCCTTAGCGACCTCCCTGCAGCACGTGTACTAGACCCATAAAGAAAAAAAAATTGGAGACAACTTAAGGAGGCTTACATCCGACTATGAATGGAATAAGCTAATGATGATGATGATTAGTACCGACGGCCAAACGGTGGTTTGTCGATAAAAATGGGGCGTAGGTTCTTTAAGAGGATAACGACCCCAAATATTGGAGTAAAACCACAGTAAACATAAAAAACAGTAGCGACAGTCCGACTGTGCATCTTTGATCTCAGGCGTTCCAATTTATAATGATCACATGATCTGTCGCCATATTGCTGATATGATGTCCACGAGTTTTTCAAATATTCAAATTCCTTCTTTCAAGAAAAATCCTATTCTGTAGAATAAAAGTGAATTTTGCTGATTGAAAAGAAGAAAAAAAAACGAGGAAGGTTTTTTTTTTAGCAACATTTTTTTTTAGCAATTTTTTATTAAAACAGATATACAAAAAACAAGGAAAAAGGCAAAAAATACAAGGAAAAAAATACATTTGACTTCAACACTTTTTGCACGTTATTCATTTAAATATCTCATTGTTCAATTTATATTTCTCAGAGATATTGTCCGGAGAGAAAGAAATGTCCATTTTGAGAATATATCTCTGCAGCTTCAGCTTCGCAAGTACGAGGCTGGTTTGAAAAGTCCGTGCAAAGTCCGAGAGATGGCACCACCGGCGCGTATCGAGGTCATGTTTAGTTAGTAGCATCTCTTGAATGAACGCACACCAAGTTTCAGCCATATTGGTCTATTTCTTTGTGTTTGGCATTCGTATGAATCAAGGAAGTCGAGTGATTTTCAAGAAATGGACGAAAAAGAATTTCGTGTGGGTGATTAAACATTACTTTATGAAAGGCAAAACGCCTCAGGAGACTAAAGAGAAGCTTGATAAACATTTTGGTGACTCTGCACCTTCGACTAGAACAGTTTATAAGTGGTTTCAAAATTTTCGGACTGGCCATATGGGCACAAGTGACGCTGAACGTTCTGGACGGCCTGTGGAGGTTACAACTCCAGAAATCATTGATCAAATCCATGATATGGTGATGGATGACAGAAGAGTTAAGGTGCGTGAGATTGCTAGTGCTGTGGGCATCTCGACTGAATGGGTACATAATATTTTGCATAAACATTTGGACATGAGAAAGCTATCCGCAAGATGGGTGCCGCGATTGCTCACGCTTGACCAAAAACGGAATCGTGTGAGGTGTTGCAAGGATGGTTTGCAGCTGTTCCAGAAAAATCCGGAGGACTTTAAGCGTCGTTTCGTCACTGTGGCTGAAACAGGGATACATTACTATACTCCTGAGATCAAACAACAATCTAAACAATGGGTTACCAAGGGGGGATCTGCACCAAAAAAAGGCGAAGACCGTTGCTTTGGCCGGAAAGGTTTTGGCGACTGTCTTTTGGGATTCGCAAGGGATAATCCTCATCGACTATATGGAAAAGGGTAAAACTATTACAGGTGAATATTATTCATCGTTATTGGACCGTTTGAAAACCGAGCTGCAAGAAAAACGCCCGCGATTGGCCCACAAGAAAGTCCTTTTCCATCACGACAACGCACCAGCACACACCTCAGCAGTTGTGGTCGCAAAATTAATGGAAATAGGATTCCAACTCGTTTCACATCCCCCCTATTCTCCAGACTTGGCTCCCTCGGACTACTATTTGTTCCCCAATTTGAAGAAATGGCTGGCGGGACAAAGATTTTATTCAAATGAGGAGGTGATTGCAGACACTAATGGATATTTTGCAGACTTGGACAAATCCTATTATTCGGAAAGGATCAACAAACTAGAACATCGTTGGACGAAGTGTATAAGCCTAAAAGGAGACTATGTCGAAAAATAAAAAGGTTTACTCCAAACACATAAGTAGTTTTTTTATTTTTGCACGGACATTTCAAACCAACCTCGTATAATGCAATCATACTCCATATATTTCAGAGAATCCCAGTAATCTGGAGAGATTGAAAATCATTATAATTATCATTTTAAGACGAGATCGTCTTTCTTCTGAACTTAAACATAACTGTTTTGCAGATAAAATGTATCTCTAATATGAAAACATAATTATCATAATCTTTATATAATATATTGCATAACAGAAATAAAGAATTATGAATAAATGACCTTTTAGGATCTTTGAAAAATCTAAAAAAAGCTAACTCCTTTGGAGATACCACATATATTTTTACAAGCAGTAACAGCACAACAAAAACTTCTTCTTGGCATATTTTGTATAATTATTTTCAATTATAACGTCAAATGAGTCATTTACTTATTGAAAAAATATTAATAATGAATTTCGGAGCACGTTATAAAAAAATTCTCCTTGAATCCAGATGTAAACACAACTCGCAACCGCGCGGGCACGTTGTAGGTATGGTAGGGGACGAGTTCGTGATAAAAAACAAAACCTAAAAATTTTCTTGAACGTCGTTACTGTTTTTTATGTTTACTGTGATAAAATGTGTACCCAGTAGAAAGGGTAATATGGTATCGTCACACTAGATTGGTCATCCCAGTCGTCTCAGCTTCGTATGAAAAAGTTGTAAAGTAAGTAAAAAAGGTGTTAAGACAAATTCGGGCCATTTAACAATCTGTGCCTCAAGAATTCGCGGAAAATCTCGACGAAAGTATGCGATCATCGGCGCTGATGGGAACTGGGTGAACTTCTGAAGCAGTAGCATTTTAATGGCAACCCTATACCAACGAATGGTGTAAATAACTTTTAAATAAATATATTTTTTTAATGAATAATGTGCGATACGTTCCTACTTGACCGATTGCATAGGCATGAAAAGCAAAAAAATAAAATCTCGCCCATTTTTTATTTACTTACGAGCCATTATTTCTAGCAAGACGAAATACAAAATCTTACTGGACTAGAACATTACTGGTAAAACTTAAAATCCATCTAAAAAAAAATAGTTTTTAATGTTAAACTCACATTTCTATTTTTCTAACTCAGGTCAAAATTCTGCTCAAAAATTTGAGAGCATTTTAATATAAGCTCTATTGCTTGGTAACAATGTATGTGCTTTTTATGTTGGTACATCTGTTATTAATATCTAACAACAAATTTTTATGACATTTGTTTTATTAACTTAGAAATAAAAAAATATTTTGTAATTCTGAAAATTTCCTGTGAACAATTTTTAAAATAAATCAATTTACAAAAAAAAATGAGTTTGCTTAAAATATGTCTCAAAAACGAATTTTCTGCCATATGTTAAAAACGTTAGAGAACTGATACGGTATTTGCTTAACAACATGGAATGTTGGTAAAAATCATTTAAAGAGGATGAAAGAAGCAGTTAAAAATGAACCGCCTTCTGAGGAATCATCGGCCTCAATCATAGAAGAAAAAGTCAATAAATCAAAGATCTACCGCTTAGTAATGCCGATTTACATTATGAAGACCTTTCAGAAATATCAATTATACCAATACAAGCTTATGTGAAAAACCACCGTTATCTTGTGATTGCTCTAATGACGCTTTCTTTGGATAACTATTTTTAATTGCATTATTACTACATGGGATGAAAACTCTCGAGACTTTTGAAGAAGAATCGATTTTATTCTTTTACATAGTTTGCCTTAAGAGCGATACATTTATTCCCACGATCTTCCAACATTTGAATACATTTCATGTAGTACGATTTGTTGAGCTCTCAAAAATAAGCCATTTCAACCAAATTTCTTTAACTTGGAGCCACCTTTTTAAATCTGAAAAGAGGTGATAATCCCTAGGGGCCAGATCTGCAGAATACGGTGGATGAGGAAGCAATTCAGGGACCAGTTGGTCCAATTTCACCATCGATGTTATGGAGTTGTAGGCTGGTGCATTATCTTGGTGAAACAAAACTTTTTTCTTCGCTAAATACGGACTTTTTTCTTGATTTTAACCATCAAAAGGTTCGATAAACTAACGTAATAATTTCCGGTGACAGCTCGCTTCTTCTCAAGATAGTCGATCAATGTTATTCCATGGGCATCCCAAAAAATACTTGCCAAAACATTTCCAGCTGATGTTTGTATTTTTGGAAGCTGCCGACTGTCTATTGGAGTCAGGGGTGTAGTGGTGGATCCATGGCTCGTCTATTGTTACGAATCCACGCAAAGACTCCTTTGGATTGCGCCGAAATAGTGCCAAACAGCATCCCGCATCTTCGACACGTTACTGTTTTTGATCAGTCGTGAGTAGAGACCGGATTATATGCATCTGCATATTTAGACCATTCTCACCGATTATTGCATATTTTACCCAAAATCTAGTAATGATGCATATTTTCCCTATATTTACAATATTTCTCGGTATTACTAGGCAATTGAATTGCTCAGGGTATTGTTAATGTCGCCGTCTGGAACCGATCTTATCGCCGGGACATTACCTGCAATAGTCTAAACATCGATTAGGTTTTAGTGCCAAGAGAATACCCAAAATTACGACAGTATTTTATTCCTTTGTTTCTTGGTCGGAATATTAAATGATAAGTAGTTAGTTTCTAAGAATATTTGTTTGAGCGTGGATCAAATAAACAATTTTCTCGAAGATGAATTTTTATTTTAAAACAAGATATTAGTTTTAACTAGTGGTGGGTCGTTGACGCTTTTACAGTCAACGAAATGAGACAATTTTATCGTCGATGATAAACTAGTTTATAAAACAGTTTAATTTTCGACTTGTTTCGACCGTCGTCGACAGAACAACGTCCACGAATGCCTGGCCTATTTACTCGGACAGTCGTCGTCGTCCGTTCGCGTCGACTCGTCTGTAGTAGATCATACGGCCATACAGTTTATCTCGTCGACGGTCGGGTTGTGACCGTGCACAAATGTTGTTCACGAGTGAACTAGTTTATCGGTAGACTATAAACTAGTTTATCAGTTAATGCGAAATAAACAGTCTAAAAAAAACTGTTCGTTCATTCAACGCCCACCACTAGTTTTAACATTATTGTTGACGCGCTTGCATCAGAGTAGTCTTTTTGCAATTTTTAACGTGTTGTGTTAAAGTTTAACGTGTACCATGCCACCCGCAAAAAAAAGTGTCTTTTCGTGGGTAGCTGATTATCCTGAAACATTTACATACGACGGAAATGTTTTATATTGTCGAGTTTGCGAGAAAAATATTTCGTGCGCAAAAAAGTTTCAGTGCAGGATTGCAAAAAAGGCCCACGACAACAACTTATAACAGCAGCAAGTAGCAGTGATTCCACTTCTATAGGCAAACAAAAAAAACCCTTTAGCATTAGGATTTATATGAAGCATTGCTTGCAAGTAATATTCCTCTCCACAAACTTATAAATCCTATATTCAAAGATTTTCTGCGAAAATATAACTTGAATCAAAAAATACCAGACGAATCAACACTGCGTAAAAATTACATACCAACAATTTTACCAACATGTTCTGTAAGAAATACGTAATGAACTTAAGGATGACATTATTTGGATTTCAGCTGATGAAACTACCGACAGTTGTGGTCGCTATATTGCGAATTTAATTGTGGGTGCATTAAGATTAGAGCCTTCTTCTTCCTATTTGGTGGCCTGCAAACAACTTGACAAGACAAATCATTCTACGATCGCCAGATTTGTGATTGAGGGTATTAAAAAAAATATTTCCTGAATCTTCTGCAGATGAAAGAGTGTTTATATTTCTCTCAGATGCTGCTCCCTATATGATCAAGGCAGCCAAAGTCCTCCAAGTATTTTATCCAAATTTAATTCATGTGACGTGCTTTGCTCACGGAGTCCATCGACTCGCTGAAGAAGTACGATCCACGTTTGGAAATGTAAATACACTGATTTCATCAGCAAAGAAAGTGTTTCTTAAGGCATCTACTCGCAATAACGCCTATAAAGAAAAACTGCCAAATGTACCTTTACCTCCCGAACCAGTGGTAACTCGATGGGGAACATGGATTGAAGCTGTACTATTTTACAATGAACATTTCGAGGCCATCAAAGGTGTAGTAAATGACTTCGATAGTGCAGAGGCTATGGCAGTTCGTCAATCCAAGGAAGCATTTAACGATTCTGATATTAAAAAAAACATAGCTTTGATTAGCACTCACTTTTTCCACATACCTGCGAGTATTAAAAAGCTTGAAATTCGAGGTTTGGCGTTGACCGAATCAATTCAATTAATGAATAAAATCCATCAAATAAACTCCACATTGCCAGTGTATTCCCGCGTAGAGTTAAAGAAAAGTTTGAAAACATTTTGTGCAATAACCCAGGCTTTGAACCTTTGTGTCAAATTGATAGTTTTATTAATGGGACGGGTGAACTTTTGCCAGAAACAATAAGTGCTAACATAGCACTCAAATTCAAATACTGCCCAGTTATCTCAGTGGATGTGGAACGGTCTTTTTCCACTTATAAAAATATTTTAAGTGATCGAAGACACAATCTTACTACCCAACATTTGGAACAATACCTTATTGTTTACGTGTACAAGAATACAAATGTTAAATAATTTTAAAAAATGTTAAATAATTGTTAATTAAATTTACACATCGTCGATAACTTGTTAATTTTATGCTGATTTTGAAATAAAAAACTAAAAATTACTACTTTTATTATTATTTAATATTGCATATTTTGACCCTTTTCATGCATATTTTAAACATTTTTCATGCATATTTGGATGCATATTTCAAGATTTTTATGTTGCATATAATCCGGTCTCTAGTCGTGAGAGTGTGCAGCACCCATCGGGCACATAGCTTTTACGTATGCAAATACCGGTATTCATACAAAATATGTCTCATGAGTTCTGTTGATATCTTGACGATGTCAGCTATCTCTCTCTCACTTCCACTTGGCGATCATTCAAAACAATATGGTGGATTTTTTGTGTTTTTTTGGGGAGACTGTCTCATTTATACGTCCGAAACGAGATGCGTCATCGGTGCTAGTACGACCGCATTTAACTTTACTAAACTATTATTATATAGTTGCTTTCGACGGAGCAGATGTGCCGTAATAGTTCTAAAGCCATTCTTGGGCTCTGGCTAGATTTTTTCCCAATAAAAGCTAAAGTTTACTCAACACACGAAAGGCTTTTTGTTCCATCGTTTTGCAAAAACCTAAAATAGCGTTACTCAAACAGCTCTAACTCGCAAACTAACAGATAAAGTGCCATGAAAATTTTACATGAATCATCTGAGAGTTAATATCAGCCAAAAATCATATGATTTTTTTTTTATTTGCGCTGCCATCTCTCAGAAAGTCTCAATAATTCCTTCTTTAATTATTTTGAAATACTTATAGGCAGCAAACTGATCAACGCTATGTCACAATAACGACTAAAAGATTACGAAATATTTGACGGTCGTCAAGCAGCAAACAGAAGTGACAGGATGGTCCTACTACAATGAATACGGTACATAATACAGTGTAGTATTCTATGCTCTGCTAAATAAAGGTCAAAGATGTAATAGAAATAGTTTTGTCAAAACATGTTCTCCAAAATTTTGTAGCATTTTTTTGATACACGAGGGTCAATACTCCGCAACAAACTGGTATGACAGGTATTTCCGGCAATTTCTAGGTTGTCATACCAAGATAATTTTAAAAAGCACGCTGCAACAGGTAAAATTAAAAAAAAACATATATCTACGTCACTTTCAGGAGGTATGACAGACACTTCCTGCAAGAGAAGGTTTGTTATAATAAGTTTTTTCTGAATGGGCGTAAAATTTCCTACAACTCCTGTAAATTTCATTCATCATCCTCATCATTTCATTCAATTTCGCGATGACGGTAAAACATAATTTTTTTTTATGAGAATTAATTTAATAAAAAATATTTTCGACAGGCTCAACCTTGTCAAACCGCGCTTATTTTGTTTGACTGGTTCTTAACCGTCAATTTTCATGCAAATTTTTCAAATCCGCGATAACGGCACATTTGATGTCACAGGCTCCTCGCCTATAAGAATAAATCGCCAAAAATTGTCAAAATTACTTAGGATTGGCAACAACCTCTTTACGACCAATCCATAAATTTTCCTGTTACTGCGTAAACCCATCATTCCTAAACAATATCGCACACCGGATCATTTTCGGAACACCCGTTTCATTGCCATTAACAACATAATAGTGCTCTGTGTTCTTATCCGCAGACTAAGATCCTTAAAACACCTCATGTAATTATAGTCTGACACTGTCAAATTTCAAGGAGTTATTGCAAAAACTTTGTATTTTCATAGAAGTAATATACTTTCAAGTGAGTATAAATAAAAACTTTTAGAAAACATTTATAGCGGAAAATTTCTCCGCTTAATTACTAATAAATTAATAGACCGTAAACGGCTTCATGGCTTCGCAAGTTAACAATTCATAAGTTATATTAACAGCATAAAGTAAAGTTAAAATTCTTTTTAATATAGTACCTTAATACCAACAGTTTTAAAAGATATACTGTTCATAAATTTAAGAATTTGGGTAAATAAAAAGCTGGTAAACAAAAAAAAAACTTGCGCAATTAGTGTTTCGTATTCTAATTGCCTTTAGAATAAAAAAAAAATAATATAATATGAGCAGCGACTTCTTCTTCTTCTGAGTGTTGTTTGGACTTCTTTAAGCGCAATAAAAAGGATTTTTTCATGCGATATGTGTCAATGGACGAAACATGGATCCACCACTACACACCGGCAGCCAGCTGAGTGGATAGCAGCCGGTGAATGCCGCCCGAAGCGACCAAAGACCAATAGTCGGTTGGGAAGGTTTTGGCCTCTGTATTTTGGGATGTGCATGGAATAATTTGCATCCACTATGCTGAGAAGGGAAAAACCATCAATAGCGAAATAATATAATATGATCAGCGACTTCTTCTTCTAAGTGTTGTTTGGACTTCTTTAAGCGCAATAAAAAGGCTTTTTTCATGCGATATGTGACAATGGATGAAAACATTGATCCACCACAACACACCGGAATCAAATCAACAGTCAGTTGAGTGGACAGTAGTCGGTGAAAGCCGCCCGAAGTGACCAAAGACACAACAGTCGGCTAGGAAGATTTTTGGCCTCTGTATTTTGGGATACTCATGAAATAATTTTCATCGACTATGCTGAGAAGGGAAAAACCATGAATAGCGATTAATATATAAAGTTATTGGTGCGTTTGAAGGCATAAATCGCAAAGAAACGGCACCAGATGAACAACAAAAAATGCTCTTTCATCAAGACAATACACCGTGTCACAAGTCAATGGTTACAATGGCAAAATTGCATGAATTGAAGTTCGAATTGCTTCCTGATCCACCGTATTCTCCAGATTTGGCCCCCAGCGACTATTATCTATACGCATGCCTCAAAAAAAATGCTCGTGGGTGGGATTTGGCTCAGTGAAGAAGTTATCGCCGAAACGGAAGCCTATTTTGAAGGCAAAGACAAATCCTTCTACAAGAAATATAATAGAAATGTTAGAAAAGCGTTGGAATGATTGTATGCTCTTGAAGTAGACTATGTTGATCGAATTTTGCAAAAAAATGTGTTTTAAGTAGCTAGAGCAAAAATTTTTCAGCCTACGGTGCGGCGCTTAAATCCAGATAAATTAAACATTTTTTTAAAAGAAAAGTTTATTCGTCAAATAATTAAAATGAAAACAATCATTTTGCATATCAGTTGTCTGACCTACCAGAGTCGAATTATTCAATATAACCTCCCTCAGCCGCAATGGCCGCCTCCATCCTTGGCAAATGCTGCTTCGATATCGGTGCGCAAGGATGCCACATTATGGTGTCTGGAATTGTTAGTAACCCTGTCGATTACGCTCCAAACATGTTAGTCGAGGGTGTTCAAATCCAGGCTATTGGGGACTCAGAACTCTTTAGACCAGAACATGTCCCTGTTACCCGATAACCAGTTTTGCACTAAATGGCTCATGTATACCGGTGCACCATCCTGTTGATCCGCATATACGCCTCATGTCGGAATTGATCTCGGGTTCCCGAAAACGCGAATTATTTCAGTCGTCGAACTTCCAGCGCGAATACTTTCGATAATCGCTGCTCTTCGGTTATACTCCGCTCTTGTTCGCAACGGCTCGGTTGGAATTCAAATTTAAACTTGTCCGGATTTAAGCCCTGCACCCTATATACGAGTATATATATATATATATATATATATATATATATATATATATATATATATATATATATATATATATATATATATATAAGGCTGGTTTGAAAAGTCCGTGCAAAAATAAAAACTACTTATGTGTTTGGGGTAAACCTTTTTTATTTTTCGACATAGTCTCCTTTTAGGCTTATACACTTCGTCCAACGATGTTCTAGTTTGTTGATCCCTTCCGAATAATAGGATTTGTCCAGGCCTGCAAAATATCCATTAGTGTCTGCAATCACCTCCTCGTTTGAATAAAATCTTTGTCCCGCCAGCCATTTCTTCAAATTGGGGAACAAATAGTAGTCCGAGGGAGCCAAGTCTGGAGAATAGGGGGGATGTGAAACGAGTTGGAATCCTATTTCCATTAATTTTGCGACCACAACTGCTGAGGTGTGTGCTGGTGCGTTGTCGTGACGGAAAAGGACTTTCTTGTGGGTCAATCGCGGGCGTTTTTCTTGCAGCTCGGTTTTCAAACGGTCCAATAACGATAAATAATATTCACCTGTAATAGTTTTTCCCTTTACCAGATAGTCGATGAGGATTATCCCTTGCGAATCCCAAAAGACAGTCGCCCTAACCTTTCCGGCCGAAGGAACGGTCTTCGCCTTTTTTGGTGCAGCGTGAACAATCGCGGCACCCATCTTGCGGATAGCTTTCTCATGTCCAAATGTTTATGCAAAATATTATGTACCCGTTCAGTCGAGATGCCCACAGCACTAGCAATCTCACGCACCTTAACTTTTCTGTCATCCATTACCATATCATGGATTTGATCAATGATTTCTGGAGTCGTAACCTCCACAGGCCGTCCAGAACGTTCAGCGTCACTTGTGCCCATATGGCCAGTCCGAAAATTTTGAAACCACTTATAAACTGTTCTAGTCGAAGGTGCAGAGTCACCAAAATGTTTATCAAGCTTCTCTTTAGTCTCCTGAGGCGTTTTGCCTTTCATAAAGTAATGTTTATTCACCACACGAAATTCTTTTTCGTCCATTTCTTGAAATCACTCGACTTCCTTGATTCACACGAATGCCAAATAGAAAGAAATAGACCAATATGGCTGAAACTTGGTGTGCGTTCATTCAAGAGATGCTACTAACTAAACATGACCTCGATACGCGCCAGTGGTGCTATCTCTCGGACTTTGCACGGACTTTTCAAACCAGCCTCGTATATATATATATATATATATATATATATATATATATATATATATATATATATATATATATATATATAAATATATATATATAAAGGGTGGCGCATAAGTAACGTTATGATTTAATAAGTGAATAAATTTTTTGTTAACGTGTTTTTTTACTTTTTTTTTTCAGAATTAACTTTGAAAATCTTGGGAAATTTATGATGGAAAGAAAGACTCAGCACAGAACAAAAAACCAAAGTTGTTCACTTTTATTATGAAAGTCAGCATTCGATTATTCAGACACAAAGATCATATCGAAATTTCTTTCATGTTCGAAATGCACCTAGCGCTCCAACAATTTACCGATTGGTTCAGCGTTTTCGGCAACAAGGGGCTGTCTGTGATCTTCCGCGTGCTGGAAGACCTCGTGCAGTTCGAAATGATGTGAACATTTGCTCGGGTGCAAGCAAGTATTGAGGAAAATCCCGAAACTTCCACCAGGCGACGTTCTCAGCAGTTGGTGATGTCTAAGCGGTCTTTGCAAAGAATTTTACATAATTTACACCTTTTCCCATATAAGATTCAATTGGTTCATGAGTTAAAACCAAACGATGCACAAAGACGCATTCAATATAGTCGCCGTTTGCAAGAATTGTGCCTAGAAAACAACGAGTTAACTCATAATGAGCGATGAGGCCCATTTCCACCTCAATGGTCACGTGAATAAACAAAATTGCAGAATATGGGGCACCCAAAATCCAAGAGTAATTGTTGAACATCAAATGCACCCACTTAAATGCACAGTATGGTGTGGAATAACTTCAGAAAACATCATTGGACCATATTTTTTTCTAAAACGACGAACAAGTTGCGGTTAATGTGAATGGCATTCAATACCGGGCAATGATTGAAAATTTTTTAAGGTCCGAGTTAGAGAACAATCCAGAATTGTGGTTCCAACAAGATGGAGCCACAGCTCACACAGCTCGTCCAACATGGCTCTCCTGCGCGAAATATTTGCCGATCGAATAATATCGCGTTTTTCTGATTTTAACTGGCTACCGCGTTCGCCCGATTTAACGGCTCCCGATTTTTTTCTTCGGTGTTACCTAAAGAGTAAGGTATATGTCAATAAGCCAAGAACCATCCAACCGCATAAGGCGAATATCCGAGAAGAAGTGAGGGCGCTGGGACCTGAAATTCTAAGAAAAGTTATGGAAAATGCTCTGGAAAGAGCATGTCAGGTCGAAGCAAACAATGGGCACCATTTGAAAGATATTATCTTCAAAACATAATGCGAACATATTTCCAAACTATATTCTAAATTTTAATAAACGCCAACGTTAAATAAAATCAGAAAGAAAAAAGTTATTCATTAAATAAATCATAGCGTTACGTATGCGCCACCCGATATATATATATATATATATATATATATATATATATATATATATATATATATATATATATATATATATAAAAGGTTGTACGAGGAGTAACAAAAATCCGTTAACTGCCACTCGTAAAGAACACTCCCTAAGGAAACACGAGAATCATAAACAAAATCGTTTAGACATACCATAAGAGCGTAGCTTAGGAATCAATCCGTCATGTCAAACACGGTCGAATGCCTTGGATATTTGAAGTGCAACCGCTGAAGATTCTCCAAAATGTTCAGTTGTGTTGTGCCATATACACAGTTCGATAATTAGTTTCCCAAACTGGCGTTGTATATCATCGTAGTGTAATCGGAAAATATAATATGTCATTTTAAAGCTCAACCCTGTGTCGATTTTTACACTGTGTCGATTTTTATTTTAAATTTTAGCAGGATATATGATGGCCTAGATACCATTTTTTTAATTAACTGCAAATATATTGTACCGTAGCAAATGGAGAGAGGAGCAGAAATTAAATTTTACGCAGAGTTTGGCAGAAATGCCACAAAACTTTTAAGAGCCTCCCACTGACTTCACAAAATTTTTTTTTATAAGTTCAAACATATAACGATTTTCTCGTAATGACTTGTATTCAATCATTGTCTTTACTATTTGATAGTGGCAGGGTAGTAAGTAATAATTAGATAAAATAAAAATACATAATTACTATAGGGTTAACAAAAGGATTTCTGACAAATTAAGTTCAGTATTGTAAAAGTTCTGAAAAAGTTCACGCATTCAGGTTAGGATAGAAATGCCTACTTACAAAGCTTTAAAGAGGGGGATATGGAAAACTGTTGTAAAAAATGTAAGTACTGTAAAACAAACAAGTGATAAGACAAAGGTACAGGGTGAGTCAATGATAGAGTAAAGTTCATTATCTCATTTGTTTCGGGAATGACGAAAAAATTTTGAATACAATAGTTTTAGGGAATGTTAAGCTGCACAGTTTAAAATTATTTTTAAGTATACAGGGTACTTCAAAAATGTGTGACCGATATAACATGTTTTTTTAAATGGAACGTCCTATTTTCTAATTTATTTTTAAATTTTGCGTAAAATTTTATAACTTTTTTATTAATATTGTTATATATTTAAACCTAGTAGTTTTTCTAATATTTCAATTTTTTTTTTTTTTTTAAATACTAGTTTTCAGTTTTGTAAAAAATTGCCAGTAGCGCCATTGTTTCTGAAGGTGGAATACTCATAATGGGTATGAGCGTTCTATAGAGATGAAAAAAAGATATATGTAAAGAAATTTGAGTTAGATGCTACAGGGTGTTCAAAATAAATTTATACATTTCGACTATTTTGCATTGAAAAATTTCAAATTTTTTTAATGGCACACCCTGTATATTATTATTTTTTCTGATAGATTTTACAAAACCCTTCAACTTTTATTAAGTATGTCCTACCTATTTCTAAGATTTTTCGATTTATTTTGAATTTTTCAATTTTTACCCTTGTTTTTAATACACTTACACTATAACATCATAGTCGTTTAGACAAAACAAAATGTAGGCATTGACAAATTTTAAACATGTCTGTTAAGCAAGTAAAAATAGTTTAATTTGTTGTAGTAAGTGACTTATAAATAGTAATGGAATTTCCTAATAATGAATTAATTGATATGGTTTATATACTGGGCGAGGCGGGTAAAAATTGTCTTTTTGCAGTAAGACTTTACGGAGCGAAGTACCCTAATAGACGTATACCATCTAAAAAATCTCTTCAATGGAACGGTTTGATGATAGTAGTAGCGTTGAGTATACGAAACGGAAAGTAGTAAACCAGAATGCTACCAATGAGGAAAAAGAAATGGAGATTTTATTTCATGTTGAAGATAATCCTCAGGTCAGCTAGCTGACTTATCTGACACAACCCAATCTACGGCTAATCGCACCACAATACAAGTATAATCCCTTTCATATGGAACTACACCAAGAACCTCAAGACAGTGATTTTGAACGGCGAGTAAACTTTTGTACCACCATGAATGGAGCAATAGAGGCCGATCCAAATTTTTTATCCAAAATAGTGTTTTCTGATGAAGTTACTTTTTCCCATTAATGGAGCAATACCGTAAGTGTATTAAAAACAAGGGTAAAAATTGAAAAATTCAAAATAAATCGAAAACTATTAGAAATAGGTATATATATACCTAATAAAAGTTGGAGGGTTTTGTAAAATCTAGCAGAAAAAATAATAATATATAGGGTGTGCCATTTAAAAAATTTGAGATTTTTCAATTTACAATAGTCAAAATGCATAAATTTATTTTGAACACCTTGTAGCATCTAACTCAAATTTCTTTACATATATCTTTTTTTTTCATCTTTATAGAACGCTCGTACCAATTATGAGTATTCCACCTTCAGAAACAATGGCGCTACTGGCAATTTTTTAAAAAACTGAAAACTAGTATTTTTTTAAAAAAAAATTGAAATATTAGAAAAACTACTAGGTTTGGGTATATAACATTATTAATAAGAAAGTTATAAAATTCTACGCAGAATTTAAAAATAAATTATGAAATAGGATGTTCCATTTAAAAAAACATACGTTATATCTGCCACATTTTTTTGAAGTACTCTGTATACTCAAAAATAATTTTAAACCGTGCACCTTAACATTCCCTGAAACTATTATATTTAACATTTTTTCGTCATTCACGAAACAAATGAGATAATGAACTTTACTCTATCGTTAACTCACCCTGTACATTTTTTTTTTATTGTTCACCTCCCCGCCTGAGTAAGGATTTTACCCTCGGCTAACTCTCCCATTTTTGAAGGTGTTGCCTAACTCTTTCAGCGGTCGCAACATTTTTTTCTTAATGTTCTCGTCGGGACAAGTATTTTTTAAAAAAAAGTAGCAGTATCGGACGATTTCTGTTTTTGGTCGTATTTTGACTGGACTATGTCGACGGTGTCCTGCAGCCGAAGCAAATAAGAATATGGAATGAATTTAATTCTAGCAAGTATCAGGAACTATAGCCATTATAGAATAAAATCCGCTTGGTACTTTTTTTAAGGCAAAAAAGCCATTTTTACTAATTCAAAAAAAAGGAATAAATTCTGCTGAGGCTAGTTTATACGATTTTCGTATTAAAACAAACCCGAAATTTTTCCCAGCTTATATTAAAAATTATTATGTCTGATGTAAACTTTTATGAAAAAAAAAATTAAATATTGTTTAACCCAAACTAAAGGCTACGTCTCCTTCATTTCAAAGTAAAAATAAGAAAAGCACGACTTTAATCGTTTGTATTAATATAATACGTACGTCATTATCGGTTAAAAAAGTATAATATAGTCTATAGCAGCGTTTCTTAACCTTTCAGTATTTGCGACCCAGTTTTTAAACATAATTTTCAACGCACCTCCCCCTCTCATTCAACAACAATGTATGCAATAATAATGTATTTTCAGTATTTTGATGCTTAAGCTACACTATGACCGTAATTACAAACCCTAGAAACTACCAAGAATAAATAAATTTATTCATATTTGGCAACACATATCTGCTGCGTAGACAAAATTAGAATCGATGCCTCTCTGTTACTCTCTGTCACGTCCACCATATCGGTAGCGGCTTCGCGAGAAGTTCCGAGTTGTCTCGAACATTCGGAAAGTCTGTCCAAAAGTGTATAAATGCTCCACCTGGTTCAATTAGAGGCCGTCTCAGTCGAGTTGATAGTTCTACTGCTATCGGATTTATCGTGAATGTGTATATTGTAATTTACGTGTTAATTGAAATTCAAGCTATTAAGTATTCACGTCAGTAAATTTATACAGAATCATGGATAAATTTTTAAGTGGGAGTAAGCGAGCATTAGACGATAGTGAAGCACCAACAAGTGCAACAGACGAGCGTGGTTCCGAAAATAAAATCAACAAAATATTCTCAAGAATACTTAAATTTAGGGTTTACCAGTACTGAAGTAAATGAAGAAGAAAGGCCCCTATGTGTTTATTTGCTCAAAAATTTTGGCAGCAGACAGCATGAAACCAAATAAACTTAAACGACTTTTGGAAACGCTTCATAGTGAGTATCTTAACAAACCCCGACAATTCTTCGAATTAAAATTAAAATCATATGTAAAGCAGAAATCATTTTTTAAAAAAAAAACTTTGACTGTGAATGAAAAAGCTTTACTTGCCTCCTACAAAGTTTCATATAAAATAGCCAGATGTAAAAAGCCTCACACCATTGGTAAAGAGCTTGTTTTGCCAGGAGCAATTGAGATTGTAGAAACTATGTTTAGAGATAATTTTGCCCAACAATTGCTATCCATACCCATATCAAATGATACTGTTGCCCGCCGAATTGGTGATATAGCTGAAGATGTACAGCATCAACTTTTTGGGAAGTTGCGTGACGAATTGTTTTCAATTCAGCTTGATGAGGCAACAGATAACAATAAAGATGTTCATTTCATTGCTTATGTTCGATTTTGTAATGGTATGTCAGCAGTAGAAGACCTATTTTTCTGCAAACCAATAGAACTCAAAGCAACATAACTCGCATTATTTGCTATCGTAAATGATTTTATAAGGCAAATATGGAGTGGAAAAATTGCGTCGGAATATGTACCGATGGTGCTCATTCAATGTCTGGAAGATTTCAAAGTGTACAGGCACTTGTGAAACAAAAATCTCCACTGTGTGTGTGGACACATTGTATGATCCATAGAGAAGCTCTGGCTTCTAAAGAAATGAGTCATGCTTTGAATATTGTACTCACTACAGTTGTAACCATAGTAAATTATATTAAAATGAGACCTCTAAAATCTAGAATTTTTTCCGCACTTTGTAAAGACATGAATGCCGAACATTCAGCGTTACTCTATTATTACGAGGTAAGATGGCTATCACGTGGGAAATGTTTGCAACGTGTTTATGAATTAAGAAATGATATCGCCATTTTTCTAGAAGAGGAAAACCGACCAGAAGCCGAGAAGTTTCGAGATAGTTTATTTGTGATTAAATTGAGCTACTTGGTAGATATATTTGAGAAACTAAATACCTTAAATCTTCAACTCCAAGGAACAAATACACATATATTCATTACAACTGATAAAATTAATGCTTTTTGTAGAAAATTGGAATTGTGGAGCAGAAATGTAAAGCAAGAAAACCTAGAAATGTGGGTGAATATGTTAAAACATACAAGGCTGAAGAACAACATGTGAAAGTTGTTTTAGTAACCATTGAAAATCATCTAGTCATGTTGACATAGAATTTTAAAAAGTATTTTCTTACTGACGACAACTTGGTAGCAAGTTACGAGTGGGTTAGGGATCCGGTTCAAAATACTCCCGAAGGGCCCTCAATTTCCGAAGAAGAAATCTTCATAGACTTCACGGCAAGTGGCGAAATCAAAAAACAATTTAATAATAAATCACTCTTTGAATTTTGGGCAGGGGTGAATGATGAGTTTTCTGCACTGAAAACAAGAGCATTTCGTATACTATTACCATTTTCAATATCCTACCTTTGCGAAACCGGATTTTCTGCAGTAGCTACTTTGAAAACAAAATATAGATTTCAACTAAATATAGAAAAAACTCTAAGTGTCTATTTCTAATATTTCCTTCGAAAATCTTTGCTCTGCAAAACAGGCCCAAGGGAGTCGCTAATAATTATTAAACTTGTTTTTAATTTAGTATTGATATGTTAATTATTAGGTAAATACATTGTGCAGCACTAATACAATCTTATTTATAGGTGTATTAGATCAGTGTAAATGTGTATTTTATTTTTTGTTATGTCAGAATGTATTTTGTATTGCTTTCCTTTCAGGAAATTATATTAAATGTTTTTAATGAATGATTTTAATTAAAATTTCTTTTCGATACGCTCGCGCCCTCCCAATAGTGTAATCACGGCCCTCTAGTGGGGCGCGCCCCACACTTGAGAAACGCTGGTCTATAGTCAAAAATACTCCTTCCACTTATCAATTCCGCGCCGCCTGCAAGCTAAATAAATACCTATTTAATTTCTTTCGCTATACTAGTACAATAAATAACATTTACTTATTTGGTCTTAAGTTACACGCAATTTTCTCCCATGTATCACAAACCAATAAAGGACTGGCATGCTTCAGTGAACAGGCAGTAGAGTCTGCACATAGTGACTTTGGTAACGTCTGGGAGGGTTACAAGGTGTTAAAAATTCAACCTGAGTATGCAAGGTATTTATTAAAAGCTTTATGTGAGTACAATAGCTTGCACATGTAAACGCAAGAAAAAAACATTTCGACTGGTTTTATTTTTCAAAAGATACTAGATAAATATTATTTTGATACTCACAGTTCATACATTTATTTTTCTTATTTTTCAAACATATGTAAAGTGTAGTTTCTAGTACCTACGTATAATTTATAGATACTATTATCAATACTTAAATAATATACATTTCAAAATTATTAGTTTTTGTTATACTGAAGGCAAATGCCGTAAAATTTGCATACTTTTTGGAAGTTTTTGGGTACGGCTTGGAAATCGATTTAACTACTTTGAAACAGTGCCAACATAATATAAACGAGTTTTCTCAGCTTAATTTTGACCGGAAGGCCACTTTTCTTCTACTTTAGTGCATTTTTGACATGTTAACGGTTTCGGCTCACTATTTCTTAAATATCTTAGCTTCTACTACTCGGTATATATCATCACTACACCAAACACTTTATTTTTGCTCTCGACGCGCGTTTCGCTAACCATATTAGCTTCATCAGGAGCGATGATTGACTAAAGCTAAAATACAAATCTGCCCTATATATACTTAGCCTAACCCTTGAATTACTCAGGCGGAACTAATGGCATAGGCGGAGCCATCAGTTCCGGTCAAGTAACCAGTAGAGGGGACTATAAGGAATAGGCCCTCGGTCTTTATTTAAACTACTTTTACATTTTATAATTTCCATACTTTCGTATGCGTTCAGCAATCTCCTATCTGATACATTTTTTATTAATCTTAGATTATCCAGTGTTACAATATGATCAGTTTCAAGGGCATGTTCGGCAATGCTAGGCTTTTCTGTTCTACTGTATTTTAAGTGTGCTAAATGTTCTTTAAATCGTGTTTTAATTGACCTTTTAGTTTGCCCAACATACTTTTTGCCACAATCATTAAAACTAATTTCATAACTTCCACTTTTTTCACGGGGGGGGGGGGGATTTCCTCAGATTGTCTGATGACTTATAGACTAAGGTGAGGCCTGCCTTATTAAATACCTTATCAGGTCCCTTGCTATATTTCGGATTATATGGTATGGAGACATACTTGGTGTTATTTTCTTCGCGTGTAAAAAAGGTGGAATTCTGAATATTAAACCTAAAATTATGTCTATTCATTAGCTTATTTGCTAAGTCATCGGATTTAATATTCAGAATTCCACCTTTTTTACACGCGAAGAAAATAACACCAAGTATGTCTCCATACCATATAATCCTATCGATGTGGAAGGTGCGCCTGGGTCTACCCTTGATTTTTTGCGCTTGGAATTCTTAAAATAAATCCACTTTTCATCCCCTGTCACTATACAATGCAAAAACGACTACCTTTTGTACCGAGTGAGCAAAATGTCACACGTGTTTTGGCGCATGTTCACCATAAACTTCTCGAAGTAATCGGTATGATTCAACAGCAGTTTTCTTCAAATGAAAACAAAAAATTAATGCTGTCCACGAATGCTTCGACATATTGAACACAACAACACAACACTATGCACATACTTTTCCAATTTATCACTCGTGCGCGTCTGACACTTGTTGATGACTCAACAAAATGGCGCAGTGTCAATACTTTATAGCACAAACTGCATTGGTGCACCATCTGTTGTCTGAAATCCGCATTTCATACTTGTACACCTGGTATACATGTCTTAAACATGTTTATAATAAAATCTTATTAACAAAAAATATAATTACAAATCACAAAACTGTAATATTCTGAAATGTTTAATGAGTTAAAGATTACACGAGACACATACGTAAAGTAAACAGAGAGATGTTAGCATATCTCTAAAAATAAATGCTGTCCACGAACTACAGTACACTACGATAAGACTAACTACGATGAAATGTTTGATGCTTACAAAGGTTGTTAGCATTGCAACTTATTTCAAACCGTAGCAATGAGGCACTATGCGGTAATTTTCAGATTACCTTATATTTTGTTTAGGTTAGTTAAGTAGGTAATGCCTTTAAATCCAAATAATATTTTTTTAATAGTGTTGTTTTATTTTTAAACAGCTATATCATATTACTATTACTATTATTTCAGCATTAAAATAGTAATAATTAATACCTTCTGGTTATCTAAATCATAATTTTATTGTAAAATAGGTAGTATTTGTTTGAAAATCACTTTTCCATGTTATATTTAGGATAAAATATTAAAAAGAAATAAAGATAATGAACCAGACCTTTTCTAGAGCAAAAGCGAAAAAAAAATTGAATTTTTCGTAAGGAAAAAATTTCAAAATAATATAATTTTTTGTATATTCTTTATTTTTCTTTCTAATCATCTTGGAGAGCATAAAATTTCGCATATTTTTTAAAAAAAGCTTCCTACGACCTTCAGCCCACAAAAAAAAATCATAAGATTTGGACTAAAATGTTAATTCAATAACCCTCTTTTATATTTTTTAATAAAATTTGACACATTTTTTTGTTAATATAAAAGCTATATTTTTCTATAATTTCAAGCCGTAATATCGAGTTGAAAGGAAGTTACCCGTAAAAAATCATTTTTTCAATTTGATGTAGTAAATATTTTTTTTAGGTTATGACTATATTTTTTAATGCAATTTAGACAGTTTTTAGGCAATTTTATGACAAGTAAAAAAATTCTTTTCTGTCGTATAACAACAAACAGAAGCTAAGATTAAGTTGGGAATATAAAATCTTTGGCACAATGATACTGCTCGGTATATATCACCACTACAAAAACCATGTTAGCTTCGAATCGCTTTGGCAGAAAGACGATGCTCTGTGTTTGGTGGGACCAGAGGGGCGTGGTCTATTGTGAGCTGTTAAAACCTGGGGAAACGGTTAATACTAAACGTTACCAACAACAATTGACCTATTTGAACCGTTCACTGCTTGAAAAAAGGCCAGAATACCGAAAGAGGCACACAGTCATTTTTTCTTCATGACAGTGCTCCATCACATACGGTAAAACCAGTTCGCGACACGTTGGAAGTTCTACCCCATGCGGGTTACTCACCAGACTTGGCTCCTTCCGATTACCACTTGTTTGCATCGATGGGTCACGCACTTGCTGAGCAGCTCTTTGGTTCGTACGAAGATGTGAAAAAATGGCCCGATGAATGGTTCGCAGCAAAAGGGGAAGATGTTTACTGGCGTGGTATTCATAAACTGTCCGAAAGATGGGAAAAATGTATAACAAACGATGGAGCGTACTTTGAATAAAACACATTTTATCACTCTTCCGAATTTAACATGTTTTTTTAGAAAAAAATATCCGCATTTCATATTTGTACACCTGGTATAATATATATTAAACTGTCCAAGTGATTTTGTGACCAAATTAAAAACACACCTTTATGAAAAATTTTTGACTCTCAACAGTTTTTTTTTTGCTTACATTACTTTAGTCCATTTTTCTTTCGTTGTATTTTTTCTTTCTCTCTTATCTAAATCATAATTTTATCGTAAAATAGGTATTATTTGTTTTAAAATGACTTTTTTATGTTATGTATATAAAATATTGAATAGAAATAAAAAGAATGAACCAGACCTTTTATAGAGCAAAAACAAGCAAAACTGAATTTTTCATAACTTACAAATTTAAAAATAAGAGCAGTTTTTTATATATTCTTTATTTTTACTTCTAACCAGCTTGAAGAACATAAAATTTCGCATATTTAAAAAAAAGCTTCCTACGATCTTTTGCCGTAATATCAAGTTAAATGAAAGTTACCCGTAAAAAAAAACATTTTTTTATCAATTTGCTGTAGTAAATACTTTTTTTAGGTTATGTACTTAATATTTTTAATGTTAATGTGCCACCCAGTTTTTTAGGCAATTTTATGACGACTGAAATGATTTTTTTTCTGTCGCGTAACAACGAATAGAGGCTAAGATATGTAAGAGAACCGAAAAAATGCATTAAAATAGAAGAAAAGTGGCCTTGCGGTCAAAATTAAACTGAGAAAACTCGCTTAAATTATGTTGGCACTGCTTCAAAGCAGTTAAATCTATTTCCAAGCTGTATTCAAAAATTATGAAAATTTTACGTCATTTGCCTCCACTATAAGTTTTTAAAAGCAAATTTAAAAAGTCCCAAATATACAGCCATAAATGGCAGAGAGAAAGATTGTTGTTTTTAGTGTTCCGTACGGAACATTTATAAGATCACTTCGGTGTCTGTCTGTCCGTCTGTCTGTCTGTCTGTCTGTCCGTCTGTCACACCCGATTTTCTTCGAAACTATTTGTCATAGAAAGTTGAAATTTGGTAGTAAGATAGGAATTGATGGCCTCATCAGAGCCATGTAGTTTTGAAAGTTAAATTTTGACTTAAGGGGTTAGTTTTGGGGGATGAATTCGGAAGTGAAAAAAAAAATTTTTTACTAGGTAATCGAGTGTGGTGTCAAATGAAAGCTTGTGAAAACACGAATAAAAAATATATATAATGTAATACTTGCACGCACTTTTCTTTGTATTATTTTTAAAAAATCGCGAAAAATCGCTGTCCACCCGCCTTATCTCGAAAGTACTTATCAAAAAATTTTGAAAAAAATCTGAAATATTCTCCACGGGGTGTAGATTCAACGAAAATTATCACGAGGGCATTACCTGTAACAATTTATCTGGTATATGAAAAAAATTTCAAGGTCATCAATTTTCAGTAAAGATTGGAAATAAACTTTGTTGAAAACTTATTTGGGGTGTGTTTTGTGAAGTCACTGATCATTTTATATCACCGTAACATAAATTTTGACTTAAGGGGTTCGTTTTGAGGGGTGAAATCGGAAGTGAAAAAAAAAAAATTTTTACTCGTGAAAACACGAGTAAAAAATATATATATAATGTAATACTTGCGCACACTTTTCTTCGTATTACTTTTAAAAAATCGTGAAAAAAAAAATAAACAAAAAAAAAATAAAAAATCGCTGTCCCCTACCTTATCTCGAAAAGTACTGATCAAAAAATTTTGAAAAAATCCTGGAATATTGTCCACGGGGTATAGATTGAACTAAAATTATCATTACCTTTAATAATCTATCTGGTATATAAAAAAAAAAACAAAATTTCAAGGTCACCAGTTTTCAGTAAAGATTGGAAACAAACTTTGTTGAAAACTCATTTGGAGTGTGTTCTATGAAGTCACTGATCATTTTATATCACCCTAACAAAATTTTTTATTTTAAAAACATTCAACGTACGGAACACTAATTGTGCAAGTTCAACTTGCACTTGACCGGTTTTTATTTTGTCATAGCTTTGACAGTGATATAGGACTGGATAAAGTATAATTAAGTTTTGAATCATTTCATTATTTCAAGAACAATCGATTTTAATTTCACAGTAATAGTTTTCGCTGCCTGGAACAATTAAAATAAAGTGTTCAACACGAAATGATTTGGCGAGGAGTGAAAAATACTTTCACTTCTTGCTTACAAGAGTGTCAAAAATGTAACGATTCACATTTAGTTTTTTTTAATATATTTTAAAATTTAACCTATTTATGAGACGCCTTGTATATAAATGGAATCCGATTTATAAAATTAAATCCTTAATTTAAGAAGAATTTTTAAAATTAGATGAATCATTTTCAAGAAAACGGTGTCCAAAGTTTAAATGCTTCACAAAATATTGTAGAAGTAAAACAAAAATAAAGTAAAATTATAGCGCTATGAAGAAAATAATAGGAGTTTCGGTTAATAATGTCGATTTTGCTAAGAGAGGGCGTTACTAATACACTTGTTGTTATAGACTAGTGACATCTATGGCGTTTTGAAGGTAAACATACGCCATCAAAAGCCAATTCGTTATTAATTGTCATTGTGCGAAAAACAGTTCTTCATAGCTTTGAATATGTCGTGTTTCGTACCAGAAAAAGACGTTTTGCGGGGAAGTTTAATAACCTTCTTTCATTTGAAGAAAACATGCTCCAACCGAAAAAACTTGGGTAGACCCAAGTTAGCTTTCAACATCACAACCAGTGCGCAATATGCAGGGAAAGAAAGCTTTGCTGTGTATTTGGTGGGATAGTAGAGGAGCTGTGTATTATGAACTGCTGAAAACCTGGTGAAACGATTTCTGGCGATCGCTACCGACAACAATTAATAAAGTTGAACCGAGCATTGAAGAAAAAATGACCATAATACGCCCAAAGACACGATAAAGTCATTTTTCAACATGACAATGCTCGGCCCGATGTTGCAAAATGTGCTAAAAACTATTTGGAAAACATTAAATGGGACGTTCTACCCACCCGCCCTATTCACCCCTTCAGACTATCACTTATTTCGATCTATGCAGCACGGACAGAAGAACACTTACAAAGAAATGAAAATTTGGATTGATGAATGGTTGGCCTCAAAAGATGAAAAGTTCTTCTGATGCGGAATCCATTCTTTGACAGAAAGATCGGAAAAAGTCATAGCTAACGATGGCCAATACTTTGATTATTAAGATAATTCATTTTGTGATGGAAATAAACGCTTAAATGTTGCGAAAAAATCGACATTATAAACCGAAACACCTGTTACATATAATTTTCCAGTAGAGATGAATTAAAATATTTCTGAAAAATGCAATGACATTAAAATATGAAATAGAATAAACCAACAGTCACCTGACGAAATGTTTAATTTAAAGACAAAGTTAATCCATCTGCAGCATTTTTTACGTCACCCTGTGTAAAATTAAATAGCTCGTAATTTTAGACAACGATAAAATAAAATCGACGGGTTCGAGAAGTAGGTAACCATTCTAGGGATGTTGCCATTACTCCACACTCCAACACCTTGCATATTTATTACAATTGATTCAATACGGACAATCACAAGCCGTAACTTTGTGACGTGTGATATTGTGCTATTATCACAAAAAAATTATTTATAAAGACGTTGTCTATATTTTAGTACGTAATATTCTTTATATGAATACAACAATAAGATTGCGAATTTTTCTTATTAAGATTTTGATATTTTTGTTTCATTTGATAGCTACGTTGTGACGTTTACGACAAAAATTACCAGCTAGTTATACCTTATAACTCTAGCAATGACCTATATATCAAGTCATATTTTATTATCTGACTAGCCATACCCGCGGCTCCGCTCGTATGGACTTGATTCACTACTAGCGTCACTACTTATTTCTTATGTTACCAAACGTAATAAAATATCTTTATTTCCCCTTATCTCCCATTATTTCTCCTTATCTCCCATTATATCTACGTAATTTCCATTATCTAGGCTTATCTCTGCTCATCTCCCATTATTTCTCCTCATCTCCCATTATCTCACCTTAGCTCCCATTATCTAGGCTTATCTCGACTTATCTCCCATTATTTCTCCTTATCTCCCATTATTTATACTTATCTCCCATTATCTCACCTTATCTCCCATTATCTAGGCTTATATTGAATTATATAGAACATATGTATAAATTTACAAAAACACGTAAATCGGATAAGTGAGACGTTGCATTTTATATATATTATAGATTTAGATTATTATTATTATTATTATTATTATCTAATCTGGCCAAAGAATATATGTATGAATTTAGAAAAAGACACGTAAATCGGATAAGTAGTTCTCACGTGATAAACAGACTAATGGACAGACAGACAGATAGAGAGACATTGCATTTTATATATATTTTATAGATTATAGATTATATACATATTCTCTGCTACATAATATTGTTCCATATTTAATAGCTTAGGCTGTGTATTGCAAGGAAACGAGCTAGCGGCAAACTTTTTTCCAACTTCATTTACTGTTATCGTCACTGCTCATTCCTTATGCTACCTATCGTAATAAAATATAGCCTATAATCTGGCCAGAGAACATATGTATGTTTTAAAAAAGAAAAGTACGTAAATCGGATAAGTGGTTCTCCAGTGATAAGCGCACTAACGGACAGACAGAGAGACGTTGCATTTTATATATATTGTAGAAGCAGCGGAAATCTAGTACTGACTATGGCTTAACATCTATAGATGCAATCTATAAAAAAATAAATATGCAGTAACTACCATGTGTATGTAACAATATATATTATCATATAAAACGAAGTAATATAACTACTTACCAGAACTCATTTTTCAAAAAGAAATACACTAAAATATAGTTGCCTTCACTAACCACAGTCACTAAAAAGTTACACACGACCGCCATTTAAAAAGTTAAACAGGACGACCACTAAAAAAGTTAAACAGAATAACGAAAACGCGCTTGTTCAAGCTTGCTTGATTCTATCACTAAAGGAACGCTCCATCTAATGACAAGCCTAAAAAACAATCTCATCATGAGCCATCTAACAGATTTTCTATTATTAACATAATTAACAATTAAATGCTAGCGCTTTAATTCCTCACTTAACCAATAGATGGCAATGTATCGCCATTTACGAAGAGCTGAAAATACAACGCCAACTTTAATTCCATGTGTTATACTGTACATACGTTTAATAAAGAAGTTTGTAAATGAAATCGCAATGAAAAGTTGGAAAAGTTCTTTGAATCATATCATAAAAGTTAAAAATTCCTACATCTACAATATATAAAATGCAACGTCTGTCTGTCTGTCTGTCAGTCAGTCTGTCTGTCTGTCTGTCCATTAGTGCGCTTATCACTGGAGAACCATTTAGCCGATTTACGTACTTTTTTTTTTAAAACATACATATGTTCTCTGGCCAGGTTATAGGCTATATTTTATTACGATAGGTAGCATAAGGAATGAGCAGTGACGATAATAGTGAATGAAGTCGGAAAAAAGTTTGCCGCTAGCGCATTCCCTTGCAATACACAGCCTAAACCATTAAATATGGAACAATATTATTTAGCAGAGGATATCTATAATCTATAATATATATAAGATGCAATGTCCCTTTGTCTGTCTGTCTGTCCATAAGTGCGTTTATCACGCGAGAACCATTTATCCGATTTACGTGTCTTTTTTTAAATTCATGCATATATTCTTCGGCCAGGTTATATAATAATAATAATAATCTAAATCTATAATATATATAAAATACGTCTGTCTGTCTGTCCGTTAGTGCTCTTATCCCTTGACAACCACTTATCCGATTTACGTGATTTTTTAAATTCATACACATGTTCTCTGACCAGGTTACAGATATATATTTTATTACATCTATAATACATATAAAATGCAATGTACCTCTGTCTGTCTGTCTGTTTGTCCGTGTCCCGCGCTTACCACTGGAGAGCCACTTATTTATTTACATTTTAAAACATACATATGTTCTCTGGCCAGGTTATCCATAATCTTCTATCTATAATATACAAAATCCAACGTCTCTCTGTCTGTCTGTCTGTCTGTCTCTCTGCCTGTCTGTCTGTCTGTCCGTTAGTGCGCTTATCACTGGAGAACCACTTATCCGATTTACGTGCTTTTTTTTAAAACATACATATGTTCTCTGGCCAGGTTATCTATCTATAATATATAGATAGAATGCAACGTCTCTCTGTCTGTCTATCTGTCTGTCTGGCCGTTAGTGCGTTACGTGCTTTTTTTTAAAACATACATATGATTTCTGGCCAAGTTATAGGATATATTTTATTGCGTTGGGTAACATAAAGAATAAGCAGTGACGATAATAGTGATCGAGTCGGAAAAAAGGTTACCGTTAGCGCGTTCTCTTGCGATACACTGCCTAGACCATTAAATATGGAACAATATCATGTTGCAAAGAATATAATATATATAAAATGCAACGTCTCTCTGTCTGTCCGTCTGTGCGGTTATCACTTGAGAACCACTTATCCGATTTACGTGTTTTTATAAATTTATACATATGTTCTATATAATTCGATATAAGCCTAGATAATGAGAGATAAGGTGAGATAATGGAAGATAAGTATAAATAATGGGAGATAAGCAGAGATAAGTCTAGATAATGGGAGTTATGGTGAGATAATGGGAGATAAGGAGAAATAATGGGAGATAAGGAGAAATATTGCGAGATAAGTCGAGATAAGTCTAGATAATGGGAAATAAGGTGAGATAATGGAGATAAGGAGAAATAATGGGAGATAAGGAGAAATGATGAGAGATAAGCAGAGATAAGCCTAGATATTGGAAATTATGTAGAGATAATGGGAGATAAGGAAAAATAATGAGAGATAAGGGGAAATAATGGCAGATATTTTATTACTTTAGGTAACATAAGGAATAAGCAGTGACGATAGTAGTGAATCAAGTCCACGCGAGCGGAGCCGCGGACACGGCTAGTTTCTGTATACAATAATATTAAACCATAAATGCATGAAACATTTCAAATAATCTTAATTGTGGTTATTTTAATTTTGTGCTTGATAAGTAAATATTTTAAAACTACTTGCTACATATTTTTATTACCCGTTGAAACCCCTAACCACGTTAAGTTCGACCCTGTGTTACCATTGTCCTAAAATAATATTTACGAAGCAGGGTTGCCAGGTATGTCAAATAAAATTGTCGAATGTAAAAAATTTAATGGGTCCCTAGGAATTTACCTCACTGAAAGTATTTCAATTTGGCAACCTTGGTGATTAGATATTATTGTTGGCAGTGAAATAAATACCGAATATTAGAGATTTTGCAAAGATTATTTTCAGCATTTCTTTGTCATTATTGTTATTCAAAGCATGCGCAAAATAAACGCGAAAGAATTGCACATGAAAACGATTTTGCAACTCTTAAAATAAGAACTTCCTTATTGTGTGTCTTGATATTAACGAAGTGGAGAGGTAAACTTAACTTCTTTTTTAATCTTACGTACCATAGACATAGAGGATGGACTGAGCATTAACTTCATAAAATTGACCACTCTCTAGAAAGAGACAAAGCGATTGTGCGGCTAATACCTGTCTCTTTTTTGTAGGCCTGTAATAAACAAAGCGTAGTACTCCGAAACGGAATTGAAGGCGAGAAAAGCCCATACCCGATTTTAGTTCAAATAGAACACTTAGAAATATTATTTTAAGAGCGCCGTAGCTTAGCAGCATTCTAAAAAGAGACAGCTACTGGCCATTCATTCGCTTTATCTGTCTCACACTTTTGCGTCCATATTTACTTCACAGCGGTATACGGAACACTCAGTCCATTCTCTATGTCTAACATATGTTACGTACGGAACACTTATGGGATCACTTCGGTGCCCGTCTGTCTATCTGTTTTCTATCCCACCCGATTTTCTTCGAAACTATTTGACACGCACACTTTTCTTTGTATTATTTTAAAAATGGCCAAAAATCCCCTATCTCAAAAAGTACTGAACACAAAATTTTGAAACAATTCTGGAATAGTTTCCTTAAAGTGTAGATTGAGCGAAAATTACCACGAGTACATGGCGTTTGATAAATTATCTGATATAAAAAAATATTTGGCTTGACACCATGGTGAAGGTTTTTTGCTTTCCAGTACATTACTATAACCGTGGTGGTTAGGTACGGCGGCAAAATAATTTTATTTTAGTTGTTTATAATTAAAGAAATATTTAGGTAACAAATACTTGTTTTACACTTTTAATATTAGATTTTAGACTGAGATAGACTGATTTATTGGCTATTAGGTAGCTAAGATGCTATAACTATTATACATTATTGACTAAGAAAAAACCTAAAAATACATATTGTATCTTAAGATATATTTAATTAACTTATAGACTGATCAATGGATCTTTGCAGTCATGTGATCAACGCGACGTCAAGAATATTCATATGATTCAATCGGCTGTCAATTCACTGTCGGGCGGTTTCAGTTTTAAATAACAATTTCAAAAGTCAAAAATGAATTTAAAATTTTCCATCCGGTTTTGTAATTAACGAAAACTACGGATATTTTAAATGTGTATGATGTGTAGGACACCCTAGTTCTTACTTGTGAAGGGCATTACCTCTCTGCATAAATCCAACGTCTAATATCACCTATTTTTATTTTTCAGGTTGCTATTAGAATACTTCGTGAGTAAATTTACTTTATTAAAAGTTTACAATTGTTATCTGTTAGTTATTTTTTGAAGTGTGTGTAATGTTTGTAATGAAATTACAATAGGCACTTAACACAGCTTTATCAAATTTTCATATAAGGCATTATAAAAACTGTAGAAAGTTGCACCGTAGAACTCATTAAATAAATTTTAAAATAGAGAACTAAAATATAAAACTTTCAAAAACAGAAAGATATTTCATGACGAGGATATAAAGTATGAATAGGAGGTATAAATTGCATAATCCAATTTTAATATGATTTATCAAATCAAACTAACAGATAAATAGGTAAGTCTATATTGGTTCTGCAAAATTTACAATGAATGTTGCCCAAGGGGCTTGGAACGTGTCAAGAAGTAATACTCAAATTATGAATTGGATAATAACACTAATCGCTAAAAGTAGATTCTTCACTCTGGCTTTCATCGTTTCCAACACGAATAATGATTTCTGGAATCTCTTCGATTATTACCTCACAATCATCTCACTGTTGAATCAGGTTTTCTGTATGTTGTACGCTGGCATGCCCTACCTCTGGTGTACACTTTTCTAAGTCTCTATTCCACATCTGAAGTACTTGTTGATCTCCATATCCCTCTTTAACCAATGTGCTTGTCATAAAATGTTTTTGCATTTGCCCAAATCAGCTCGATTGCATTAAACTGACAGTAACAAGGAGGTAATCTCAAGACTTCATGCCCATACTTTTAAAAAATTTTATCAATTTGATATTCCTTTGATTTTTTATGAGCTTTTGCAATATCTAACAATTCTGTCTTAAACATCTGTTTGTTATGAGATAAACTTCTGTAACCACTCGAGATTTTCTTCTTTTTTCCATGCTGAAGATGGCTGTTTTTCTACTTCAACTGAATGGTATGAAGCATTATCCAATATAATTAAAGATGGTTCTTCTAAATGAGGAATCAACTGATTTCTGACCCATTTCGTAAACATTTCACTATTCATTTCTCCATGATAATCAAGTGACTTTGACTTGCTAGCAAATAGTAAACTGGCATTTCCACAAAACCCCCACTATGTCCAGCATATAAATCGATAAACCTTTTACCACCAAATCCCCCAGGCTTACGAACACTTTTAATGTTGTCTTCCTGCCATGATTTCCTTTGACTGCCTTTTGAAAAAATCCATATTTCGTCTATGAAAACAAGCTGACGGGCAACGTGTGCATTTTTGTTTTCCATCTACTTTCTAAGAAAAGCTGTCCTCATTGAAGAAATTCTTGGTGTCTCAATTAATGCTCGTCTGTTATCATGTTTCTTTAATTTGAAACCCAAATCCAGACGTAAATGTTCGAAGAGTTACACAACTGACATTGTGTTGTGACTTTTTGTCGTAGTTCTTTAGGTAAGTTGTTAATAGTAATATGTTTTTTTTCTAAAAGTACAATATGATTTACTTTCGATTTCACTTAAACCGATAGACATTAATAGCTACTTACTTTGTGCATACATATCATATAATGTATTACGAAAGTCCATTTTAGAACTTTCACTCAGATCATGGATCTTAGCTTGTTTCCTTCGTCGTGATTTTTCGGGTGTTGAAAGCAATTCATTTTTATCACTACGAATTTTTATGCTCGCTACAGTTCTCGTACTAATCTGTAAAGCAGCAGCGACTCTCTGGAACCAGAAAATTGTAAACACATTAAAAAGATATACCTGTGATTTATTTAGCTCTTGTACAGCATTAAGAGATATAAGGGGACCCTTGTTATCCCTTTCCGATGTAAAATACACTATTAATTTCGCCACAAAATCTCTTGCTTAACTATTCAAACGTTTTCCAGTCATTTTGGCGGCTTCATATTCCACAAATATTAGAGTTCTGAACAGAACTATTTATTAGTTGGCAAGTATATTCCAAAATTCAATAATGGGATAGAAACGATAGCGACCGTTTACCGTAAAAATTAAGGAAGTGCCTACTGAATGGTCCAATAACGTTGAATAAAAATTGCGGCACTGTTCACGTTTTTTGTGGGAAATTCTAGTTATGTTTGATTTTATGGTAAAACTTCCGTAACGCGATTTTAGTTATTTAAAAAAAATTGTTGCAAATACCCTCCTTGGATACCACAAATTTCCCACACAAAATGTGGACGGTGCAGCACTTTTTATTATGTCGACGTCCAATGAATCGTACATTAGCCACTTCCAAAAATTAAACATAAAGATGACGTAACCTAAATCCGTCAAAGAATTATCGATTATTTTTATTGCCTATAAACTCGGCGGTACTCGCTTCTAAAACATGAAGCTATACCCAGGTTGTTCGCTGTGTTTCTTGCATATGTACAAATAACCAAGACAGATAATAGAGCGAATGTCAGATAACAGAAGATCTCCGTTTTTAAGATTTAAAATATACTTAACATGTTGACAAGAAGAATAATATAGACGGATGTTTTACACTATATTCAGACATTTATGATGTGCATGTAAAGAATCATTGATCAGACTATAGCATAGGTAAGGATTTTATTTTATTTTAAAAGCAATCCTCGTACGGAACATTAAGTGCGCCAATCCGACTTGCACTTGGACGTTTTTTTTTTTCTAGTTTCGTTTTTGTGTTATTTTTGATTATTTTTTCTTTTAAAAATGAATCGACAAATCGAAAACGTATTAAGAAGGCTCACTGGTTGAACCATAATTTAATACGCGGTATAATTCTGTTTAAAAAAAATGATGTATATTTGAATGCCCGATTACAATGAATTAAGAACTCTTAAAAAAAATCTACACATCTGCCATTTAAGTTGCTAAAAATTATTTAGTAGATATAATTAAAAAATTTATTTATCCTTATCATCAAAAATATGTGGCAGCACTGCAAACAAACGAAAATTTGGCTAAGTTAATATATATATATGAACTAGCCGGGCCCGTGGCTCCGCTCGGCGTGGATGAGTCACTACTATCGTCACTGCTTATTCCTTATGTTACCCAACGTAATAAAATATCTCCCATTATTTCCCC
>CM032452.1:58032308-58292308 GCA_019049505.1 Pachyrhynchus sulphureomaculatus
CGCAAAACTATTTGCTGACGTGTTACGCTAAGTATGACTCTTTTCAGTATTCCTATAACCATATCTAAAATATTTAATACTAAGCTCAGGTGGTCCACTATGTAGGCAAATATAGAACATCTCCATATTTTTCATTAACAAAGAAGGTTTGATAGCTAAAATTCATTAATATTCCATCCACTGTTTAGTGAAAACTTACAGCCTATTATTATTAGTTAAATCTATTGGATTTTTAAATCAGTCTTGTAGTTTATTAATACTTATTTTGGTTTAACTCAACGAATCTTTTTTCAATTGTAATAGAGACGAACATTTAAAATGCGAATTTTATTTTTACTCTATCGATACTTCAATCGTTCCTTACCTAAGTCGCTTTATTACTGATCAACTGATTTAAATCTGATATCTTGAATTTTATCTTCGTGAATTTGTATTTAATGAAGCACTCGCTGGTACCCACTGAAGGAATCAACATCAACGTCGTTAATATAAATAACATCAGATACGCCGATGATACATTAATTATTACTAACAATAGAAAAGATCTACAATAACTTAAAATAACTGACACTTGTACAAGGTGAGTCAACAATACGAGGCTGGTTTGAAAAGTCCGTGCAAAGTCCGAGAGATGGCACCACCGGGCGCGTATCGAGGTCACGTTTAATTAGTAGCATCTCTTGAATGAACGCACAAGTTTCAGCCATATTGGTCTATTTCTTTGTGTTTGGCATTCGTGTGGATGAATCAAGGAAGTCGAGTGATTTTCAAGAAATGGACGAAAAAGAATTTCGTGTGGTGATTAAACATTACTTTATGAAAGGCAAAACGCCTCAGGAGACTAAAGAGAAGCTTGATAAACGTTATGGTGAACTCTGCACCTTCGATTAGAACAGTTTATAAGTGGTTTCAAAATTTTCGGACTGGCCATATGGGCACAAGTGACGCTGAACGTTCTGGACAGCCTGTGGAGGTTACGACTCCAGAAATCATTAATCAAATCCATGATATGGTGATGGATGAAGAAGAGTTAAGGTGCGTGAGATTGCTAGTGCTGTGGGCATCTCGACTGAATGGGTACATAATATTTTGCATTAAACATTTGGACATGAGAAAGCTATCCGCAAGATGGGTGCCGCGATTGCTCACGCTTGACCAAAAACGGAATCGTGTGAAGTGTTGCAAGGATGGTTTGTAGCTGTTTCAGAAGAATCCGGAGGGACTTTAAAAGCGTCGTTTTCGTCACTGTGGATGAAACATGGATACATTACTATACTCCTGAGACCAAACAATAATCTAAACAATGGGTTACCAAGGGGGAATCTGCACCAAAAAAGGCGAAGACCGTTCCTTCGGCCGGAAAGGTTATGGCGAATGTCTTTTGGGATTCGCAAGGGATAATCCTCATCGACTATCTGGAAAAGGGTAAAAACTATTACAGGTGAATATTATTCACCGTTATTGGACCGTTTGAAAACCGAGCTGCAAGAAAGACGCCCCGCGATTGGCCCACAAGAAAGTCCTTTTCCACCACGACAACGCACCAGCACACACCTCAGCAGTTGTGGTCGCAAAATTAATGGAAATAGGATTCCAACTCGTTTCACATCCCCCCTATTCTCCAGACTGGGCTCCCTCGGACTACTATTTGTTCCCCAATTTGAAGAAATGGCTGGCGGGACAAAGATTTTATTCAAACGAGGAGGTGATTGCAGACACTAATGGATATTTTGCAGACTTGGACAAATCCTATTATTCGGAAGGGATCAACAAACTAGAACATCGTTGGACGAAGTGTATAAGCCTAAAAGGAGTCGGCAATTGTTTACAAAACTGAAAACAGGTATTTTTTTAAGAAAAAATGAAATATTAGGTTTAGGTATATAACATTGTTAATAAAAAAGTTATAAAATTTTAGGCAGAGTTTAAAAATAAATTAGAAAATAGGATGTTCCATTCAAATAAAACATATGTTATATCGGCCACACTTTTTTGAAAGTACCCTCTATACTAAAAAATAATTTTAAACTGTGCATCTTAACTTCCCTAAAACTATTGTATTTAACATTTTTTCGTCATTCTCGAAACAAATGAGATAAAGAACTTTACTCTATCGTTGACTCACCCTATACACAGTTTGGTTTAAGACTCAATGTAAATAAAACAGAATATATATTGATTAGAAGCAAAAGAATCTAATATTGAAGATTGCAATCAGTGATTCAGAGATAGAGAGAGTTGATAAATTGATGTATCTCGGTAGCAATATCAACGACCACTGGGACCTGACTGTGGAAGTCAAAATTCTAACAGAGAAGACCCGAGCTACATTTATGAAGAACAAAAAATCTTAACTAATCACGACCTATCACTGAAACTACAGATGAAAACGGTAGGCTGCTATGTCTTTCCGGTTCTCTTGTACGGCATGAAAGCGTGGACGCTAACTGAATCAGTGCTTAAACGTCTGGAGGCATTCGAGATGTGGGTGTATCGACGACTGCTGAAAATCAATTGGATGGACAGGGTTAGTAACAACAGCATTCTCACTCTCATGGACAAGGACTTGGAGGTGGTCACGACCATCAAGCGACGCAAATTAGAATATTCTGGCCACATTATGAGACATCCAGAAAAATACGAAATCTTACATTTGATTATAGAGGGAAAGATTCCAGGTAGACGTGGTCTAGGGAGAAAGAGAAGATCGTTGTTGAAAAATTTGAAGTTCCGTGCGGCTGTCAATAAAATAATTATCATAAACATTGTAGCCAACATGATAACCAACGAGCGTTGAACGGTCATGGTATCCGAAGAAGAAGAAGAATTTATAATAATATGCGTAATTCAAGCGTAATAACGCCGTTGATTTAGTACTTTCTTGTGTTGATGTGTGCTTAAGAACATTACATGCTTTTAATACTTGTTAATAAAGTGTGGCTATTCCCATGTACCCTATATTAACAACGTGTTTCTCAAAGGCTTCATAAGGTTATTTTTTTAATAATAATAGGAAACATCCAAAATTCGTTCTACATTCAATCATTCTATAAGGAATATATACCACAATACAATATAAAATATATGATTTGGGTATAATGCTCTTATTTGTACGTAATTTTTTTACTGGCAAGAAATTACTTGTTAACCTTAATAAAAATGAACAAACTGTTATATTAAATACTATTAACAGTTTTTTAAATCTTTAGCTTCAAATTCCCGTTAATTTTTAAAAATATTTTTGACCAAATTCAGATTACTTTAGGAAAAGAAATTGTATGTGGCAACATTAATCATAGGCGTCAGATTGGAGTCATGAATGGAAATTTTACCAAGTTATAATTGCGAAAAAAGAGATAATTGATTGTTGATCTACCAATTTCAATATATTAAACTGATTGATTTGGGAGTAAATATGTCTTGGCATGAACATGTAGCATAGCAAAGACAAATAGTAGGAATATTATGTCGAACTAGAAAGCTTTACACTCCTCGGCAACTATTAATTCTGTACAAAGCTCAAATTAGACCAACGATGAAATACTTATTTGGAGCTCTGCTCTCAAACATACAATGGATTTGTTGGATTCTATTCAGAAAGAGAGCTATTCGCCTAACTGGGAGACCCGGAACTGGCCAGCAACCTTAATTTATTGGAGCATCGAAGAACGATTGGGGACTTGAATCTATTCTACAAGTATTTTCATGGAAACTGTTCCATGGATGTAGCCCGCTTAATTCATCCCAGAGCGATGCATGCTAGAAATACATGTTGCGCTAATAGTTCACATCCGTATGAGATTCAGCTTGTTACTCCTCGTACAACGGTTTTCAGTCAGTCTTTGATTTGGAGAACCTCATCCCTTTAGAATAATTTGCTCAGCATTGTGTACAATTTAAAGCATTTCAAAACCAATGTGACTCGCTTTTTTTCCGCACACGTATCGCTTCTGTAGCGCTTTAGGGATTTCCCTGCATCATGTGTGCTAGGCTCATAAATATATATATACATATATATATATATATATATATATATATATATATATATATAATATATATATATATATATATA
This sequence comes from Pachyrhynchus sulphureomaculatus, assembly GCA_019049505.1. NCBI lineage: Eukaryota > Metazoa > Arthropoda > Insecta > Coleoptera > Curculionidae > Pachyrhynchus > Pachyrhynchus sulphureomaculatus. Next base: position 58,036,381 of record CM032452.1, read on the forward strand.
TATATATATCAGGTATTAAAATGCGGATTTCAGACAAAAGATGGTGCACCAATGCAGTTTTATCCTATAAAGATTTGACACAGCGCCATTTTGTTGTGTCATCAACAAGTGTCAGACGCGCAAGAGTAAAAAATTGGAAAAGTGTGTGCATAGTGTTGTGTTCAATATGTCGAAATTTATACCGAACAAAAAGCATTGGCGGACAGCATTAATTTTTTTGTTTTCATTTGAAGAAAACTGCTGTTGAATCATACCGATTACTTTGAGAAGCTTATGATGAACATGCTTCCTCGCAAGATACGTGTGAACGATGGTTTCGGCGTTTCAAAAGTGATGACTTCGATGTTGCAGAACGTGGAAAACGGCCAAAAAAATACGAAGATGTGGAATTACAAGCACTGTTTGACGAAGATGATTCGCAAACACAAAAAAGCAACTCGCCGGGCAATTGGGCGTTAGTCAACAAGTTGTTTCCAATCGGCTACGAGAGATGGGAAAGATTCAGAAGCCGGTAGATAGGTACCACATGAGTTTGAACGACAGGCAAATGGAAAAGCACAAAAACATGTGTTACGTTTTGCTCGCTCGGTACAAAAGGAAGTCCTTTTTGCATCGTATAGTTACAGAGGATGAAAAGTGCATTTATTTTGAGAATCCCAAGCGCAAAAAATTATCGGTAGACCCAGGCGCACCATCCACATCGACCGCAAGACCGAACCGCTTTGGCAGAAAGACGATGCTATGTGTTTGGTGGGACCAGAGGGGCGCGTGGTCTATTATAAGCTATTAAAACCTGAGGAAACAGTTAATACGAAACGTTAGCAATAACAATTGACCGATTTGAACTGTTCGCTGCTTGAAAAAAGGCCAGAATACCGAAGCAGGCAACACAAAGTCATTTTTCTTCATGACAATGCTCGATTACATACGGCAAAACCAGGTCGCAATACGTTGGAAGCACTCGGCTGGGAAGTTCTACCCCATGCGGGTTACTCACCACACTTGGCTCCTTCCGATTACCACTTGGGTCCGCACTTGCTGAGCAGCGCTTTGGTTCGTACGAAGATGTGAAAAAATGGCTCGATGAATGGTTCGCAGCAAAAAAGGGAAGATTTTTACTGGCGTGGTATTCACAAATTGCCCGAAAGGTGGGAAAAATGTATAATAAGCGATGGAGCATACTTTGAATAAAGCAGTTTTTATCATTCTTCTGAATTTAACATGTTTTTTTTTAGAAAAACATCCGCATTTCATACTTGTACACCTGGTATATATATATATATATATATATATATATATATATATATATATTTATATATATATATATATATATATATATATATATATATATATATATATATCCTTTATTTTTACATAAAAAAAAAACTACGTAGGTGTACTTCTAAATCGTATTTGGCTGAAATGACATATAAACTTTATTTTACTAAAAGCTTTTTCCTACCTGTCCCAATATCTTACCCTTTTTTTCATAATAATATTATAATTTTCTAAATGTTGCCTTACAAAAAAAGCTCTTTGCAGACCTTTTATTTAATTTTATTTATTACTGTAAAAGAATGGTATATATTCCCTGTAATTTAACCATGTGTTGTAAATAAAGAAGTTACACTTCCTATTCTCAAATGATATATTGAACCAATTTTCTTAAAAGCTTCTGTATACTGGACCCTTTTTTTAAAGGAGCAGTATTTATTTTCTTTCTTTTTCATATTAATCCGATGAAATTTATTTAATGGCGTAAGAGATTAAATGTCAGAGGTTACATGTATCTTTCTTTTGTAATTTTAGTTATACTTGATGTTTTCTTCACGGCAAAAGCCGAACCTTTTAAAGTAAACTAAAAAATAATCTCTCGCTAAACAATGTTCTTAACTTTGACCAAAAAGTAAAAAAATCGACATGTTTTAGCAGCAGAGGTGTCAAACTCAATTTTGCAGAGGGCCATATATTAAATTTAGAATGTGTAGGCGGGCCAGATTCAAATAAAAAAAATGTACTGAATTATTATAACATTTTATTTATTTAAATTATATAGTATATAATATACGATTGTTAAAAATTATGAATCTTCATTGCGATCGCGGGCCTTATTGATACGTCCCGGGGGCCGGATGCGGCCCGCGGGCCGTATCTTTGACATCCCTGTTTTAGAGAAAACCGGTACAAGAATTAAAGCGCGCTGGTGAAATTATTGTATTTTTAATTTTATCTATTTTCACTTTGCTCTCTTTCCTTTCAAAAATTAATGTTTTTATGATTTACTAGCCGTGCCCGCGGCTCCGCTCAAGTGGACTTGATTCACTATTATCGTCACTGCTTATTCCTTATGTTAGCAAACGTAATCAAATATATCTTACAACCTGGCCAGGAGAATATATGTATTGTATAAAAAAAACGTAAATCGGATAAGTGGTTCTCGAATGATAAGCACACTAACGGACAGAGAGACAGACAGAGAGACGTTGCATTTTATATATATTATATAGATTATTATTACTATTATTATATGACCTGGCCAGAGAATATATGTATGAATTTTTCTTCATTCAGTATACGACTTAAGGTACCTTTACTTATGTTGTGATCTAGGCAAAGCTGCCAAGTGAGATGGTATGAGAATTTTCTGTAATTTCCAATAAAACATCTAACTCTTTATCATCGCTTGTTTTAACTTTCGGAGGTCCAAATTTAGAACGATCCTTAACATGACCTGATTGTCTAAATCATTTTAATGTTTTGCTAACTACAGATTGGGTAATAGGTTCTCGATTCAGATATTCTGCGTTAAAAGGATCACACACCTCCTGTTGTGTTCTCCTACGGTCTCCGTAACCAGCCATCATTAACAAAGTGATTCTTTCAGTTTCTGTTAAATGTACCATTATGATATTACGCTCAAATTGCAGTTTCACAAAATGCAACAATAAACGTTATAGCCAATAAATCATTTTTTCACTCGTTAACTCGTTACCTGACAGTAAATATTTGACATAAGCCAGCTTAAAAAAAAATTTTGTAATTCGATGTCCTTAATTTCAAATATCGATAATTCCAAAACAGTTCAATTTAGACATATAATATGTTAGACAAATAGTATTTAGAATTTTTAGTAGGAGTCAAAAATAAAATAAAATACAGGGCTTTCCATTAAAAGAAAAATTAAGATCATGTAATTTCTTTGAAGTGACAATTCAGAACATTTTATTGTCAACATCAGCATATGCGCCTTATAACACCCTGTAATTTTTATTGAAACATTTTTTTGATACACTGTTAATAAATGCTGTGGAATCATTATTCCATACATATGAGGCATCCCGTGTATATTTTATTTAAACACATGTGTGAAATCTGAACCAATTTATGAATTGTTCCCAATTCTAAATAATACACGAGCAAAATAAAATTCTGCTGTGAAAATCAAATAACGCTCAACAGTAATAAAATGATTGCTATTTTCGAGTATTTCCAAGCCTTGCATTCATCGCAACATTTGTTTTTATTTTATCTTTAAATTTAATTTAGTTTCTGCACTGTACACAAAATTCTTGCAATTTAAAATTAAGTTTTTAGTAACCTACACGGGTTGTAGAGTTGCAAAATATTTTCAATAATAGCAGTTATTTTTAAAAAGTACAGTCGGTCAAGTAAGAACGAGTTACCTATAATTTGTGGTCGGTAAAAAAAATTCCTTTTTTTTTCGCTATTATTGGCATCCCTGCAAACAATGCTTTGGGGAAAGAGATTTATTTCTATTCTTATTTATGTTTAAATCTTACATTATTGAACAAGAGTGACTCATACGCTTCGAGGCTATGTTCCTATGTAATCATCCAATGGATTGGAAAATGACCCCTACAGAGGCTGCTAAGTATATGGGCAAGATTAAGGCACTCATTAGTAACATAAGTGGGTGAAATGACAATATCAGTTAAAAAATGATGACCTACCAGAACGTGGTTCAAGAGTAAAAGTGTGGGACAAGGAGGAAAAAATGTTTATAAACATGTTTTCTCGAAATCGTCGATTAAATTTGAGCCAAGTGGCGCAAAAACTAAAGCAGAACGGTTTGGATATATCGCATGAAACGAGTCGCACTCATGTACGCACTAACAATTTGAAATAGCGGAGTACAATCAAGAAACCATTGCTGAGCGAAAAACACAGAGAGAAATGCCTTACGTGGGCACAGGACAATATTACTCGATACTGCTTCATTCTGGGGCCATGTTATCACATTCCCATATTTGTGCCAAATTTTAACTTTCTATGTCAAATATCTTTGGGAAAAATCGGGTGTGACAAACGAACAGACGGACGGACGGACATTTTATATGGTTATAGATATTACCTACCCGTGAGCTTTTACAGAGAGGAGCAAAAATGAGCAGTTATCTCCTTTTGAAAGATGGAAACAAAAAAATCAGTATATTGATTTAGGCAATATTTTTCTTGTCAACACGTAGTTCTAAAATAAATACTAAATATTACTTTTTCACACTATAGAATAACTTAATTCAAGCATTATTCAACAGTAAATAGCATTTCAGATTTTTTTACTTCAAGCACCCTGAAAAAGAACTATAACACAATACTCGAAGCAACCACTCTAACGTCCTTCCCTACTCCTTCCCGGTCAATTTCTCCTAACTACTAGTTCAACGCCCCATGAAAAAACTCTGCGAAGATCTATATATGGAGATGTCTTTTGGAAAAAAGTTTTGAGAAACTTAATCTTTATCTACAATTTGAACGCTGAAAAAATGCTCCAGATTTACAAGATGGCATAGAGAGAGAGAGAGACGTAGATTAATAATACATACAAATATAAAGACTCCAACAGAAATAATAAAGCAAAACATGGACGAATATCGACAAGCACTGGAAAATCATATGAAACATATAAACTAACAAACAGAATTTGAGAGGGGAATAGATGATAATAAGAAATGTAGGATTTGAAGAAATTTCCGATGTAACAACGGCTGAATAATGAACGCCCTACAATATATGCACGACAACAAAGAACCAGAAGAACTATAGAAATGGTAAAGTATGGAGGGGCATCGATAATACGATCTCTTCAAGCTCTATTTAACAAGTGCCTCATAGAAAGTGAAATACAGACAGTTATCAACCACGTGAACAAGCGAGATTTAGACGGGGATACAGCACTTTGGACCATCTTCAAACAATTAGATTACTAGTGGAAAAAGCAAATGAATATAAGGTCACCTTGTGGATAGTAATCGTTGACTACGAAAAAGCATTTGATTCGGTAGAGATATAGGCAGTCCTTAACACTTTAAGTAACAGCAGAGTCGATGAATGCTTGAAGAAAAAACAAATAAAATAAAAAATAAAAGAGGAATTAGACAAAGCGACTCGATATCCCCAAAGCTGTTCACTTTGACTCTAGAAAACATGTTCAAATCGTTAAAGTGGGAAAATAAAGGAATACTAATAGACGGTGAATGATTAAATCATTTCAGGTTCATAGATGATATCACTCTGATCGCCAATACAAAAAAGAATTACAAGAAATGCTGATGGAATTAAATAACAAGTGACCAAAACCAAATATTTGAACAACGAAAGTGAAGATAACAGCCAGGAGCTAGTAATAGAAGGTGAAAGAATAGGGATGGTTCAAACATTCATATATTTAGGACAAAAAATAATTTAAAGGCTGACTTGGATAGAAGAGTCTCGTTGGCTTGGTCTGCGTTCGGAAGGTTACAATCTACATTTAAATTGGACATCCCAAATACAATAAAAGCCAGAGTATTCCATCAATATGAACCGCCGGTATTAACATATGGCACTGAAACATGGGTTTTGAATAAAGTATAATAAATAAACTCCAGGTAACCCAAAGAGCATCGTATTCCTAATATCGAGATACAAAGAAGATCAAAAGTGACAGATGTAATATTAAGGTGGAATTGGGCGGGGCATATCACAAGGCGGAATGATAACAGACATGACACGCCGTATAGTTGAATAGAGGCCTAGAGAAGACAAAAGATGCAGAGGTAGACCACAGACAAGATGGACGGGCGACATAAAAAGATTAGCAGGATACGATTGTATGCGAAAAGCAAACAACAAAGCTCATTACAACGATTCAAGAATAACGTGAATCGCTTTTTCCGCACACGTGCCGCTCCTGGAGCACTTTAGGGACTTCCCTGCAGCACGTGTACTAAACCCATAAAGAAAAAAAATTGGAGACAACTTAAGGAGGCTTACATCCGACTATGAATGGAATAAGCTAATGATGATGATGATTAGTACCGACGGCCAAACGGTGGTTTGTCGATAAAAATGGGGCGTAGATTCTTTAAGAGGATAACGACCCCAAATATTGGAGTAAAACCACAGTAAACATAAAAAAACAGTAGCGACAGTTCGACTGTGCATCTTTGATCTCAAGGCGTTCCAATTTATAATGATCACATGATCTGTCGCCATATTGCTGATATGATGTCCACGAGTTTTTCAAATATTCAAATTCCTTCTTTCAAGAAAAATCCTATTCTGTAGAATAAAAGTGAATTTTGCTGATTGAAATGAAGAAAAAAACGAGGCAATTTTTTATTAAAACAGATATACAAAAAACAAGGAAAAAGGCAAAAAATACAAAGAAAAAAATACATTTGACTTCAACACTTTTTGCACGTTATTCATTTAAATATCTCATTGTTCAATTTATATTTCTCAGAGATATTGTCCGGAGAGAAAGAAATGTCCATTTTGAGAATATATCTCTGCACAGCTTCAGCTTCGCACGTACGAGGCTGGTTTGAAAAGTCCGTGCAAAGTCCGAGAGATGGCACCACCGGCGCGTATCGAGGTCATGTTTAGTTAGTAGCATCTCTTGAATGAACGCACACCAAGTTTCAGCCATATTGGTCTATTTCTTTGTGTTTAGCATTCGTATGAATCAAGGAAGTCGAGTGATTTTCAAGAAATGAACGAAAAAGAATTTCGTGTGTGGTGATTAAACATTACTTTATGAAAGGCAAAACGCCTCAGGAGACTAAAGAGAAGCTTGATAAACATTATGGTGACTCTGCACCTTCGATTAGAACAGTTTATAAGTGGTTTCAAAATTTTCGGTCTGGCCATATGGGCACAAGTGACGCTGAACGTTCTGGACGGCCTGTGGAGGTTACAACTCCAGAAATCATTGATCAAATCCATGATATGGTGATGGATGACAGAAGAGTTAAGGTGCGTGAGATTGCTAGTGCTGTGGGCATCTCGACTGAATGGGTACATAATATTTTGCATAAACATTTGGACATGAGAAAGCTATCCGCAAGATGGGTGCCGCGATTGCTCACGCTTGACCAAAAACGGAATCGTGTGAGGTGTTGCAAGGATGGTTTGCAGCTGTTCCAGAAAAATCCGGAGGACTTTAAGCGTCGTTTCGTCACTGTGGCTGAAACAGGGATACATTACTATACTCCTGAGACCAAACAACAATCTAAACAATGGGTTACCAAGGGGGGATCTGCACCAAAAAAGGCGAAGACCGTTGCTTTGGCCGGAAAGGTTATGGCGACTGTCTTTTGGGATTCGCAAGGGATAATCCTCATCGACTATATGGAAAAGGGTAAAACTATTACAGGTGAATATTATTCATCGTTATTGGACCGTTTGAAAACCGAGCTGCAAGAAAAACGCCCGCGATTGGCCCACAAGAAAGTCCTTTTCCATCACGACAACGCACCAGCACACACCTCAGCAGTTGTGGTCGCAAAATTAATGGAAATGGGATTCCAACTCGTTTCACATCCCCCTATTCTCCAGACTTGGCTCCCTCGGACTACTATTTGTTCCCCAATTTGAAGAAATGGCTGGCGGGACAAAGATTTTATTCAAATGAGGAGGTGATTGCAGACACTAACGGATATTTTGCAGACTTGGACAAATCCTATTATTCGGAAAGGATCAACAAACTAGAACATCGTTGGACGAAGTGTATAAGCCTAAAAGGAGACTATGTCGAAAAATAAAAAGGTTTACCCCAAACACATAAGTAGTTTTTATTTTTGCACGGACTTTTCAAACCAACCTCGTATAACGCAATCATACTCCATATATTTCAGAGAATCCCAGTAATCTGGAGAGATTGAAAATCATTATAATTATCATTTTAAGACGAGATCGTCTTTCTTCTGAACTTAAACATAACTGTTTTGCAAATAAAATGTATCTCTAATATGAAAACATAATTATCATAATCTTTATATAATATATTGCATAACAGAAATAAAGAATTATGAATAAATGACCTTTCAGGATCTTTGAAAAATCTAAAAAAAACTAACTCCTTTGGAGATACCACATATATTTTTACAAGCAGTAACAGCACAAAAAAAAACTTCTTCTTGACATATTTTGCATAATTATTTTCAATTATAACGTCAAATGAGTCATTTACTTATTGAAAAAATATTAATAATGAATTTCGGAGCACGTTATAAAAAAATTCTCCTTGAATCCAGATGTAAATACAACTCGCAACCGCGCGGGCACGTTGTAGGTATGGTAGGGGACGAGTTCGTGATAAAAAACAAAACCTAAAAATTTTCTTGAACGTCGTTACTGTTTTTTATGTTTACTGTGATAAAATGTGTACCCGGTAGAAAGGGTAATATGGTATCGTCACACTAGATTGGTCATCCCAGTCGTCTCAGCTTCGTAGTAAAAAGTTGTAAAGTAAGTAAAAAAGGTGTTAAGACAAATTCGGGCCATTTGACAATCTGTGCCTCAAGAATTCGCGGAAAATCTCGACGAAAGTATGCGATCATCGGCGCTGATGGGAACTGGGTGAACTTCTGAAGCAGTAGCATTTTAATGGCAACCCTATACCAACGAATGGTGTAAAAAACTTTTAAATAAATATATTTTTTTAATGAATAATGTGCGATACGTTCCTACTTGACCGATTGCATAGGCATGAAAAGCAAAAAAAAAAAAATCTCGTCCATTTTTTATTTACTTACGAGCCATTATTTCTAGCAAGACGAAATACAAAATCTTACTGGACTAGAACATTTCTGGTAAAACTTAAAATCCATCTAAAAAAAACTAGTTTTTAATGTTAAATTCACATTTCTATTTTTCTAACTCAGGTCAAAATTCTGCTCAAAAATTTAAGAGCATTTTAAATATAAGCTCTATTGCTTGGTAACAATGTATGTGCTTTTTATGTTGGTACATCTGTTATTAATATCTAACAACAAATTTTATGACATTTGTTTTATTAACTTAGAAATAAAAAAATATTTTGTAATTGTGAAAATTTCCTGTGAACAATTTTTAAAATAAATCAATTTACAAAAAAAATGAGTTTGCTTAAAATGTGTCTCAAAAACGAATTTTCTGCCATATGTTAAAAACGTTGGAGAACTGATACGGTATTTGCTTAACAACATGGAATGTTTTTATGTGGTAAAAATCATTTAAGAGGATGAAAGAAGCAGTTAAAAATGAACCGCCTTCTGAGGGATCATCGGCCTCAATCATAGAAGAAAAAGTCAATAAATCAAAAATCTACCGCTTAGTAATGCCGATTTACATTATGAAGACCTTACAGAAATATCAATTATACCAATACAAGCTTATGTGAAAAACCACCATTATCTTGTGATTGCTCTAATGACGCTTTCTTTGGATAACTACTTTTAATTGCATTATTACTACATGGAATGAAAACTCCCGAGACTTTTGAAGAAGAATCGATTTTATTCTTTAACATAGTTTGCCTTAAGAGCGATACATTTATTCCCACGATCTTCCAACATTTGAATACATTTCATGTAGTACGATTTGTTGAGCTCTCTAAAATAAGCCATTTCAACCAAATTTCTTTACCTGGAGCCACCTTTTTAAATCTGAAAAGAGGTGATAATCCCTGGGGGCCAGATCTGCAGAATATGGTGGATGAGGAAGCAATTCAAGGACCAGTTGGTCCAATTTCACCATCGATGTTATGGAGTTGTAGGCTGGGGCATTATCTTGGTGAAACAAAACTTTTTTCTTCGCTAAATACGGACTTTTTTCTTGATTTTAACCATCAAAAGGTTCGATAAACTAACGTAATAATTTCCGGTGACTGCTCGCTTCTTCTCAAGATAGTCGATCAATGTTATTCCATGGGCATCCCAAAAAATACTTGCCAAAACATTTCCAGCTGATGTTTGTATTTTTGGAAGCTGCCGACTGTCTATTGGAGTCAGGGGTGTAGTGGTGGATCCATGGCTCGTCTATTGTTACGAATCCACGCAAAGACTCCTTTGGATTGCGCCGAAATAGTGCCAAACAGCATCCCGCATCTTCGACACGTTACTGTTTTTGATCAGTCGTGAGTAGAGACCGGATTATATGCATCTGCATATTTAGACCATTCTCACCGATTATTGCATATTTTACCCAAAATCTAGTAATGATGCATATTTTCCCTATATTTACAATATTTCTCGGTATTACTAGGCAATTGAATTGCTCAGGGTATTGTTAATGTCGCCGTCTGGAACCGATCTTATCGCCGGGACATTACCTGCAATAGTCTAAACATCGATTAGGTTTTAGTGCCAAGAGAATACCCAAAATTACGACGGTATTTTATTCCTTTGTTTCTTGGTCGGAATATTAAATGATAAGTAGTTAGTTTCTAAGAATATTTGTTTGAGCGTGGATCAAATAAACAATTTTCTCGAAGACGAATTTTTATTTTAAAACAAGATCTTAGTTTTAACTAGTGGTGGGTCGTTGACGCTTTTACAGTCAACGAAACGAGACAATTTTATCGTCGATGATAAACTAGTTTATAAAACAGTTTAATTTTCGACTTGTTTCGACCGTCGTCGACAGAACAACGTCCACGAATGCCTGGCCTATTTACTCGGACAGTCGTCGTCGTCCGTTCGCGTCGACTCGTCTGTAGTAGACCATACGGCCATACAGTTTATCTCGTCGACGGTCGGGTTGTGACCGTGCACAAATGTCGTTCACGAGTGAACTAGTTTATCGGTAGACTATAAACTAGTTTATCAGTTAATGCGAAATAAACAGTCTAAAAAAACTGTTCGTTCATTCAACGCCCACCACTAGTTTTAACATTATTGTTGACGCGCTTGCATCAGAGTAGTCTTTTTGCAATTTTTAACGTGTTGTGTTAAAGTTTAACGTGTACCATGCCACCGGCAAAAAAAAGTGTCTCTTCGTGAGTAGCTGATTATCCTGAAACATTTACATACGACGGAAATGTTTTATATTGTCGAGTTTGCGAGAAAAATATTTCGTGCACAAAAAAGTTTCAGTGCAGGATTGCAAAAAAGGCCCACGACAACAACTTATAACAGCAGCAAGTAGCAGTGATTCCACTTCTATAGGCAAACAAAAAAAGCCCTTTAGCATGGATTTATGTGAAGCATTGCTTGCAAGTAATATTCCTCTCCACAAACTTACAAATCCTATATTCAAAGATCAACACTGCGTAAAAATTACATACCAACAATTTTACCAACATGTTCTGGAAGAAATACGTAATGAACTTAAGGATGACATTATTTGGATTTCAGCTGATGAAACTACCGACAGTTGTGGTCGCTATATTGCGAATTTAATTGTGGGTGCATTAAGATTAGAGCCTTCTTCTTCCTATTTGGTGGCCTGCAAACAACTTGACAAGACAAACCATTCTACGATCGCCAGATTTGTGATTGAGGGTATTAAAAAAATATTTCCTGAATCTTCTGCAGATGAAAGAGTGTTTATATTTCTCTCAGATGCTGCTCCCTATATGATCAAGGCAGCCAAAGTCCTCCAAGTATTTTATCCAAATTTAATTCATGTGACGTGCTTTGCTCACGGAGTCCATCGACTCGCTGAAGAAGTACGATCCACATTTGAAAATGTAAATAAACCGATTTCATCAGCAAAGAAAGTGTTTCTTAAGGCACCTACTCGCAATAACGCCTATAAAGAAAAACTGCCAAATGTACCTTTACCTCCCGAATCAGTGGTAACTCGATGGGGAACATGGATTGAAGCTGTACTATTTTACAATGAACATTTCGAGGCCATCAAAGGTGTAGTAAATGACTTCGATAGTGCAGAGGCTATGGCAGTTCGTCAATCCAAGGAAGCATTTAACGATTCTGATATTAAAAAAAAAAACATAGCTTTGATTAGTACTCACTTTTCCCACATACCTGCGGGTATTAAAAAGCTTGAAACTCGAGGTTTGGCATTGACCGAATCAATTCAATTAATGAATAAAATCCGTCAAATAAACTCCACATTGCCAGTGTATTCCCGCGTAGAGTTAAAGAAAAGTTTGAAAACATTTTGTGCAATAACATAGCACTCAAATTCAAATCCTGCCCAGTTACCTCAGTGGATGTGGAACGGTCTTTTTCCACTTATAAAAATATTTTAAGTGATCGAAGACACAATCTTACTACCCAACATTTGGAACAATACCTTATTGTTTACGTGTATAAGAATACAAATGTTAAATAATTTTAAAAAATGTTAAATAATTGTTAATTAAATTTACACATCGTCGATAACTTGTTAATTTTATGCTGATTTTGAAATGAAAAGCTAAAAATTACTACTTTTATTATTATTTAATACTGCATATTTTGACCCTTTTCATGCATATTTTAAGCATTTTTCATGCATATTTGCATGCATATTTCAAGATTTTTATGTGACATATAATCCAGTCTCTAGTCGTGAGAGTGTGCAGCACCCATCGGGCACATAGCTTTTACGTATGCAAATACCGGTATTCATACAAAATATGTCTCATGAGTTCTGTTGATATCTTGACGATGTCAGCTATCTCTCTCTCACTTCCACTTAACGATAATTCAAAACAATATGGTGGATTTTTTGTGTTTTTTGGGGAGACTGTTTCATTTATACGTCCGGAACGAGATGCGTCATCGGTGCTAGTACGACCGCATTTAACTGTACTAAACTATTATTATATAGTTGCTTTCGACGGAGCAGATGTGCCGTAATAGTTCTAAAGCCATTCTTGGGCTCTGGCTAGATTTTTTCCCAATAAAAGCTAAAGTTTACTCAACACACGAAAGGCTTTTTGTTCCATCGTTTTGCAAAAACCTAAAATAGCAGCTGTAACTCGCAAACTAACAGATAAAGTGCCATGAAAATTTTACATGAATCTTCTGAGAGTTAATACCAGCTAAAAATCATATGATTTTTTTGTTTGCACTGCCATCTCTCAGAAAGTCTCAATAATTCCTTCTTTAATTATTTTGAAATATTTATAGGCAGCAAACTGATCAACGCTATATCACAATAACGACTAAAAGATTACGAAATATTTGACGGTCGTCAAGCAGCAAACAGAAGTGACAGGATGGTCATACTAGAATGAATACGGTACATAATACAGTGTAGTATACTATGCTACTTTAGATAAAGCTCAAAGATGTAATAGAAATAGTTTTGTCAAAAACATTTGCTCCAAAATACTATATTTGTAGCATTTTTTGGATACACGAGGGTCAATACTCCGCAACAAACTGGTATGACAGGTATTTCCGGCAATTTCTAGGTTGTCATATCAAGACAATTTTAAAAAGCACGCTGCAACAGGTAAAATTAAAAAAACATGTCTCTACGTCACTTTCAGGAGGTATGACAGACACTTCCGGCAAGAGAAGGTTTGTTATATCAAGTTGTTTCTGAAAGAGCGTAAAATTTCGTACAACTCCTGTAAATTTCATTAATTTTTGCGATGACAGTAAAACATAATTTTTTTTATGATAATTAATTTAATAAAAAATATTTTCGACAGGCTTAGCCTGGTCATACCGCGCTTATTTTGTTTGAATGGTTCTTAACCGTCAATTTTCACGCAAATTTTTCAAATCCCCGATAACGGGACATTTAATGTCACAGGCTCCTCGCCTATAAGAATAAATCGCCAAAAATTGTCGAAATTACTTAGGATTGGCAACAACCTCTTTACGACAAATCCATAAATTTTCCTGTTACTGCGTAAACCCATCATTCCTAAACAATATCGCACACCGGATCATTTTCGGAACACCGTTTCATTGACATTAACAACATAATAGTGCTCTGTGTTCTTATCCGAAGACTAAGATCCCTAAAACACCTCATATAATTATAGTCTAACACTGTCAAATTTCAAGAAGTTATTGCAAAAACTTTGTATTTTCATAGAAGTAATATACTTTCAAGTGAGTATAAATAAAAACTTTTAGGAAACGGAAAATTTCTCCGCTTAATTACTAATAAATTAATAGACCGTGAACGGCTTCATGGCTTCGCAAGTTAACAATTCATAAGTTATATTAACAGCATAAAGTAAAGTTAAAATTCTTTTTAATATAGTACTTTAATACCAACAGTTTTAAAAGATATACTGTTCATAAATTTAAGAATTTGGGTAAATAAAAAGCTGGTAAACAAAAAAAAAACTTGCGCAATTAGTGTTTCGTATTCTAATTGCCTTTAAAATAAAAAAAATAATATAATATAATCAGCGACTGAGCGCTGTTTGGACTTCTTTAAGAACAATAAAAAGGATTTTTTCATGCGATATGTGACAATGGATGAAACATGGATCCACCACTACACACCGGAATCAAATCGACAGTCAGCTGAGTGGACAGCAGTCAGTGAAAGCCGCCCGAAGCGACTAAAGACACAACAGTCGGCTAGGAAGATTTTTGGCCTCTGTATTTTGGGATGCATATGAAATAATTTTCATCGACTATGCTGAGAAGGGAAAAATCATGGATAGCGATTAATATATAAAGTTATTGGTGCGTTTGAAGGCAGAAATTGCAAAGAAACGGCCCTAAATGAACAAGAAAAAATGCTCTTTCATCAAGACAATGCACCGTGTCACAAGTCAATGGTTACAATGGCAAAATTGCATGAACTGAAGTTCGAATTGCTTCCTGATCCACCGTATTCTCCAGATTTGGCCCCCAGCGACTATTATCTATTCGCAGACCTCAAAAAAATGCTCGTGGGAAAGAGATTTGACTCAATGAAGAAATTATGGCCGAAACTGAGGCCTATTTTGAAGACAAAGATAAATCCTTCTACAAGAAATATAATAGAAATGTTAGAAAAGCGTTGGACTGATTGTCACACACATGCCGCTTCTAGAGCGCTTTAGGGACTTCCCTGTAGCACGTGTGCTAGACCCATAAAAAAAAACACGTTCCTAATATATATAGCATTCTAACGTTAAATACATTTTTATTATATAAAAGATGTGTTGGTTATAGCTTTCTTTGTTATGGATAACTTTTAAAATAAAATTTTGCATGAGACTTAGTTGTTTCAAAGCATTATTATATAATCCACCCCATATTACAATTCCATATATAATTAATGATTTTACCAGTGATTTGTATACCAAAATTAACAGGTTTTTAGATAACATTTCACGCAATAAGTAAAATTAACTTCCTAATATTGTTCTTTAATCTCAAAGCATGAGCCTCCCGCCATAGGAGTCTATCGATTATTTTACCTAGATTAGAAACCTCCTTAATATCATTAGAAAAATCTTTAATTGTGATTGAACTATAATTTGGTTGATCAGCAGAATTCAGTGAAAAAGCAATATAGTTTGTTTTATTTAAATTAAGGGTTATTTGTGACAATCTGACCAATCTTTCAGCCTACTCAGTCATTACTTGAAAAAAAATAAGGCCGTGTCATCAGCATAAGAAATTACAGTTCCATTAACAAAAAGATCAGTATGTGAATTAATGTATATTATAAATAATTTATCACATTTATCAAATTATGCAAAAAGAAATATGTTTTAAGTAGCTAGACCAAAAATTTGAGATTTTTCAATTTAAAATGGTCGAAATGTATAAATTTATTTTAAACACCCTGTAGCATATAACTCAAATTATGAGTATTCCACCTTCAGAAACAATGCCGCTACTGCCAATTTTTTACAAAACTGAAAACTAATAATTTTTTAAAAATATTGAAATATTAGAAAAACTACTAGGTTTAGGTATATAACAATATTAATAAAAAAGTAAAATTTTACGCAGAATTTAAAAATAAATTAGAAAATAGGATGTTATATTTAAAAAAACATATGTTATATTGGCTACACATTTTTGAAGTACCCTGTATACTTAAAAATAATTTTAAACTGTGCACCTTAACATTTCCTAAAACAATTGTATTCAGAATTTTTTCGTCATTCCCGAAACAAACGAGATAATGAACTTTACTCTATCGTTGACTCACCCTGTACTTTTGTCATATCACTTGTTTATTTCACAGTACTTACATTTTTTACAACAGTTTTCCATATTCCCCTCTTTAAAGCTTTGTAGGTAAGCCTTCCTATGTAATTCTCTCGGGTATTACCTGAATGCGTGAACATTTTTAGAACTTTTACAATACTGAACTTAATTTCTCAGAAATCCTTTTGTTAACCCTATAGTAATTATGTATTTTTATTTTACCTGAATATTACTTACTACCCTGCCACTGTCAAATAGTAAAGACAATGATTGAATATATATATGGCGCACTATATATATATATATATATATATATATATATATTATGGGTTTAGCACACGGGCTACAGGAAAGTCTCTAAAGCGCTACAGGAGCGACACGTGTGCAGAGAAAGCGATTCACGTTGTTCTTGAATCGCTGTAGATTGTACTCGGTGGGAAACACAGTCCTGGGCAAATTATTCCAAGGAGATGATGTTCTCCATACAAAAGACTGCTCGAAGAGCGTTGTACGAGGAGTAACAAGCTGAACCTAATATGGATGTGAAGAATTCGCGCGACGCGTACTTCTAACATGCACCGCTCTGGGAGGAATTAAGCGGGCCACATCCTTCGAACACTTTCCATGAAAGTACTTGTAGAATAGGCTCAAGTCGCCCACCGTTCTTCGATGTTTCAGCGAATCAAGGCCGTCGGTCAGTTCCGGGTCTCCAATCAGACGAACAGCTCTTCTCTGAATAGAATCCAACAAATGCAATGTATATTTGGGAGCGGAGCTCCAAACATGGGACCAGTATTCCATAGTTGGTCGAATTTGAGCTTTGTAAAGAATTAACAGTTGTTGTGGAGTGTAAAGCTTTCTGGTTCGAAATAATATTCCCAAATTTTGAGAAGCTCTCCTTGCTATACCTGCAACATGTTCATGCCAGGACATATTTGCTCCCAACTTAACGCCCAACAAATTGAGTGACGATGTTAGAGGGATGGAGTGCCCCGACATAACTATGTCGGATTCACCAACGTTAACTTTTTTTAGAGAAAACTGCCGCCTGGGTTTTTGTAGCGTTAAATTCCACTTGGTTATTGTCACCCCAAGATAGAATTTCTTCCAGGTCTTTGTTAAGTTGAATGACTTCCTGCTGTCTGCGGATATTCGGCTGAGTAGCCGATGTCCGAGCGTTCAAAGTGAATGAAGAGATACGTGTACTGTCATCTGCAAAGCTGTAGAATGGATTCTTGGTCTTTTCCAGAAGATCGTTAATGTAAATGAGAGTAGGATACAGTACGGAGCCTTGGGGTACACCGGCGTTGATAGTGAAGGTTTTAGAAAGAAATCCGTCGACTGCCACTCGTACAGAACGCTCTTTGAGGAAACATTAGAGCCACAAAAAGAACCTTTCAGACATGCCATAAGAACGTAGCTTAGCCAACAGCCCATCGTGCCAAACACGGTCGAATGCCTTAGATATGTCAAGAGCAACCGCTTGAGATTCTCCAAAGTGTTCAATTGCGTTGTTCCAGACATGTGTTACATAAGTCAGAAGATTTCCTGTTGATCTATTTTTACGAAAGCCATATTGGTGATCGCTAATAATGTTGAATCCTTCAAGATATTTAGAAGATGCCTTTTCCATAACTTTCGATATTATTGAAAGCAGTGCGATTGGTCAGTAGTTATTTGGCAAGGTCTTCTTGCCTTTTTTAGGTATCAGCTGAACTGTAGCACATTTCCAGCAGGAAGGAACTATTCCCTTTCTGTAGAAAACTGGTGTTAGTTCCCTCGCACAGTTTTTAAGAACTATGGCAGGTATTCCGTCAGGGCCAGAAGCCTTTTTAGTGTCTAGCTTCATCAGTATACACTTTATGATACTTGACTGCACTATGGGAATATTAGGTGGTGTTTTTCCTTGGGAATCGACAGTAGAATGTGAAGCAAAGAGTTCAGCCAACAAGTTCGCTTTCTCAACAGGTGTCGTTGCAATAGAATTATCTGGCCGTGTGAGTGGTGGTATGGTGGATTTGGTGAAATTTTGACTAACTGCTTTAGCGACCGACCAAAAGGACCTGGAATTTTCGGGACAAGCGAGAAGTTTGTTTCTAATCCGTTGATTGTGTACCTCCTTGGTTTCGTCGATAACTTCTTTGCATCTGTTCATGGCACGAACAAATGTGTTACGATTTATGGTGTTAGGATTTTCATGCCATCGTCGGTATGCAAGGTGTTTAGAAGCAACAGCTTCTTTGCATTTTCGGTCAAACCAAGGCTTGCCGTTGGGAGGGCATTTCTTCGAAAAAAGGATGTAAGCCTCCATACCGGCCAAAATAACATCCGAAACCTCCCTGGTGCAGTCAGATGGGTCGTCGGATCGAAAACAAATGTCTAACCAAGGGAAAGTTCGAAAATATTCCATGAGATCTTCCCATTTAGCAGACTTGTAGTGCCAAATTTTGCGCGGTTTAGGCGTCTCTCTGTCACTGATTGGTAGAATACTCGATGTCGAAAGTAGTTTATGGTCGGAAGAACCTAACGGCGGATTTACGCTGACTGTGTAAATCGCCGGATTGGTGGTTAAAAACAGATCAAGAAAACTGGCGAACTCTCCGTCTCGATCAGGGATCCGTGTTGGTTCCTGTGTTAAGCCACAACTGATTGAAAATGATTCGGCTTCACGACCTTGTTCGTCGGTAGTATTTGAGTATTTAAGACAGTGGATGTTGTGGACATTAAAGTCGCCCAGGATCGCAATTTCGGCATTTGAATAGTTAATTTGTAAATGATCGATGGTGTCTGTAAGAGAAGCGAAAAATGTTCTAAAATTAGTATCACTTGGTGGTCGGTATAGGATACAGATGAACCTTGTGGTTGGTTGAGTCGTTATTTTTAACCACATAACATCAAAGTTTGGGGGCTCCAGAGCTTCTTCTCGTTGGCAAGAGAGGTCGCTTCTGACATAAAGTCAGGTTCCAAAGTTACGCCTAAATCGGGAATAGAAGTCGTACCCAGGATAAAGATAGACTGTGCTGGTCGATGAAGTGACCTTAGTTTCACAGAGAGCGAGTACATGATGTTTGTTTGATTGCAGGTGTTGGTGCACTGAATTTATGTTCGTGTTTAAACCTCGTATGTTACAAAAATCCATTTTGAAATCCTGATCTCTGCATGTTGACGCCCCTGAACCAGCCCCCACCCGGAGATCCGAACGGGGGCCTATTTTACCTCCGGACTTTTTTGTATCCAAGTGCCTTATCATGCTATTTGGTCCCACACATATATATATATATATATATATATATATATATATATATATATATATATATATATATATATAGAAAAGGTTGTACGAGGAGTAACAAAAATCCCTTAACTGCCACTCGTAAAGAACACTCCCTAAGGAAACACGAGAGTCATAAACAAAACCGTTTAGACATACCATAAGAGCGTAGCTTAGGAATCAATCCGTCATGCCAAACACGGTCGAATGCCTTGGATATGTGAAGTGCAACCGCTGAAGATTCTCCAAAATATTCAGTTGTGTTGTTCCATATACACAGTTCGTTAATTAGTTTCCCAAACTGGCGTTGTATATCATCGTAGTATAATCGCAAAATTTTAAAGCTCAACACTGTGTCGATTTTTATTTTAAATTTTAGCAAGATATATGATGGCCTAGATACCATTTTTTAATTAACTGCAAAAATATTGTACTGTAGCAAATGGAGAGAGGAGCTGAAATAAAATTTTACGCAGAGTTTGGCAGAAATGCCACAAAATATATAAAATGATAAACAAAAGTAAATGACAATGATTACTTATCACGGATATAATTTTCTGAATGGTTTAAAGATTTTTGGGTGTAAAGAATTACCATAAAAAAAGTGATTTCTAGTAGAGTGCCTTAAAATGTTGAGATTTTTAGAACATATTAAAAAATTGTGATTAATCTGAGGAATACCTTAGGAAATCCCAAAGATAAGATTCCTAATTGTGAGAAAAGTGGAATTTATAAAATTAGTTGTAATGATTGTGGTAAAAAGTATGTTGGGAAAACTAAAAGGTCAATTAAAACACGATTTAAAGAACACTTAGCACACTTAAAACAGTAGAACAGAAAAGTCTAGCATTACCGAACATGCTCTTGAAGCTGATCATATTGTAACATTGGAATGTATCTGATAGGAAATTGTTGAACATCTACGAAAGTATGGAAATTATAAAATGTAAAAGTAGTTTAAATAAAGACAGAGGGCCTATTCCTTCCGCCTGAGTAATTTAAGGGTTAGGCTAAGTATAATAGGGTAGATTTGTAGTTTAGCTTTAGACAATCATCGCTCCTGAGGAAGCTAACATGGTTAGCGAAACGCGCGTCGAGTGCAAAAATAAAGTGTTTGGTGTAGTAGTGATATATACCGAGTAGTATCATTGTGCCAAAGATTCCACATTCCCAGCTTAATCTTAGCTCCTGTTCGTTGTTATGCGACAGAAAAGAATTTTTTTACTCGTCATAAAATTGCCTAAAAACTGTATAGATAGCATTAAAAAATACAGTCATAACCTAAAAAAAATATTTACTACAACAAATTGAAAAATAATTTTTTACGGGTAACTTCCTTTCAACTCGATATTACGGCTTCAAATTATAGAAAAATATATTTTTTATAATAACAAAAAAAATGTGATAAATTTTATTAAAAAATATTAAGGGGAATATTAAATTAGCATTTTAGTCCAAATCTTATGGATTTTTCTTGTGGGCTAAAGGTCGTAGAAAGCTTTTTTTTAAAAAAAATATGCGAAATTTTATGCTCTCCAAGAGGATTAGAAGCAAAAATAAAGAATATACAAAAAAATATAATTTTTTGAAATTTTTTCGTTACGAAAAATTCAATTTTTTTTCGCTTTTGCTCTAGAAAAGGTCTGGTTCATTCTCTTTATTTTTATTTAATATTTTTATCCTAAATATAACATGGAAAAATGATTTTCAAACAAAGACTACCTATTTTACAATAAAATTATGATTTAGATAACCAGAAGGTATTAATTATTAGTATTTTAATGCTGAAATAATAGTAATAGTAATATGATATAGCTGTTTAAAAATAAAACAATACTATTAAAAAAATATTATTTGGATTTAAAGGCATTACCTACTTATACCTAAACATAATATAAAGTAATCTGAAAATTACCGCATAGTGCCTCAATGCTACACTTTGAAATAAGTTGCAATGCCAACAACCTTCGTAAGCCTCAAACATTTCATCGTAGTTAGTCTTAACGTAGTATACTGTAGTTCGTGGACAGCACTTATTTTCAGAGATATGCTAACATCTCTCTGTTTATTTTACGTATGTGTCTCGTATAATCTTTAACTCATTAAACATTTCAGAATATTACAGTTTTGTGATTTGTAATTATATTTTTTTGTTAATAAGATTTTATTATAAACATGTTTAAGAAATGTATGCCAGATGTACAAGAATGAAATGCGGATTTCAGACAACAGATGGTGCTATAAAGATTTGACACTACGCCATTTTGTTGTGTCATCAACAGGTGTCAGACGCGCACGAGTGATAAATTGGAAAAGTGTGTGCATAGTGTTGGGTTGTTGTGTTCAATATGTCGAAATTTATACCGAACAAAGAGCATTCGCGGACAGCACTAATTTTTTGTTTTCATTTGAAGAAAACTGCTGTTGAATCATACCAATTACTTCGAGAAGCTTATGGTGAACATGCTCCATCGCAAAATACGTATGAATGATGGTTTCGGCGTTTCAAAAGTGGTAACTTCGATGTTGCAAACAAGGAACGTGGAAAACCGCCAAAAAAATACGAAGATGTGGAATTACAAGCATTGTTGGACGAAGATGATTCGCAAACACAAAAACAACTCGCCGAGCAATTGGGCGTTAGTCAACAAGCTGTTTCCAATCGGCTACGAGAGATGGGAAAGATTCAGAAGCCGGTAGATGGGTACCACATGAGTTGAACGACAGGCAAATGGAAAAGCGCAAAAACACTTGTGACATTTTGCTCGCTCGGTACAAAAGGAAGTCGTTTTTGCATCGTATAGTTACAGGGAATGAAAAGTGGATATATTTTGAGAATCCCAAGCGCAAAAAAATCATGGGTAGACCCAGGCGCACCATCCACATCGACCGCAAGACCGAATCGCTTTGGCAGAAAGACGATGCTCTGTGTTTGGTGGGACCAGAGGGGCGTGGTCTATTATGAGCTGTTAAAACCTGGGGAAACGGTTAATACTAAACGTTACCAAGAACAATTGACCGATTTCAACCGTTCGCTGCTTGAAAAAAGGCCAGAATACCGAAAGAGGCAACACAAAGTCATTTTTCTTCATGACAAAGCTCCATCACATACGGCAAAACCAGTTCGCGACACGTTGGAAGCACTCAGCTGGGAAGTTCTACCCCATGCGGCTTACTCACCAGACTTGGCAACGCTTTCGCTCATACGAAGATGTGAAAAATGGCCCGATGAATGGTTCGCAGCAAAAGGGAAGATTTTTACTGGCGTGGTATTCACAAATTGCCCGAAAGATGGGAAAAAATGTATAACAAGCGATGGAGCATACTTTGAATAAAACACTTTTTATCATTCTTCCGAATTTAACATGTTTTTTAGAAAAAAAAATCCGCATTTCATACTTGTACACCTGGTATAAATGTATATTAAACTATCCAAGTGATTTTGTGACCAAATTAAAAATACACCTTTATGAAAAATTTTTTGACTGTCAACAGTTTTTTTTTGCTTGCATTACTTTAGTCCATTTTTGTTTCGTTGTATTTTTTCTTTCTCTGTTATCTAAATCATAATTTTATCGTAAAATAGGTATTATTTGTTTCAAAATGACTTTTTTTATGTTATGTTTAGGATAAAATATTGAATAGAAATAAAAAGAATGAACCAGACCTTTTATAGAGCAAAAACAAGCAAAACTGAATTTTTCATAACGTACAAATTTAAAAATAAGAACAGTTTTTTATATATTCTTTATTTTTACTTCTAACCAGCTCGAAGAACATAAAATTTCGCATATTTAAAAAAAAGCTTCCTACGATCTTTTGCCGTAATATCAAGTTAAATGAAAGTTACCCGTAAAAAACATTTTGCAATTTGCTGTAGTAAATACTTTTTTTAGGTTATGTACTTAATATTTTTTAATGTTAATGTGCCACGCAGTTTTTTAGGCAATTTTATGGCGACTAAAATGATTTTTTTTCTGTCGCATAACAACGAATAGAGGCTAAGATATGTAAGAGAACCGAAAAAAATGCATTAAAATAGAAGAAAAGTGCCCTTGCGGCGGTCAAAATTAAACCGTTGGCACTGCTTCAAAGCAGTTAAATCTATTTCCAAGCTGTATCCAAAAATTATGAAAATTTTACGTCATTTGCCTCCACTATACGTTTTTAAAAGTAAATTTAAAAAGTCCCAAATATACAGCCATAAATGGCAGAGAGAAAGATTGCTGTTTTTTTGTCATAGCTTTGACAGTGATATAGGACTGGATAAAGTATAATTAAGTTTTGAATCATTTCATTATCTCAAGAACAATCGATTTTAATTTCACAGTAATAGTTTTCACTGCCTGGAACAATTAAAATAAAGTGTTCAACACGAAATGATTTGGCAAGGAGTGAAAAATACTTTCACTTCTTGCTTACAAGAGTGTCAAAAATGTAACGATTCACATGTAGTTTTTTTTAATATATTTTAAAATTTAACTTGTTTATGAGACGCCTTGTATATAAATGGGATCCGATTCATGAAATTAAATCCTTAATTTAAGAAGAATTTTAAAATTGGACGAATCATTTTTCAAGAAAACGGAGTCCAAAGTTTAAATGCTTCACAAAATATTGTAGAAGTAAAACAAAATTAAAGTAAAATTGTAGCGCTATGAAGAAAATAATAGGAGTTTCGGTTAATAATGTCGATTTTGCTAAGAGATGGCGTTACTAATACACTTGTTGTTATAGACTAGTGACATCTATGGCGTTTTGAAGGTAAACATACGCCATCAAAAGCCAATTCGTCATTGTGCGAAAAGCAGTTCTTCATAGCTTTGAATATGTCGTGATTCGTACCAGAAAAAGACGTTTTGCGGGGAAGTTTAATAACCTTCTTTCATTTGACGAAAAGATGCTCCAACCCAAAAAACTTGGGTAGACCCAGGCTAGCCTTCAACGTCACAACTAGTGTGCAATATATAGGGAAAGAAAGCTTTGCTGTGTATTTGGTGGGATAGTAGAGGAGCTATGTATTACGAACTGCTGAAACCTGGTGAAGCGATTTCTGGCGATCGATACCGACAACAATTGATAAAGTTGAACCGAGCATTGAAGAAAAAATGACCATAATACGCCCAAAGACACGATAAAGTCATTTTTCAACATGACAATGCTCGGCCCGATGTTGCAAAATGTGCTAAAATCTATTTGGAAAACATTAAATGGGGACGTTCTACTCCACCCGCCGTATTCACCGGACTTAGCTCCTTCAGACTACCACTTATTTCGATCGATGCGGCACGGACTTTCAGAAGAACACTTACAAACAAATGACAATTTGGCTTGATGAATGGTTGGCCTCAAAAGATGAAAAGTTCTTCTGGTGCGGAATCCATTCTTTAACAGAAAGATCAGAAAAAGTCATAGCTAACGATGGTCAATACTTTGATTATTAAGGTAATTCAGTTTGTGATGGAAATAAACGCTTAAATGTTACGAAAAAATCGACATTATTAACCGAAACACCTGTTACATATAATTTTCCAGTAGAGATGAATTAAAATATTCCTTAAAAATGCAATGACATTAAAATATGAGATAGAACAAACCAACAGTCACCTGACGAAATGTTTAATTCAAAGACAAAGTTAATCCAACTGCAGCATTTTTTACGTCACCCTATGTAAAGTTAAATAGCTCGTAATTTTAGACAACGATAAAATAAAATCGACGGGTTCGAGAAGTAGGTAACCATTCTAGAGATATTGCCATTATTCCACACTTTTTCCAACACCTTGTATATTTATTACAATTGATTCGACACGGATAATCAAAAGCCGTAACTTTGTGACGTGTAATATTGTGCTATTGTCACAAAAAATTATTTTTAAAGACGTTGTCTATATTTTAGTACGACATATTCTTTATATGAATACAATAAGATTGCGAATTTTATTTTTTTTTAAGATTTTGATATTTTTGTTTCATTTGATAGCTACGTTGTGATGAAACCGAACATTACGACAAAAATTACCAGCTAATTATACCTTTTAACTCTATCAATGACCTATATATCAAGTCGTATTTTATTATATGGAGCACCTGAAATCTAGTACTGACGATGGCTTAACATCTACTTAAGAAGCCAACAGACGCAATCTATAAAAAAATAAACATGCAGTAATTACCATGTGTATGTAACAAAAACCCCTACATACTATAATTATCATATAAAACGGAGTAGTATATAACTACTTACCAGAACTTATTTTTCAAAAAGAAAAACACTAAAATATAGTTGCCTTCACTAACCACAGTCACTAAAAAGTTACACACGACCGCCATTTAAAAAGTTAAACAGGACGACCACTAAAAAAGTTAAACAGAATAACGAAAAGCTTGTTCAAGCTTGCTTGATTCTATCACTAAAGGAATGCTCCATCTAATGACAAGCCTAAAAAACAATCTCATAATGAGCCATCTAACAGATTTTCTATTATTAACACAATTAACAATTAAATGCGCTTTAAGTCCTCACTTAACCAATAGATGGCAATGTATCGCCATCTACGAAGAGCTGAAAATACAAGGCCAACTTTAATTCCATGTGTTATTCTGTACATACGTTTAATAAAGAAGTTTGTAAATGAAATCGCAATGAAAAGTTGGAAAAGTTCTTTGAATCATATCATAAAAGTTAAAAATTCCTACATCTATAATATATATAAAATGCAACGTCTGTCTGTCTGTATATCAGTCTGTCTGTCTGTCTGTCCATTAGTGCGCTTATCACTGGAGAACCATTTATCCGATTTACGTACTTTTTTTTTTAAAACATACATATGTTCTCTGGCCAGGTTATAGGCTATATTTTATTACGATAGGTAGCATAAGGAATGAGCATTGACGATAATAGTGAATAAAGTCGGAAAAAAGTTTGCCGCTAGCGCATTCCCTTGCAATACACAGCCTAAACCATTAAATATGGAACAATATTATGTAGCAGAGAATATCTATAATCTATAATATATAAAATGCAATGTCTCTTTGTCTGTCTGTCTGTCCATTAGTGCGTTTATCACGCGAGAACCATTTATCCGATTTACGTGTCTTTGTTTTAAATTCATGCATATATTCTTCGGCCAGGTTATATAATAATATTAATAATCTATATCTATAATATATATAAAATAGAACGTCTGTCTGTCCGTTAGTGCTCTTATCCCTTGAGAACCACTTATCCGATTTACGTGATTTTTTAAATTCATACACATGTTCTCTGACCAGGTTACAGATATATATTTTATTACATCTATAACACATATAAAATGCAATGTATCTCTGTCTAAGTTGGGAATGTGGAATCTTTGGCACAATGATACTACTCAGTATATATCACCACTACACCAAACACTTTATTTTTGCACTCGACGCGCGTTTCGCTAACCATGTTAGCTTCATCAGGAGCGATGATTGACTAAAGGTAAACTACATATCTACCCTATTTATACTTAGCCTAACCCTAGAATTACTCAAGCGGAACTAATGACATAGGTAAGGCCATCAGTTCCGGTCTAGTAACCAGTAGAGGGGACTATAAGGAATAGGCCCTCTGTCTTTATTTAAACTACTTTTACATTTTATGATTTCCATACTTTCGTATGCGTTCAACAATCTCCTATCAGATACATTTTTTATTAATCTTAGATTATCTAATGTTACAGTATGATCAGCTTCAAGGGCATGTTCGGCAATGCTAGACTTTTCTGTTCTATTGTATCTTAAGTGTGCTAAATGTTCTTTAAATCGTGTTTTAATTGACCTTTTAGTTTGCCCAACATACTTTTTGTCACAATCATTACAACTAATTTCATAAATTCCACTTTTCTCACAATTGGGAATCTTATCTTTGGGATTTCCTAAGATATTCCGCGCGTCGAGTGCAAAAATAAAGTGTTTGGTGTAGTGGTGATATATACTGAGTAGTATCTCTGTCTGTCTGTCTGTCTGTCTGTATGTTTGTCCTTGTCCCGCGCTTATCACTGGAGAACCACTTATTTATTTACATTTTAAAACATACATATGTTCTCTGGCTAGGTTATCTATAATCTTCTCTCTATAATATATATAAAATCCAACGTCTCTCTGTCTGTCTGTCTGCTTGTATCTCTGCTTGTCTGTCTGTTAGTGCGCTTATCACTGGAGAACCACTTATCCGATTTACGTGCTTTTTTTTTAAACATACATATGTTCTCTGGCCAGATTATCTATCTATAATATATAGATAAAAAGTCTCTCTGTCTGTCTATCTGTCTGTCTGTCCGTTAGTGCGTTACGTGCTTTTTTTTAAAACATACATATGATTTCTGACCAAGTTATAGGATATATTTTATTGTGTTAGGTAACATAAAGAATAAGCAGTAACGAAAATAGTGATCAAGTCGGAAAAAAGGTTACCGTTAGCGCGTTCTCTTGCAATACACTGCCTAGACCATTAAATATGGAACAATATCATATTGCAAAGAATATAATATATATAAAATGCAACGTCTCTCTGTCTGTCCGTCTGTGCGGTTATCACTTGAGAACCACCTATCCGATTTACGTGTTTTTATAAATTTATACATATGTTCTATATAATTTGATATAAGCCTAGATAATGAGAGATAAGGTGAGATAATGGAAGATAATGGGAGATAAGCAGAGATAAGTCTAGATAATGGGAGTTATGGTGAGATAATGGGAGATAAGGAGAAATAATGGGAGATAAGGAGAAATATTGCGAGATAAGTCGAGATAAGTCTAGATAATGGGAAATAAAGTGAGATAATGGGAGATAAGGAGAAATAATGAGAGATAAGCAGAGATAAGCCTAGATATTGGAAATTATGTAGAGATAATGGGAGATAAGGAAAAATAATGAGAGATAAGGGGAAATAATGGCAGATATTTTATTACGTTGGGTAACATAAGGAATAAGCAGTGACGATAGTAGTGAATCAAGTCCACGCGAGCGGAGCCGCGGGCACGGCTAGTTTCTGTATACAATAATATTAAACCATAAATGCATGAAATATTTCAAATAATATTAATTGTGGTTATTTTAATTTTGTGCTTGATACGTAAATATTTCTTTACTTGCTACATATTTTTATTACCCGTTGAAACCCCTAACCACGTTAAGTTCGACCCTGTGTTACCATTGTCCTAAAATAATATTTACGAAGCAGGGTTGCCAGGTATGTCAAATAAAATTGTCAAATGTAAAAAATTTAATGGGTCCCAGGAATTTACCTCACTGAAAGTATTTCAATTTGGCAACCTTGGTGATTAGACATTATTGTTGGCAGTGAAATAAATACCGAATATTACAGATTTTGCAAAGATTATTTTCAGCATTTCTTTGTCATTATTGTTATTCAAAGCATGCGCAAAATAAACGCGAAAGAATTGCACTCCTAAAATAAGAACTTCCTTATTGTGTGTCTTGATATTAACGAAGTGGAGAGGTAAACTGAACCTCGTTTTTAATCTTACGTACCATAGACATAGAGGATGGACTGAGCATTAACTTCATAAAATTGACCACTCTCTAGAAAGAGACAAAGCGATTGTGCGGCTAATACCTGTCTCTTTTCTGTAGGCCTGTAATAAACAAAGCGTATTACTCCGAAACGGAATTGAAGGTGAGAAAAGCCCCATACCCGATTTTAGTTCAAATAGAACACTTAGAAATATTATTTTTAAGAGCGCCGTAGCTTAGCAGCATTCTAAAAAGAGACAGCTACTGGCCATTCATTCGCTTTGTCTGTCTCACACTTTTGCGTCCATATTTACTTCACCGCGGTATACGGAACACTCAGTCCATCCTCTATGTCTATGTTACGCACGGAACACTTATGGGATCACTTCGGTGCCCGTCTGTCTATCTGTTTTCTATCCCACCCGATTTCTTCGAAACTATTTGACACGCACACTTTTCTTTGTATTATTTTTTAAAAATGGCCAAAAATCCCTATCTCAAAAAGTACTGAACACAAAATTTTGAAACAATTCTGGAATAGTTTCCTTAAAGTGTAGATTGAGCGAAAATTACCACGAGTACATGGCGTTTGATAAATTATCTGATATAAAAAAATATTTGGCTTGACACCATGGTGGAGGTTTTTTTAATATGCTTTCCAGCACATTACTATAACCGTGGTGGTTAGGTACGGAGGCAAAATAATTTTATTTTAGTTGTTTATAATTAAAGAAATATTTAGGTAACAAATACTTGTTTTACACTTTTAATATTAGATTTTAGACTGAGCTAGACTGATTTATTGGCTATTAGGTAGCTAAGATGCTATAACTATTATACATTATTGACTAAGAAAAAACCTAAAAATACATATTGTATCTTAAGATATATTTAATTAACTTATAGACTGATCAATGGATCTTTGCAGTCATGTGATCAACGCGACGTCAAGAATATTCATATGATTCAATCGGCTGTCAGTTCACTGTCGGCTGTTTCAGTTTTAAATAACAATTTCAAAAGTCAAAAATGAATTTAAAATTTTCCATCCGGTTTTGTAATTAACGAAAACTACGGATATTTTAAATGTGTATGATGTGTAGGACACCCTAGTTCTTACTTGTGAAGGGCATTACCTCTCTGCATAAATCCAACGTCTAATATCACCTATTTTTATTTTTCAGGTTGCTATTAGATTACTTCGTGAGTAAATTTACTTTATTAAAAGTTTACAATTGTTATCTGTTAGTTATTTGAAGTGTGTGTAATGTTTGTAATGAAATTACAATAGGCACTTAACACAGCTTTATCAAATTTTCATATAAGGCATTATAAAAACTGTAGAAAGTTGCACCGTAGAACTCATTAAATAGAATTTTAAAATAGAGAACTAAAATATAAAAACTTTCAAAAACAGGAAGATATTTCATGACGAGGGTATAAAGTATGAATAGGAGGTATAAATTGCATAATCCAATTTTAATATGATTTATCAAATCAAACTAACAGATAAATAGGTAAGTCTATATTGGTTCTGCAAAATTTACAATGAATGTTGCCCAAGGGGCTTGGAACGTGTCAAGAAGTAATACTTAAATTATGAATTGAATAATAACACTAATCGCTAAAAGTAGATTCTTCACTCTGGCTTTCATCGTTTCCAACACGAATAATGATTTCTGGAATCTCTTCGATTATTACCTCACAATCATCTCACTGTTGAATCAGGTTTTCTGTATGTTGTACGCTGGCATGCCCTACCTCTGGTGTACACTTTTCTAAGTCTCTATTCCACATCTGAAGTACTTGTTGATCTCCATATCCCTCTTTACCAATGTGCTTGTTATAAAATGTTTTTGCATTTGCCCAAATCAGCTCGATTGCATTAAACTGACAGTAACAAGGAGGTAATCTCAAGACTTCATGCCCATACTTTTAAAAAATTTTATCAATTTGATATTCCTTTGATTTTTTATGAGCTTTTGCAATATCTAACAATTCTGTCTTAAACATCTGTTTGTTATGAGATAAACTTCTGTAACCACTCGAGATTTTCTTCTTTTTTCCATGCTGAAGATGGCTGTTTTTCTACTTCAACTGAATGGTATGAAGCATTATCCAATATAATTAAAGATGGTTCTTCTAAATGAGGAATCAACTGATTTCTGACCCATTTCGTAAACATTTCACTATTCATTTCTCCATGATAATCAAGTGACTTTGACTTGCTAGCAAATAGTAAACTGGCATTTTTCCACAAAACCCCCACTGTGTCCAGCATCTAAATCAATAAACCTTTTACCATCAAATCCCTTAGGCTTACGAACACTTTTAATGTTGTCATCCTGCCATGATTTCCTTTGACTGCCTTTTGAAAAAATCCATATTTCGTCTATGAAAACAAGCTGACGGGCAATGTGTGCATTTTTGTTTTCCATATACTTTCTAAGAAAAGCTGCCCTCATTGAACAAATTCTTGGTGTCTCCATTAATGCTCGTCTGTTGTCATGTTTCTTAAATTTGAAGCCCAAATCCAGAAGTAATGTTCGAAGAGTTACATAACTGACATTAATTATCTCTTTTTGTAGCAGTTCTTTAGGTAAGTTGTTAATAGTAACATGTTTTTCTAAAAGTATAATATAATTTACTTTCGATTTTACTTATACCGATAGACATTAATAGCTACTTACTTTGTGCATATATATCATATAATGTATTACGAACGTCCATTTTAGAACTTACACTCAGATCATGGATCTTAGCTTGTTTCCTTCGTCGGGATTTTTCAGGTGTTGAAAGCAATTCATTTTTATCACTACGAATTTTGACGCTCGCTAAGTTCTCGTACTAACCTGTAGAGCAGCAGCGACTCTCAGGAGCCAGAACATTGTAAATACATTAAAAGCATATACCTATGTGATTTATTTACCTCTTGTACAGCATTAGGAGATATAAGGGGACCCTTGTTATCCTTTTCCGATGTAAAATACACTATTAATTTCGCCACAAAATCTCTTGCTTGACTATTCAAACGTTTTCCAGGCATTTTGGTGGCTTCATACGAAGAGTATTTGGTCAATATTCCAAAAATATTAGACTTCTGAACGGAACTATTTATTAGTTGGTAAGTATATTTCAAAATTCAATAATGGGATAGAAACGATAGTGACCGTTTGCCGTAAAAATTAAGGAAGTGCCTACTAAATGGTCCAATATAGGTTGAATAAAAATTGCGACACTATTCACGTTTTTTGTGGGAAATTCTGGTTATGTTTGATTTTGTGGTAAAACTCCCGTAACGCGGTTTTAGTTATTTAAAAAAATTTGTTGCAAATACCCTCCTTGGATACCACAAATTTCCCATACAAAACGTGGATGGTGCAGCAATTTTTATTATGTCGACGTCCAATGAATCGTGCATTAGACACTTCCAAAAATTAAACATAAAGATGACGTAACCTCAATCCGTCAAAGAATTATCGATTATTTTTATTGCCTATAAACTCGGCAGTACTGGCTTCTAAAATATGAAGCTATACCCAAATTCCAGGTTGTTCGCTGTCTATCTTGCATATGTACACACACAAATAACCTAGACAGATAATAGAGCGAATGTCAGATGACAGAAGAGTTACGTTTTTAAGATTTTAAATATACTTAACATGTTGACAAGAAGAATAATATATACGGATGTTTACACTATATCCAAACATTTATGACGTGCATGCAAAGAATCATTGATCGGACTATAGCATAGGTAATGATTTTATTTTATTTTAAACTAGCCGGGCCCGCGGCTCCGCTCGCGTGGACTTGATTCACTAATATCGTCACTGCTTATTTCTTATGTTACCCAACGTAATAAAATATCTCCCATTATTTCTCCTTATCTCCCTATATTTCTCCTTATTTCCCATTATCTCTACATAATTTCCATTATCTAGGCTTATCTCTGCTCATCTCCCATTATTTCTCCTTATCTCCCATTATCTCACCTTATTTCCCATTATCTGGGCTTATCTCGACTTACCTCCCATTATTTCTCCTTATCTTCCATTATTTCTCCTTATCTCCCATTAGCTCACCTTATTTCCCATTATCTAGGCTTATCTCGACTTATCTCCCATTATTTCTCCTTATCTCACCGTAACTCCCATTATCTAGACTTATCTCTGCTTATCTCTCGTTATCTCTCCTTATCTCCCATTATTTATACTTATCTCCCATTATCTCACCTTATCTCCCATTATCGAGGCTTATCTCGACTTATCTCCCATTATTTATCCTTATCTCCCATTATCTCACCTTATCTCCCATTATCTAAGCTTATATCGAATTATATAGAACATATGTATAAATTTATATAAACACGTAAATCGGATCAGTGGTTCTCGAGTGATAACCGCACAGACGGACAGACAGAGAGACGTTGCATTTTATATATATTATATTCTTTGCAATATGATATTGTTCCATATTTAATGGTCTAGGCAGTGTATTGCAAGAGAACGCGCTAACGGTAACCGCACTAACGGACAGACAGACAGACAGAGTGGCGTGGCATTTTATATATTGTATTCTTTGCTACATGATATTGTTCCATATTTAAGGCTTTAGGGAGTGTATTGCAAGAGAACGCGCTAGCGGCAAACTTTTCTCCGACTTAATTCACCATTATCGTCACTGCTTATTCCTTATGTCACCTAATAAAATATATCCTATAACCTGGCTAGAGAACATACGTATGTTTAAAAAAAAAGCACGTAAATCGGATAAGTAGTTCTCCAGTGATAAGCACACTAACGGACGGATAGACAAACAGACAGACAGACGGACAGAGAGACATTGCATTTTATATATATTATAGATATTCTCTGCTACATAATATTGTTCCATATTTAATGGTTTGGACTGTGTATTGCAAGAGAACGCGCTAGCGGCAAGCTTTGTCCGACTTCATTTACTATTATTGTCACTGCTCATTCCTTATGCTACCTATCGTAATAAAATATAGCCTATAACCTGGCCGGAGAACATATGTATGTTTTAAAAAAAAAAGTACGAAAATCACATAAGTGGTTCTCCAGTGATAAGCACACTAACGGACAGACAGACAGACAGAATACGTTGCATTTTATATATATTATAGATGTAATAAAATATATACCTATAACCTGGTCAGAGAACATATGTATGAATTTAAAAAATCACGTAAATCGGATAAGTGGTTCTCGAGGTATAAGCGCATTAACAGACAGACAGACGTTGTATTTTATATATATTATAGATATAGATTATTATTATTATTATATAACCTGGCCGAAGAATATATGCATGAATTTAAAAAAAGACACGTAAATCGGATAAATGGTTCTCGCGTGATAAACGCACTAATGGACAGACAGACAGACAAAGAGACATTGCATTTTATATATTATAGATTATATATATATATATATATATATATATATATATATATATATATATATATATATATATATAAAATTATTAGTTTTTTTTGTAATAGTGAAGGCAAATGCCATAAAATTTTCAAAATTTTTGGAAATTTTTGGGTACAGCTTGAAAATCGATTTAAAGACTTTGAGACAGTGCCAACATAATATAAATGAGGTTAATCAGCTTAATTTTGATCGCAAGTCCACTTTGCTTCTATTTTAGTCATATTACATCTAATTAAAATTTTATTTTAAATAAATTTAATTTATTTTAAAATCTATTTTAAAATAGGTAGTATTTGTTTTAAAATCACTTTTTCGTATTATATTTAGGATAAAATATTGAATAGAAATAAAGAGAATGAACCAGACATTTTCTAGAGTAGAAGCGAAAAAATTGAATTTTTCGTAACGAAAAAATTTAAAAATAAGATAGTTTTTTTTGTATATTCTTTATTTTTTCTTCTAAATAGCTTTAAGAGCATAAAATTTCACATTTTTTTTTAAAAAAAAGCTTACTACGACCTACAAGAAAAATCCATAATAAGATTTGGACTAAAATGCAAATTTTGACTAATCTTCTTAATATTTTTTAATAAAATTTGACATATTGTTTTGTTAATATAAAAGATATAATTTCCTATAATTTGAATTCGTAATATCGAGTTAAACGGAAGTTACTCGTAAAAAAACATTTTTAAATTTGCTGTAGTAAATACTTTATTTAGGTTATGTACTTAATATTTTTTAAAGCAATCTGCTCAGTTTTTTAGGCAATTTTATGACAAGACCTCAGATATTTAAGAAATAGTAAATCGAAAGCGTTAAAATGTGAAAAAACACACACTGCAGTATAAGAAGAGTGGCCTTGCGGTCAAAAATAGGCTGAGAAAACTCGTTTGCATGATGTTGGCAAAGTAATTAAATCGATTTGCAAGTTGTACTCAAAAATTTCCAAAAATCATGAAAGTTTTACGGCATCATGTAAGTTTTTAAAAGCAAATTTAAAAAGTCTCAAATATACAAATATTGTTAGCAGGAAAAAAACATAAATTTAAATGATGAGAAAGATTTTTAACGAAAGCGAGGTGGAGCATATCCAAAATTACAAGTAGTTGGGCCACGAAATACAAGTTGGTAAAGCTAACCAAACACCGTTGTGTGAGTTTGGGATGGACGGCTTTTGGGAAGCTGAGAGGTACGCTGCAAGATAATTTGCCAATGTGCTTAAAAAAGAAAGTTTATGAACAATGCGTTTTACCGGTAATCACATACGGCGCCGAGACACTCACATTAACAGTTAGCAAACAAACTAGGCAATGGAGAGAGAGCTATGCTGGGTATCACAAGGAAGGATAGAATAACAAACATAACTATCAGACAATGAACAAAAGTAATAGATATTATCCAAAAAATTACGGAATCTAAATTGAGATGGGCAGGCCATATAGCGCGAAGGGATGATAACCGATGGTCTTGAAGACTAATAGAAAGAAGACCCAAACAAGACAAAAGGAACAGAGGTAGACCACTAACAAGATGATATCAAAAAAAATGACAGGAAATTGGGTTAACACCGCTCAGAACAGAGATCACTGGAACTTCTTAGAGAAGGACTATATAAAGCAGTGAATGATGACGGCTGGTGGATGATGATGACTATAAACTATACTCTACATATATTTGAAAAATAAGAAAAAAAGATTTGTATATTGTGAGTCTCAAAATAATATTTTTCGTAGTAGTAATAAGAATCTTTAACGAAATAAAACCAGCTGAAAAGTTTTTTTCTTGCATTTGCATGTGCAAGATATTGTACTCACACAAAGCACCGTCGCACAGTGGGGAAAAACGACAAATCGTGTTTCAAAATTGTCTAGAACCTTCAATTTTGGTTCGATTTGGACGATTTTTTTTTAAATTGAAGCTTATTAAATTCCGAACAAAGCTGTCGGAGCCGATATTTCAATTAAACTTTTGTTTCAAAATGGCGGACGTTGGTTTCTGATTATATAGCGACTGAGACACAGAAAACGCTTACAGTTTCAAACTAAGTTGTGCTAAAATGCGTATGTATGTTTGTTTTTTTATGTCGCAGATAATATATCTAACATCACAGTTACAAGATTAATAATAATGAACCCAAAATGGCTGCCATGAACAATAAAAGTATTATAAATATGAATAAACGTACCATTATTATTTTACATCCATAATATTTGCATAAATAATTTCTTTAAGGTTGTTAATTATAAATATGTTTCAACAATTGACTTAAAATGACAAATCAAATATGGCGAATGCCAAAATTGAATCGAGCAAGAAAGTTTATCTGTGGCATTTAGACTGTGGCAGTCAGATCATTCAAGTTATTCAAGTTTAGTTGCGGGATTTAAATTTTCATGCAGTTATTGCTAGAATATTGCTGCTGTAAATTTTAAGTATCGTAGACAATTTTCTAGCAGATACAAAAAACAGCGATACACGCAGAAAAGGACAGCTCACACAGCTAGAAAATGGCTACAACAGCTAGAACGTTTTGTTAAAATAGGGACAGCTAAATATTGTGCTGCACTAGCCACATTGTTTGCTGTTGTAGCAAAAAAGTGGCTGCTGTTGCTAAACAGTGGCTAATGCAGGAAAATATTTAACTGTCCCTATTTTAGCATTTCTCTGCGTGTATTTTATAAGAGTAATAATAATCTTTATTAACGAGAAAACCCTTTAGTACATATACAGAACTACTAAATTATAGGAATAGACTAGAAAAATAAGAAAATAAATATGTCTAACCTTAACTTACTCTTACATAAAATGCATCCGCCATACTTGATTTGTCATTTTAAGTCAGTTGTTGAAACATATTTATAATTAACAACCTTATTTATGCAAATGTTATGGATATAAAATAATAATGGTACGTTTATTCATATTTATAATACTTTTATTGTTCATGGCACCCATTTTGGGTTCATTATTATTAATCTTGTAACTGTGATATTAGATATATTATCTCCGACATAAAAAAAACATACATACACGCATTTTAGCACAACTTGGTTTGAAACTGTAAGCGTTTTCTGTGTCTCAGTCGCTATATAATCAGAAACCGCCATTTTGAAGACGTCCGCCATTTTGAAACAAAAGTTTAATTGCAAAATCGGCTCCGACAACTTTGTTCGGAATTTGATAAGTTTTAATTTAAAAAAAAAATCGTCCAAATCGAACCAAAATTGAAGGCTCTAGACAATTTTGAAACACGATTTTTCGTTTTTCCCCACTGTGCGTCGACACCGTTTTTGAACAACTCCATTTTAGTACTGAGCCCTAAAAAGGTAATATGGTTAACAAAATATTTATTTCTTGAACGCCACTGTGTCTCCGAGTTGTTTTAGAATAAACAGTGCTTCATTCCGCTTTTGTTTCATATTTAAGGTACAGTTTTCTTGCACAAAGCCCTGATTAAGTTGGTGCTAATTTATCTTGACAGCTTATCTCTCCCCCATTCCAAAAAGGCACTTTTTCATTAATTATTACAAACCTTTACTAAAGGTAGCCTTATTTTCAGAGACAAGAATTTCGTGTCAAAAGGGAAAAATAATCGCTATTTATACAAGAAAGATTATATTAATCTCAAAGTAAATCTTTTTCTTTCCTTTTTTTTTGAGGAAAATCAGATTAGAAAGTTGCGTGAAAAGCCATAAAAGAATTGCGTGAGCCACGCGCCCGGAAAATTAGATTTTACGAAGGTAGGCCTCGTGGAATTAATTCAATAAGTGTAATTTTAAGTAGACACACACTCACTTGATAAGTGTGTAAGAATATTATAGTCTATTAAAACAGAGCGTATGGGGGAAGGTGGAGAAAAAGGCATTATCAAAATTTTCCTATGTAAAAAAAAATATTTTAGTGTCAAGAATAGGACATGTATAAAATACCAGGTGTACAAGTATGAAATGCGGATTTCATACAACAGATGGTGCACCAATGCAGTTTGTGCTATAAAGATTTGACACTGCGCCATTTTGTTGGGTCATCAAGTGTCAGACGCGCACGAGTGATAAATTGGAAAAGTATGTGCATAGTGTTGTGTTCAATATGTTGAAATTTATACCGAACAAAGAGCATTCGCAGGCAGCTTTAATTTTTTGTTTTCATTTGAAGAAAACTGCTGTCGAATCATACCGATTACTTCGAGAAGCTTATGGTGAACATACTCCATCGCAAGATACGTGTGAACGATGAAAAACCGCCAAAAAATACGAAGATGTGGAATTGCAAGCATTGTTGGACGAAGATGATTCGCAAACACAAAAACAACTGGCCGAGCAATTGGGCGTTAGTCAATAAGCTGTTTCCAATCGGCTACGAGAGATGGGAAAGATTCAGAAGACCGATAGATGGGTACTACATGAGTTGAACGACAGGCAAATGGAAAAGCGCAAAAACACGTGACATTTTGCTCGCTTGGTACAAAAGGAAGTCGTTTTTGCATCGTATAGTTACAGGGGATAACAAGTGGATTTATTTTGGGAATCCTAAGTGCAAAAAAATCATGGATAGACCCAGGCGCACCATCCACATCGACGGCAAGACCGAATCGCTTTGGCAGAAAGACGATGCTCTGTGTTTGGTGGGACCAGAGGGGCGTGGTCTATTATAAGCTGTTAAAACCTGGGAAAACGGTTAATACTAAACGTTACCAATAACAATTGACCGATTTGAACCGTTCGCTGCTTGAAAAAAGGCCAGAATACCGAAAGAGGCAACACAAAGTCATTTTTCTTCGTGACGATGCTCCATTACATAAGGTAAAACCAGTTCGCGACACGTTGGAAGCACTCAGCTGGGAAGTTCTACCCCATGCGGCTTACTCACCAGACTTGGCTCCTTTCGATTACCACTTGTTTACATCGATGGATCACGCACTTGCTGAGCAGCGCTTTGGTTCGTACGAAGATGTGAAAAAATGGCTCGATGAATGGTTAGCAGCAAAAGGGGAAGATTTTTACTGGCGTGGTATTCACAAATTGCCCGAAAGATGGGAAAAATATATAACAAGTGATGGATCATATTTGGAATAAAGCACTTTTTATCATTCTTCCGACTTTAACATGTTTTTTAGAAAAAAATCCGCATTTCATACTTGTACAACTGTTATATTCTTCATTGTATTTAGCTGCAATCAGGGTACTATCGAAGCGCATATAGAGGAGACTATAAGATTTTAACTATTTTTTGCTTTATGAGGCTTCACTTGAAATACTTTATCAAATTAGTTCGTGTTAACAACCGTGGGAATAGTATGCACGGGGTATTTTTTAAAATATCTCACCTAATTCACGATTTTGTTATTCTACATACCAACAAAATTCTCTCAGTACTTAACTTAAATTTTTATGCGGAAGCCAAATATGATAACAAAACATTTGTTACTTATCAAATTTGGCAGTTTACAAAACCAACCAAGATTTGTTTTAATGCCACCCCCTACATATCGGCCCGTTTAAAATATGAATATACTATCTTCAAGCGCTCAAGAAAAATAAAAACATCATCATATTTCCAGCAGGCAAGGGCAATGCCACAGTGGCCGTAAATACCGAAGACTACATGACAAAAATGAAAACTATTCTACAAAACGACACCTACAAGCCAGTTATTAAGGACCCTACAATATATCTGGAGAAAACTACAAAGGCCAAAATAAAAGCTGCAAATTTGGGACCAAAAGTTGAAAGACTCATAATTCCAAAACAGAAATCAAGTCGATGCCCAAAGTTGTATAGCCTACCAAAGATACACAAACACAACGTCCCCCTTAGACTCATTGTGAGCGCGGTAGCCTCACCTACACAAAATCTAGAAAAATATCTGTCAAAGATCATGTAACCAACCGTTGAAAGTGCTGATTCATACATCAAAAACACCTCGCGAACATAATCAGAGACTTTCAACTAGAGGAAAATGACATTCTGGCAAGTCTAAATGTTGTTTCACTTTATCCCAGTATTCCAGTGGACGAAGCACTAGACAAAATAGCGATGAACGAGGATTTTCCTGCCCATGTTATAGAACTATCGGAACACTGTCAAAAAAAAAACCTACTTTGTCTTCAACAGTCAGATATACAAACAAACAGATGGGCGCCCACGGGATCTTCCCTTTCACCGGTAATAACCAATCTCTATATGATTTTATGGTAAGCGTGGTCGTATAAGAAGATTGAGGTTTCTTCGGAAGAAATGGTCTATAAAATTCATGCTATTGTGATGGAAGATCGTCGTATTAAGGTTCGTGAGGTTGCTAAGGTAGTATCCACCCTAAAGAAATGATGTTATAAATATTTTTCAAGCAGCCACTGGTGTACCATTCAACTGCGCAATAACCTCGAAGGCTTCGTGGCTTCGTGGCGTAGTAATTTGCTCGCTGTGCAAAAAATCTCGGGTTCCAATCCCGGAAGGTCGGAATATTTTATTTAATATTTGGCTTGGCTACGTACATAGGTAGTAGTTCTTTGTAGAAAAGCAATAACATCCGTGGCAGCACTATCGGGTTATCTAAGAAGGAGCTTTGAAATACAAAAATGTAGTGAACAACGTAGACGGGTACTACGACATTCCTGCCGATATCCTCAGGATATGGAAAAGGGTAAAGTCCCTACTCAGGCTGGGAGGTGAACAATAAAAAAAAAAGTTAACTACAATGTCAAATTCAGACGCAAGAAGCTTTATTAATACTCAATGAAATTTACAAGGTTGGTTTTTTAAGTTCAGTGGACACACTGCGCTTTTAAGTATATTCATCCACTGTAAGGCCTTGCGACTTACTGGTATTCTGCATTGCAGTTCTATCCGGATGTTTATTTTTTAATGACTATTATTATTTATGTTGTTTTTGTAAAAGTACTTTGGCTATTGTAATTAAAATAAGGGTAATTTTTAATTTAGCCTGCTGAGAAATTTTTTTTTAATAATAAACCCATATTTCAATATTTCACTCCAATAAATAAAAAATGTAATACATATAATTCACTAAATTGTATTTGCGTTATATATATATATATATATATATATATATATATATATATATATTATATATAAATAAATTCTTGTCCTAGGTCAAAAGAGTTCTTCACCTTCTTCGGCTTCCTTTTGTTGTACACAAAGAAAGCCTTTCTTTTTTCTTTGTTAACAATCGGCCCGTGATGGCATCAAAGAATTTTTAGACGCCTGCTGAATATGGTTTTATACTGGCAGGTTTGTAGGGGAGGTTTAAGTATGTCGTATTATTTTATTAATATTTCAAGGGCTTAAAGTTATTTCCACAGTTTTTTGTACAGTATTTTTTGTAGCATTGAGCATAACACTTTATAATTTTTTTTTAAAGCTTTAGCGTTTATTCCTGAAGTAGACGATTTACTATTTAAATGTGGTAATCTCTGTTTCATTAAGGATAATAATAGAAGGGGCTTGTTAGATCGATGCTTTCATTACTAGAGTTTTTTTGAGCGAGAACATTTATATTTTCAACTGCTTTAAACAAATGTTCAGGAAAGACGTTTTTATCCACGGGCCAATAATAGCAGCTCTTCTGCTAACGAATTTGCAACCTGATATTGCCTTACTTGACGACCTGAATTTATCCTCAACCATTTTTCTCTTGCTTGAATATAATAAGAGCCTATAGGTTTGAGATTCAACCCAGTCAGTAGTAAGGCCTAGCAGTTGTAACATTATTATAGCCGATTAGCCTTTGCTATGTTCGACGCTTCCAGCCTCTCCAATTGCATTGTATTTTCATCAAGCAAAAGTAACACTTTATTTTCAGGTGTTGTTTTTACGCACGCTTATAAAATATTTTATCAATTTTATAAATAAGTTTGAGTTAACATAGCTAGTGTTTGGAATGGTGATAATACTCTCAGAAGGTGTGCTATTTCCAAATTCAGGATTTTGTCTCATTCTTTTGAATATAAGCATTGGTGGCACAAACTGTCAAGCCACACTGGTACAACACAAGGCCTCTTTTTCTTTCTTTTTAATCCTAAAACTTTTTCAGTTTTTTTCTGAATGGTGGAAAATCCATTTTTATCAACTGTAGAAGTTCGATTTGCCCTACTCTCCTCTCTCAGTTCTCGCCTCTTACCAAGGAATTATTTTTTTTTTGCCACTAAAATTTTATTTGCTTCAAAGTAAATAGCCGCGTTTCATGGGCGGATTCATTTTGTAAACGATTTGGTAAAATGCAGTTTGCCTATTTTCTTAAATTTTTCAAAAATTTTCAAATTTGAAAATTTAATATATGCAGTGAATTTCATATATATATATATATATATATATATATATATATATATATTATATATATATATATATATATATATATATATATATATATATAAATTTATATATATATATATATATATATATATATATATATATATATATATTTATATATATATATTACTCAGTATATATCACCACTACACCAAACACTTTATTTTTGCACTCGACGCGCGTTTCGCTAACCATGTTAGCTTCATCAGGAGCGATGATTGACTGATTGAGTCAATCATCGCTCCTGATGAAGCTAACATGGTTAGCGAAACGCGCGTCGAGTGCAAAAATAAAGTGTTTGGTGTAGTGGTGATATATACTGAGTAGTATCATTGTGCCAAAGATTCCACATTCCCAACTTAGTATATATATATATATATATATATATATATATATATATATATATATATATATATATATATATATATATATATTTATATATATATATATACGGGTTATAGGAAAAGTCGTCCTAGATAATTAAGGACGTTATAGTTTAGGTCGTTTCTGACCGATTTGATTCTATAACATGATGTCCTAAACTTAACCGTTTTCGAGATATTGAAGTTTAAAGATTTTCTAAAAAAAAAACATGTTTTTTTGCTTTTATATCGATTTTTTTTTATTAGATGTTCTCGAGTGCGATTTTTTGGTTATTTTTAGTTAGTCTGTATGTCAAGTATCAAAAATCATCAAAAAAATTTGAACTAGTTACTAACAGTTTCAAATGGCGGCTTGTTAATGTTTCTAA
This sequence comes from Pachyrhynchus sulphureomaculatus, assembly GCA_019049505.1. Lineage (NCBI taxonomy): Eukaryota > Metazoa > Arthropoda > Insecta > Coleoptera > Curculionidae > Pachyrhynchus > Pachyrhynchus sulphureomaculatus. The sequence goes on from CM032452.1 coordinate 58,080,040, forward strand.
AATACGAATTTTTACCAAGTGTTTCCTACTTTAAATCAATAGAGAGAAAAAAAAATGTATTGAAGTTATTCTGCAAATTATTTTAAAAACTTTTACGTCTTTTTAGCCATCAAAAAAGGTATAATACTAGGAGTTTAATAGGAAACCTGTACACAGAATGACACCTAAAGCGGGCTCGGGTAGCAAAAGGTAAATTTTTAGTTCTAGGTGAAAATACGAAAAATACACAAATAAAACAAAAAACCTTGCAATTTAATATTTTTTATTAATTATAATTCATGTTCTATATGGTCGCCCCTATTTCTAACACAAATTCTTATTCTTTTTCTTAAATTACTTTTCACAACGCTGGTTGTGAGGTGCCGCCTCATTTCGTCAGCCGCATCAATTATTTTTTGTCTTAGGACATCCACGTTTTCGATAGGAGTCATCTGGTCGTATACGAGACTTTTCATGTGACCCCACATATAAAAATCCATCGGTGTTAGGTCTGGGCTTCTCGCCGGTCAAGGTATGGGTCCGCCTCTTCCAATCCATTTGTTGGGATAATTGTCATTGAGCCATCCACGAACACTTCCTCTGTAGTGAGCTGGGCAGCCATCGTGTTGAAAGTACATGTTCACAAACAAGATTCAGCTTAAATGTGTGGATGGGTATAATTTCAAATTATTTGGTTGGGCCATTCTTCCTGCCAGATAATTTGAATGGCGCGGAATACGACAATTTTTTGCTGAACGATTTACCTAATTTGATGGAAGACCTACCTATCGGTTTGAGACAAAACATGTACTTTCAACACGATGGCTGCCCAGCTCACTACATACATTTTTTTTTTCTCTTTATTGATTTAAAGTAGGAAACACTTCGTAAAAATTCGTAATTTATAAATATTAACAAGCCGCCATTTGAAACTGTTAGTAAATAGTTCAAATTTTTTTGATGATTTTTGATACTTGACATACAGACTAACTAAAAATAACCAAAAAATCGCACTCGAGAACCTCTAATAAAAAAAAAAATCGATATAAAAGCAAAAAAAAACATGTTTTTTTTTTAGAAAATCTTTAAACTTCAATATCTCGAAAACGGTTAAGTTTATGACATCATGCCATAGAGTCAAATCGGTCAGAAACGACCTAAACTATAACGTCCTTAATTATCTAGGACGACTGTCCCTGTAACCCTGTATATATATATATATATATATATATATATATATATATATATATATATATATATATATATATATATATATATATATGTATATATATATATGTATATATATATATATATATATATATATATATATATATATATATATATATATATATAAATTTATATATATATATATATATATATATATATATATATATATATATATATATACATATATATAGTACTCCATTTCCATAAATTCAAAAAAAAATAATAATTCTTAAAATACACAGACAAAATAATATCTGTTGTAAAATTAATGTGAAAATTTCAAACATAATTCAAAAAAGAAACTTTTTCATAAAATTTCAACAATATAGTTTCTGTTTAGCAAACAGGTGAGTAGGATAAAGCTAAAAAATTGTTTTGTATTAGGCTTACAGAAAGAAAACAATTTTTTATTCGGTTCGGAAATAACGACTACAAAAAATATAACTGATTTATTTACGAAGGTTGCTTATTGTATTTTAAAGGATAAATAAATGGTAAAAACAAAGGGCTCTTTTACATGGACAGATCCATTAGAGAAATTTCACTCAATATTGTGGACCATAGTTTTTTTTCATAGATTGCTGAAAACATGCTGCAGTCACTTCTTTTTTTTTCTGTCAAGTTATAATTGGTATGAGGTTATAAGTAATGATACTACAGATTATTAAAACAACAAAGTGTTACTTAAAATTTTATCTATTATTGTAGGAAAAATATAACACTGTTTTAAGTCATACTTCAAACACAAAACATTCCTTTTTAGCAAAAAAGTCGCTAAAAGTTATTCGTGACAAATAGAAAAAAAGTTCTAACTAACTTCCTTCCTTTATCAAATTTAAGCAAACAAAAAATGACGGAAAAGCAGGTTTGAGCACTAAAAATACGTTCACACGCACGGATATGTACATCCAATAAGTTACTTTTAAAAGATCTCTCTTTACTTTCCTTGCTAAAGGGCACTTATTGTATCGCTTCTTAAATTTTTCCTTGTCGGTGTGCTGGCATGTTATCCCTAGAAAACAACGAGATATCGGTCTCAAACTTGGTATATAGGTAATACTTATAGAAAGAAAAGGAACTGTAGTTTCTGATCGATATTTCTATAGAAAAGGGGGTGAAAGAAGTGAAAATCGGCAAATTTTATTTTTTGATTATTTTCAATCATTTATAGTCAGATATATTAGTGGTTAATGAGGTGGGGTGAAAGTAAAAAGGTAATTGAAGAATGCATGCTTTCACGATCAGTTGAATTAATGGGGATTTCTTTCGGGAGTTGATGCCGTGTTCTCCAGGTATTAACTTCCTGACGTTTCGTTGACACTGCGGTTAACATTTTTAAAGCCAGTGTGGCAGTGGTCGAAGGTTTCTTCTTGAATGTTTACTGTCAATTGTGTTCGACGATGTAGCACTGCCTGGTTTTGTGTATTCCGGAGTAGACGTAGCCATTTGGATTCTCGGCCAATCAGGCGTTAGTGACATTTCTCTGTTTCTTCACGTCTTTGTTTGTCGTAATGCGGGCGTTCAAGTTATGCTGAGATTAAGCCCTTGGTCTTTTTTATTGAAATTACGTTTGTGTTTATGGATTTCAATAGCCTCTCTGTATAACCTCAGGTATTAGCTCGATACGTCGGATAGAACTTGAGTCTGGTCGAACAGTTTTTTGTGGTCTTCCTGGATCAAGTGTGCTCGGCCACGGCAGATTTGTCTGTATCGGTGTATCGGTAACTCCTTTTGTGTTCAGCTAGACATGTCTTTATGCTACGTTTCATTGTACCAACAATAGACTGAACCACAGCTGCATGGAATTCGATATACGCCTGCAGCGAAGAGTGGGTCTCTCCGGTCTTTGACTTTGTTTTCTTGTCTGTGTTGGCTTATATGTGGTATTAATATCCATTGCGGTCCGTTACATTTTTCACAAAAGGCAAGAAAACGCTTTGGCATCCAGTGGATTGTTTGTCTTTGTTTTTATAGTTTTATTCCGACGAGTGGCTCTTTCTATTTCTTGACAAGAGGAACCGTTGTTCTGCAAGGCTGTTTTTAGATGTTCTAATTTATTCGGCAGGTGTTTTGGTTGGCATATTTGGATTGCTCGGTATATCAAAGTTTTTATTATCCTGTTTTTTGTTTAGGGTGATGATTCGAGTCCTTGTTTAAATATCTGTCAGTATATGTTGGTTTACTGTACACTCTGGGATCCAATTGTCTTCTCTTTCAATTAGTATGTCTAGAAAAGCGATTTGTTTGTCTTTTTCCTTCTCCATCATGAATTAGATTTTATTGTTAATTGAATTCAGGTGTCTCAAGAACTCGTCCAGACCTTGTTCCCAATGGCTTCATATAACAAATGTATCATCAACATATCAGAACCAGTGAGATGGCCGCTTGTTAGCTGTTTCAAGTGCATGTTGCTCGAATTTTTTCATAAAGAAATTGGCTTCCCATTGCCACTCCATCGGTCTGCTCGTAGAAATTCTGGTTCCACTGGAAATACGTATTGCTTAAGCAGTGCTTAACAATGCCTTAATATCCTCTGGAAAGTGATGGCCGATATGCTGTAGAGTCTCGCCAACAGTACCATCGTAAAAAGTGAAACCATGTCAGAGTTTACCAGTATATCAAGTGGTTTTAGTGTGATGTCTGTAATTTTTTTCAGAAAATGTGTCGAATCCTTTACGTAGGTCTCAGACTGGCCAATGAAAAGTTGCAATAGTGTTGTCAAATATTTTGCGATATCATATGTAGGTGAGCCTATTGCACTAACTATTGGTCTTAGCGGCATGTCGTGTTTATGGATTTTTGGTAGTCCATACAGCCGCGGAGGGAAAGCTTCAGTTTTGCATAATTTTGATTGCAGTGCTGGTTCAATCGATGATTTCTTAATTAATTGGGATGTTTTTCGCAGAATGCTCGACGTTGGGTTTTGTAAAAGTTTTCTATAAGTGGCTGGATCTAAGAGATTTTAAATTTTGTTATTGTAATCGTCTGTATTTAAAATCACTGACGCATTTCCCTTGTCAGCTGGCTTGTGTCTGCATTCAAGTTCTTAATGGCTCATTTTTCATTTCCAGTTATGTTGTTTTTTGGTGTTTTAGCATGATTTAGAATCCTCGACGTCTCTAAGCGGATATATTTTGCAATTTCTGACGGTAATGTTCTTATTTCTGGTTCTACATTAACTATTACATCTTCAACAGGTATCATTGTGAGTGTTATCATAAAATGTCCACCTCTGGCAAGAACTGTTATTTCGTCTTGTGATAGTTCTCGTTGAGACAGGTTGATGACCGTGCGTAAGCTATCAGGTTTCGGTACTGGTCTCTTTTTCTCGTACAGTGACTCAATTTTTTTTCTTCTGTCTATTGTTACCGACGACAAAGTTGATTCCATTGTTGTGTATGGTAGCCGGGCAATTTTGTCCCAGTCGTTAAATGTAGTGAGTTTCCCAGTTTTAGATGAAGGTCTATTAGTTTTTTATCCAAATCTGCTAGTTCTCGTCTCGTCTCGTTTCACGAATTATCAACTCTGAACAAGGACACGGAATCTATAACTGCACAGAACATGCTTTACTACAGGAACGCATTTAGTTCCCTTTACAATCCCACACAGGTGGGATTGTAGAGAACTACTTTTTCACAAGCCATGTTACCAAACAATCAATACGAAAAAGTACTGTGAGCACCTCATCCAACTCAATGTTGAAATTCAAGCAAAACGTCAAAATTTAGTCAATCGAAAAGGCATCATCTTTCATGACAACGCTAGACCTCATGTCGCTCAACAGACACTGCCAAAACTTAGGGAGTTAAACTGGTAAATCCTCCAGCACCTGCCGTATTACCCAGACTTTGCCCCTTCAGATTCTTATCTGTTTCGTTCTCTCGATTAGAGACAGTTATAGAAAATGATGGAGAGTACATTAGTGATTAATAAATACTATTTTTCGTGAAAATGGGTTGTATTTAATCTGGTTTCTAATCGGGAGCGAACTTTTATAATCACCCAATAGTGAAAACTAGCGTATTTTCTAGTATAATTACTCCAACGGTCGTTTTTCTTCGTATACTGCCCAGTTTGCAGCTACATAAGGATAAGGAAAAATAGTTTTATTGCAATATTGTATACTCAGTAATCATCACGAACAGATCAAAGATAAATAAGTTGTTGGTGCTGGAAGAGTCTATTTTAATTTGAATTTTGAATGGGCACCTTGGTTATTTAAAATTTCATATATGGTTTATGGCATTTAATGATTAATTGTTAATAAAAAAAAATTAATATTTGAATTATTGAGGCACCGGATTGCAGAACTGCTTCTACACCTTACCCCTATTTCCATAGTAAGCAGGAGAGAAGATAACATTATTGACGCGTCGATCGACGGACAAAATCAATTTACAACGCAATAATCAACTCGTCGTTTTCCAGTTAATAATTAACGCATTAAGTTGATTTTTACGTAGGAACACTCTTTAGGCTTGTGCGCTTCTTATAGATATAGACGTTTAATAAAATTATTTGTTTAATTTGTTATTAACAATGAATAAACTTTACGCTGAAAAACGCAGCTTGTGAAAATTTGTTTTTTAAATGCTTTCAGCTGCCAAAAAAACATGTTTTCTTATTTGGTTATTCTGTGAAAAAAAATTTTATTGTTTTTTTTTTCATAATATAACACTGAAGTTGAGTGTCCGAAAATACGCTCAATTAGTTGTTTTTTGGCGTTTTTTGAGTGTTTTTATGTAGGGGCAAGTAGATATAAAATTTGTAAAAATTATAAAAAGATATATGTACGCTCTAAATTTGTTGTAAAAATTTTTCACCCCAAAATTTAAAAACTATTTGATTTTACAATTTGGTTTTAAGAAGAATTTAAAGGAACATGTAATATAAATTATTATTGTATGTTTAAAACACAAATGTCTACACAAAAATTTAGATTGTATTTTATTATATTTTTTTCATGGCTTCTCTCTCATTACAGATCATTATCAATCCTAAAACATACATTTGCACAGCTTTGAAAATATTTTTAACATACAGTCGCAAAGCTTTCAACATACAAATCAAAAAAGATTCTTTTTTTCTTTTACCAACATCTTTGGTTTGGTATTCATTACACTTAAATAATCATCTTCTACTTAGTGTGCCTTATCTTCTAAGGACGTTGGCGATCACATTTGCCCATCTGATTTTATCTTTTGCCGCTCTAAATAGTTCAGCAGATTTCATGTTTGACCACTGTCGTAAGTTTTTCAACCAGAATGCGGCGCGTTCCTGGTCCTCGCCTACCCATTATTTTCGATTATAAGTTGCAAGAGCTCATACTTTTGGCTTCTCAGATATGGCCAAAGTAAGTGCTTTTTCTTTCTTTAACAACTAGAATCAACTATCGTTCTTTTCCCATCCGATCAAATATTTCCACGTCTACGGTATACGCTGTCCAAGGAACAGGCAGCATTCGGCGATAGCACCACATCTCGAATGACTCCATTCTTTGTTGTGTTGTCTCTGTAATTGTTGCAACTTCTATACAGTATAACATGACCGAGAACACATACCTCTTGTTCTTGTTTTTAAATTTTAGTTGGCAGTAACAGAGTATGCTGCGTATTTTATTAAAGGAGCTTCGTGCTTATTCAATTCTTGAGCGTATGTCAATAGAGTAGTCCCAATTATTTTTGTTACCCATTCAAGGGTTTGTTGATGTACTTTAATATTTATGTTTGTATTAGGATTCTTACTGATCATCATTCTTTTTGTTTTGTTCGTGTTCAGTTTCATTCCATATTCCTCACATGCATCAACAATTCCATTCATGAGTCTTTGTAGGCCTTCGTCATTGTCCGCTAGAATGACGCATGCGTAGCGAAGGTTATTTACACACCATTATTTGTAATTCCATCTTTTTTATCAGAAAGTCTTTTATCGAAGATTTCCCCCGAATAGACATTGAATAACAGGAGTAACAAAATACGACCCTGACGTACTCATTTCTTTATTTTTATTTCTTTGGACATGCGATTCTCAACTCTTATTTTGGCAATCTGGTTCCAGCATAAACTTGATATTATTTGTAAGTCTTTGTCATCAATGTTGCACGATTGTAGTATTTTCATTATTTTCTCATGGTTTATCACATCAAAGGCTTTTTGGAAACCCATGAAGCAAAAATATACATCAGAGTTGACATCCATACATCTTTCTAGTGTATCCCTCGTTCCTAGTCCGTTCCTAAAACCGAACTGTATTTGTCCAGTACGTTCGGCTAGTTTTTTGTATACTCTTTGGTGGATTATTTTAAGAAAGAGTTTCAAGATATGGTTCGTTAGACTTATATTCCGGTATTCCCCGTACTTTCTGATCATAAATAATAAACTTTGATACCTTTAAAAATGGTAACCGTTATTGTAAACGTTGTGGAAACGCAGTGAAATAGCGCCCATTGACTGTTTGGTTCTCCAATTTGGTTTTCTTAATAGTTTAACCAAACGAAAAAGCCGAATTGTAAAACCTAATGGTTTTTGAATTTCAGCTTTAAAAATTGTACAAACGATTTTGAAGCGACCATACACCCTTTTATAATTTTTACTTTAAAAATTTATATCTACACAGTTACACCGTTTAGTTTTCTTATTTGATATTGCTACGACCAATTAATAAATTAACATTAATATTTGGCTATTTCATTTTCAAATTAAACAACCAAATAAGAAAACGAAATGTCTTTTTGGCAGCTGAAAGCATTCAAAAAACAAATTTTCACTACAATTAGCTGTATGAAAACACGTGTGTTAAGAGCTCGTGCGACCTAAATTTTTGATATAATCCTCGCAAATGTATGAAAAATAAGCCGACATTGTTCATTTTGGCCAATTTTTTTCAGCGTAAAGTTTATGTATTGTTAATAACAAATTAAATAAACAATTTTATCAAACTACTATATTCATAAGAAGCGCACAAGCCCAAAGAGTGTTTCTACGCAAAAATCTACTTAATTCGTTAATTATTGACATAAAAACGAAGAGTTAATTATTGCGTTGTAAATTAATTTTATCCGTCGATCGACGCGTTCACAGCGTTATTGTTATTTTTTTTTATCGTTCACCTCTCCGCCTGAGTAGGGATTTTATCGGCCAGGATGTCGTAATACCCGTCAACGTTGTTCAAGTGCCGAAACATACATGTCTGTTTTTCACACCACCTTTTAGACAACGCGGTAGTGCTGCCTCGGACGTTATTGCATTTCTGCGAACAACTATTACCTATGTATGTGGCCAGGCCAAATATACTTATATAATTTAATAAACAAGTATACCGACCTACGGGATTGAACCCTAGTTCATCTGCATCATAGGCAAAGTACATATCTCTTTATCCTCTCTCCTGCCTACTAGGGAAACAGGGGTCACGCGTAACGGTAGTTCTGCAATCCAGTGCCTATTACACACTGTCGGTACTACAAGTCCAAACGACATTTATGTTGAGAAGATTATATAGATTTACCCTCGTAAAATAACAAACAATGCATATATCTTCTTAGCTTTCCCGTTGATTCCATAAAATATTAAGGTCCATTCGATATGGAAATATATAGGCGTTTACGGAAACCAAAAAGCAGACAGAAGAAAACTTGCCCACCTGTTGTACCCCAAACTCCGACTTTAGGGTAGTAAATTTTCCCCGCTTTGGGGGCGAAATGGCAGTTAGTGAGATAGCGGATAGAGCGATGTTATTATTCTTGTGTCGGAATCTGAGTTTAAGGGATTCTTAGACAATTATGTGAGTTTTATTGTTTTTGTCAAGGCGTCAACTGAGAGTTTATGGGTTGAAAGAGATATTGTTTAAATTATTTTTAAAACAATGGTGTTTAGAGGAGCGTATGGCAAAATGGGATACTAAACTTTGTATAAGTCATAACATTTTTAAAAATAAATTTGCTGCTTTAGCCTTACGACATTTGCGAAAAATTTTTATTAATAAACTGAAAAAAATAATAGCTATATAGATAATTTTTTATGTATCTTCTTCTTCTCAACCTAAGTCTGTTCACTCCAGGACGTAGGTCTTTTCTAATCTCTGCCTTTTGCCACCTTTAACCACTGCTTGCCCGCTAGTAATCTTATAACATCGACCCATCGTTTCGGTGGACGTCCAACGCTTATTCCTCTTTCTCTGGGTCTCCATTATGTTATCTTATACACCTGTCTCCGGATGATCTAGCCACATGACTTGCCCATCGCCACTTCATCTTCAGTCAGTGACTTTGGTTCGTCTCCTTATTTGCTCGTTATGAATTCTATCGCTAACGGAGATACCAAGCATGCTTCTCTCCATAGCTCTAGTGCTACACATCGTTTCCAGTCCATATGTGCTGAGTTTTTAGGATTATGGGTATTGTAATACCATGCCAGCCTTATTCTCCTGGTAATTTCTGCATGCTGGTTCTCCTTTCCGATCTTAATAGTATGACCTAAGTAGAAATACCAGTCGACGCGTTCTATGGAGTTATTTCCTATCTGTATGTTGATATCTTCAGAATTCATAAATTTAGTTTTTTTTTCAATCAATTTTAAGACCTACCCTTTCAGAGACCACAGTCAGCTAGTTCAAGATTTCCTGTAGCTCATTGATGTTATTAGCAATCACTACTATGTCGTCTGCAAACCTAAGGTGACTTCCGTCGATGCTGATGCCCTTCTCATCCCAATTTAACGCCTTAAAAACTTCTTCAAGGGCCATCGTAAATAATTTAGGTAAGATAGTATCTCCTTGTCACACTCTCTTTAATGGTATGTTGGTAGTGACAATTATTTCGTCAATTTAAATATGTATATATGCTTCTTTATAGATGTTCTCTATTACTTTTATATATCTGGAATTTATTCTTGCATTCGCTAGGGATTTTAGAACTAACCAAATTTCAACACTATGAAACATCTTATGAAAATCAATGAAGGCCAAATGTATTGGTACCTTATATTCTGTACATTTTTCTATTACAATACGTATTATGTAGAGGTGGTCAAGCGTACTAAATCTCTTTTTGAAGCCCACTTGTTCTGCAGATTGATAGAAATCTAGTTTTGCTGTTAGGCGATTGGTTAAGATTTTAGTGAAGAGTTTATGTAAGTACGACAGAATAGATATGAGTCGATAATTTTCGATATCAGTATTATCGCCTTCCTTAAAGAGCAGTATAATTTCAGAGACATTTATTTAGTAGGACTTTCAATGCATCTTTCAGAGATTTGCCGCCACGTTTCAGCATTTCCACAGTGATTTGATATCTCCAGGGCATCTAATGTTTTTCATTTGGTTTAATGCAGCTTGTATTTCCTCCTCTGTGATATCTACGAGTTCTTCAGATCCTACGTTCACCTTGTTCATGTTTTCTTGTCATCTATCTGACTGGGATGAGTATAATCTTGTGTAGAGAACTTCAATATCTTTAATTATATCAGTCTTATCATTTACTATTATATTGTTTTCATCTTGTAATTTTATAATTTTTGTTTTTCCACTGGACCGTCGTGAACATAATACTTCCATTTTACAGTTATCTTTTATAATTTTCTCTATGATGTTTGAATTGTAGTTTCTTTGAACTTTTCGGATGTCCTTATTAACTAGTTTATTTAATTCTTTAAAGCTTGCTAACGTTTTATCTGTTTTTTTTTTATGGGTCTAGCACACGTGCTACAGGGAAGTCCCTAAAGCGCTCCAGGAGCGGCATGTAGGGATTCACGTTGTTCTTGAATTGCTGTAAATTGTACTCGGTGGGAAACATAGCCCTGGGCAAATTATTCCAAAGGGATGATATATATATATATATATATATATTATATATATATATATATATATATATATATATATATATATATATATATATATTTGAGTTTAACTGTATACATACACAAGTAATATATGACAATTAAACAACTAAGTCTTGTGTTCCCATTCGCCTTCTCCAAACCTCTCTATCGTCCGCTATCTCTTCATCCATTCCTCGTGACCTCATGGCTTGTCTCATATCTTCATTCCAGGATCTACGTGGTCGTCCTTTTTTATTTCTTCCCGGTGGTTTCCATGTCCAGCGCCTTTTGGGCCATTTTGTATCGTTCATTCTGAGTAGGTGTCCAAACCATTTTAATCCTCTATTTTCTATTCTTTGTATAATTGTTTCTGTTGCTGCTGTTCTATTGCGTATTTCTTGGTTTGTTATGTGTTGGGATTTGGAAACTCCGGCGCTTCTTCTCAGGTAATCCAGCTCTATCGTCGTTATTTTTCTTTTATCCTCTTCTTTCATTGCCCACTGTTCACTACCATAACTTAAAACCGATTCTACCATTGTTCTTCCAATTCTCTTTTTGTTTTGTGTAGTTATATTTTGATCCCACCATATTGAGTTACAAGCTCCTATGATCCTCCTGGCTTTTTGTATTCTATTTGTATTTCCTTTTTACCTATACCATTTTTGTTGTCTATTTTTTTCCTCTATTACTTCTTTTAATTCTTCTGTTATGTAATATCTGCATGTTTTTTTTTTCTTCCCCTTATACTCTCCTAAAGTTTCTTGTGCCACCTTGTAGATCACTTTTTTAATGCGTTCATATTCTTGCTCTATATCTTCGGTTGATTCCAGTGTAAGTAATTCATTGTGTAATCTTCTTTGATAAAGCTCTTTAATACTTTCGTGTTGAAATAGATAAGTTTTGTATCTTTTAATTTTTATTTCTATCTTGTCTTCGTCTGTGGGATAAGTTTGTACATTTTTATCGTTTTTTGATGAAAGGGATGATGTTCTCCATATAAAAGACTGCTTGAAAAGCGTTGTACGCGGAGTAGCAAGCTGAACCAAATACGGATGTGAAGTATTAGCGCAACGTGTATTTCTAACATGCACTGCTCTGGGAGGAATTAAGCGGGCTACATCCTTCAAACACTTTCCATAATGATATTTCTTCTCTCTTCTAGTAGTTAATGTCCCAGGACTTAACTATTTTGTTTTGTTCGCGAACATATTTTCTGGGTCGATGTTGTTATTGAGGTTGTGATTTTAGCTGCAATTTCATCTATATTTATTTGTGCATATGTGTCCGTTGTCATTCTTCGTTTAAGTTAATTTTAGTATGCCTCTTCTTTTTGTTTCAAAATTTCTCCGGTGGGGTGGCGTTGTTTTTTGAAAAGTTTGTTTCTTTCGGTTTTGGTGTTTATAGTTATTTTTGCCCTTACCAGCCTGAGGTCGTTGCTGATTTAAAACAGACACATCTCTACATATATTTCTACAATTAGATAATATAACATCAATTTCATTTTAGGCTTGCCATCTGGGCTTCTCCAGGTCCATTTGTGTTTTGGATTCTTAAAGAATGTGTTGGGACAGTAAAATTGTTACTTGTTGAGGTAGTTCATTAGAGTCTCTCCTCTATTGTTTCTATCGCCCAGTTCAAAATGTCCAACGAATTCTGTATCCCCTTGTTTTCGTTCTCAAAATTTTGACGTTAAAATCACCTGTAATCATTATGAAAAGTGCTATTTGTTGTTGCACTGCTTTATCTAGATTTTCGTAGAATTTTTCAATGTCCTCTTCGTCTGCTTTGCTTTTTTTGCAGCCTGTATCTTTTGTTTAATGCGATTACAATATAGATAACACCACTGGTTACAGCACTGTATTTCCAGATAATATGTTTAAATTTTCTATTGATCATAATGGCTACACCACCGATGTGATCTTTATCTTCCGAGTTATTTTGGTACAATGTGTGATCTGATTTCTAGACAGTACACTTTTCTCTAGGTAGACGAGATTCACAAATTCCAAGAATGTCTCATTTTATGTGGTTAAGTTCTTCTTTCAGTTCTGTAAGATGATCTTCAGTTCTCAGTGATCTTGCATTATACGTAGCAATATAATAGAGCAGTTTTTGTCGTGAAATCTGTTTTAAGACAGCATTACAACTATAATTTTGAGAATATGGTAAAAACGCTTCTCAAAAATGGGAATATTATTTTGTACATCCCAACTGTATACTCTATAACACCATTTATTGTTATGTTTAAATGTTTTAACTGTGTAGTAGAGAGAGATATTTGTTATTGTTTACATCTTTCTACGAATGATGGTGAAAAGCTTGTAGTTGATCACCATCCTGAAAAACCCTACAATTTTAAAACATTTAAACGGTACCACACAATAATAAATTAATATAGATGAGCTACAAATAGGCCCTTTGTCTTTTATCGACTTCCTGATTTGGGAAAAATTTCAGGCAAGTTACGGGTCTCAAGTGACGTATAAATGACTGATAAATTAACGAATCTTGTACGTGAATAACAGATATGTCGATATCAGTTGTCATTTATTTGTTCACTACTATTATTAGTTCGTACTTAAAAATAATTAACAAATATAAATTAGAACGGTATTGGTAAATTCTTTCTGTATTCGGAGAGTATAAGCTCTATTTAACAGACGCAACCTCTATATTTATGATTGGGATTTCTTCTGATTTTTTTTGTTGTTAGCATATAGATTAACTATTGTTTTTAGTGTTCCGTACGGAACACTTCGGTGTCTGTCTTTCTATATGTCCGTTCGTCTGTCACACCCGATTTTCTCCGAAACTATTTAAAAAAGAACGTTAAAATTTGGCACAAATATAGAAATCATGGCCCGATCAGAACCGTATAGTTTTGAAAGTTAAATTTGAACTTAAGGGGTTAGTTTTGGGGGGATGAAATCGAAAGTGATTTTTTTTTTTTTTTACCAAGGCATCGAGTGGAGTGTCAAATGAACGCTTGTGAAATTACGAGTTAAAAAATATATACGATGTAATACTTCAGCGCACTTTTCTTTGTGTTATTTTTTTTTTAAATGCCTAAAATCGATGTCTCCCGCTTATCTCGAAAAATACTGATCAAAAAATTTTGAAAAAATCTGGAATATTCTCCATAAAGTAATTAAACGAAGATTATTATGAGTGCATTATGTTTAATAATTTATATGGTATATTTCTCGACTTATGTTGGAGGCAACTGTAACTGAGTGGCGAGTCGCTCTTGTACCGAGATATAGTTTTATTTTATTTTAAAAGTAATCACCTTACGGATCACTAATTGCGCAAGTCTCACTTGCTCTTGGCCGGTTTTTTATTTTTATTCTTATACGGTCCATTTACAACATCGCGAATCGAATCTACTATGAAAATTTTAATTTTTCTAATAACATTATAATCTTCATCGAGCTAACTCTGTAATGTAACTGTATAGATCAAATTCTTGAAGGTCTTATAAATTAAGATAAGTTCATCAGAAGAGTTCAGGTTTACTTTTTGAAATAATAATACTGTGTTACGGTTATTATATTAGTTTGATGGAAATACTGATAAAGGTTAACTTACTTCTAGAACTACAGTTAGAAATTTCTTGGTGATATTGGTCCGAAATCATTAGTAGAACATACCTGAAAATAAAAATACGGAATTAATATTAGAATATTTCATTATCTTAAACTGAAGAAGAATAACGCAGGACCACAAAAACAAGTCTTACAGTGGAAAGGTGAGATACCATATCATACGTCTTTTAATGTGCTGAAAACGAGTCCGAGGTCGGAGTTGACTCAACACCCAAAGATTTTGACATAACCTCAAATAACACCTTGAAAATGACCAAAAATACTTTCACAAATAAATTAAAAACATAAACGAGCAAATTACCATGTCTATACTAAGTTGGGAATGTGGAATCTTTGGCACAATGACACTACTCAGTATATATCACCACTACACCAAAAACTTTATTTTTGCACTCGTCGCGCGTTTCGCTAACCATCGCTCCTGATGAAGCTAACATGGTTAGCGAAACGTGCGTCAAGTGCAAAAATAAAGTGTTTGGTGTAGTGGTGATATATACTGAGTAGTACAATGTCTATACGTATTTTGGATTCCTAAAATCGAATCTAAGGTTAGAAGTCTCCCATCACGTCAGTAGTTTGACATAACCTCAAAAAACACCACTAAAATGGCCAGAAATACGTCTGTAAGTAAATTAAAAAAAAAAATGAACAAACCATCATATCTATACGTATTTTGGGATGCTTAAACCGATTATGCCAAAAGAATTGACCTATTAAATCAAGATCTTGAAATAACCTCAAAAAGTCCAGTCCTTTCAATCAAAGGTTGCTAGCCTCTCGCCCACTGGATGCTTTATTAAAGTGATTCCCCTCACACATCACCCTCGCGATGCTAGATAACAGTGAGTTCCCTCGCCTCTCACCCCAATGGAAGAAAAACCTAACATAACCTTATCCAAGAACTGCACACCAGAAACTTTAACGTAGGCTAATGCAAAAACTTACACCAAGAGCTTTACACCAGAAACTCTAAACCTAACACAGCATATTGCAAGAAATTTACACCAAGAACACTAAACTTAACATAGCCTAATGCAAGCAACTTATACCAAAATCTTTACACCAACAACTCTAAACCTAATAGCCTAATGCAAGAAATTTCCACCAAGAACTCTACACCAGGAACTCTAAACTAACACAACATATTGCAAGAAATTTACACCAAGAACACTAAACTTAACATAGCCTAATGCAAGCAACTTATACCAAAATCTTTACACCAGGAACTCTAAACCAAACACAGCATATTGCAAGAAATTTACACCAAGAACACTAAACTAATGCAAGCTACTTATACCCAAAATCTTTACGCCAAGAACTTTACACCAGAAACTCTAAACCTAACACAGCATATTGCAAGAAATTTACACCAAGAACACTAAACTTAACATAGCCTAATGCAAGCAACTTATACCAAAATCTTTACACCAGGAACTCTAAAGCTAACACAGCATATTGCAAGAAATTTACACCAAGAACACTAAACTAATGCAAGCTACTTATACCAAAATCTTTACGCCAAGAACTTTACACCACAAACTCTAAACCTAACACAGCATATTGCAAGAAATTTACACCAAGAACACTAAACTTAACATAGCCTAATGCAAGCAACTTATACCAAAATCTTCACACCAAGAACTCTAAACCTAACAGCCTACTGCAAGAAACTTACACCAAGAACTTTACATCAGGAACTCTAAACCTAACACAGCATATTGCAAGAAATTTACACCAAGAACACTAAACTTAACATAGCCTAATGCAAGCAACTTATACCAAAATCTTCACACCAAGAACTCTAAACCTAACAGCCTACTGCAAGAAACTTACACCAAGAACTTTACATCAGAAACTCTAAACCTAACACAGCATATTGCAAGAAATTTACACCAAGAACACTAAACTTAACATAGCCTAATGCAAGTAACTTATTCCAAAATCTTTACGCCAAGAACTCTAAACCTAACATAGCCTAATGCAAGAAACTTACACCAAAAACTTTACACCAGGAACTCTAAACCTAACACAGCATATTGCAAGAAATTTATACCAAGAACACTAAACTTAACATAGCCTAATGCAAGTAACTTATACCAAAATCTTTACGCCAAGAACTCTAAAGCTAACATAGCCTAATTCAAGAAACTTACACCAAGATCTTTACACCAGGAACTCTAAACCTAACACTGCATATCGCAAGAAATTTACACCAAGAACACTGAGCTTAACAGAGCCTAATGCATGCAACTTATACCAAAATCTTTACGCCAAGAACTCTAAACCTAACATAACCTAATGCAAGAAACTTACACCAAGAACTTTATATACCAGGAACTCTAAACCTAACACAGCCTATTGCAAGAAATGTACACCAAGAACACTAAACTTAACATAGCCTAATGCAAGCAACTTATCTCAAAATCTTTACGCCAAGAACTTTAAACCTAACATAGCCTAACGCAAGAAACTTACACCAGGAACTCTAAACCTAACACAGCATATTGCAACAAATTTACACCAAGAAAACTAAACTTAACATAGCCTAATGCAAGCAACTTATACCAAAATCTTATCACCAAGAACTCTAAACCTAACATAGCCTAATGCAAGAAACTTACACCAAGAACTTTATACCAAAAACTCTAAACCTAACATAATCTAATAGAAGAAACTTACATTAAGAACGTTAAACTATAACCATAACATAACCTAATGCAAAAAAAAAACGAGCAGACCACCATATCTATATGTATTTTTGGATCGCTGAAAGCAAATATGTCAAAAGAATTGACCTTAATTGGTCAGGATCTTGAAATAATCCAGTCGTTTTATTCACAGGATGCTGGATGATGGTGAGTTCCATAGCTTTTCACCCTCTGAGTGCTTTTTTAAAGTGAGTCCTATGGCCTCTTATCCACGATGTTCCTTATTATAGTAATTCCCCTAGCCTCTCATAATCAGGGTGCTTTATTCAAGTGGGTCTCCTCATCTCTCATCATAGGAGAATCACTTTAATAAACCATCCAATGGGAGAGAAGCGAGGGGACTAACTTCAACCCAGCAACCTGTGAATTAAAGGACGGGATTTTTTGAGGTTATTTCAAGATCTTGACTTAATAGGTCAATTCTTTTGGCGGTTTAAACACCCAAAAATACATATAGATATGGTGGCCTGTCTGATTTAATTTTCTAATTTACTTGGAGACTTAATTCTGACCATTTTTGAGGTGATTTTTTAAAGTTATGATAGAGTACTGACATGATGGGTGAATTATGACCTTGGATTCGATTTCAGCACCCAAATATACGTATAGATATGGTGGTTTGCTCCCTTACAGTTTTAATTTATTTGTAAAAGTATTTTTTGAGGTTATATTAAAATGTGATGAGTCAGTTCTGACCTCGGATTCGTTTTTACCACACCAAAAACATATGGTATGGTATCTCACCTTTCAACTACAAAACTTTTTTTTGTGGTCCTGTGTAATTCTAACCACCACCAATATTGCACTAATATTACTGTTAATTTAGCTAGAATTTAAATCTTGTATAGTTTCCACATTAATACGAGTATAAGAAATTTACCTTGTTTTTGGTTGGGATATTTTTTAAAATTTTAACTAAAAGATAAATAAGGTGAAAGGAATGCGGTAAAGGGTTGGAAAAGGTGGTTCCGCATTATCATAATATATATATATATATATATATATATATATATATATATATATATATATATATATATATATATATATATATATGTTTCTATATCTAGGTGGTCTTGCTTTTTTATTTTTCCCAATTTTAACAGAAATAGTATGTAGAAGGGATTAAGATCTGGTTACCGAGTAACGGGATGAAACCTATAATTTTTGAGCGATATCGATTCAAAGTAATAAGGTGAAAGGGGTGGGTGTCGATGTGTTGTATAATTTTATTCATATTATCGAAATTTACTTTCTCTTTACTTGAAAAAGTCAAATCCAGTACTTATTTCCAAACATGTTTGCAAGTAAAGTAATGGATAAATAACGTCACTGATGGTTTATATTGGATTAATTCGTATCATCCAATTTAACCTACGACCTGACTGTAGTTGAAGCATTTGGCAACTCTGTGAGGTATTGGTAGATGACTAATGATGATCCAACCAATAAATAAAAAAAAACTTGTCTTTATTCAAGTGGCCTAAAAACGAAATAATATTGCATTATTAATTTTCTCCTTTCAAATTAAATGAATAAATAAAAAGCTTTAGACACGCTAACACCTAAATTGTAATAACTTATTCTAAATAGCGACAATTATGGTTCATTTTTTAAGCTATCGCTGTTTCCTAAACTTCTAATCTGTAAATTATATCTTTTATCAAAAATAAGCTAATATTAAGTGCCAAATAACTTAAAGTACTGCCTGGATTATCCGTTCTCTACTTTGGTTTTTAAAACTTATGAAAAGGCAAAATAAATCACCAAAATTGATCGAACTCACCTTTTGATTGGGAGGACGGGACTCGTTTAGCCGTATCACGGCTCCCTCAGCCGAGCTAGGACTGACTGAGAATGAGAATAAAACTTAGAGTACCTGCCCGAATAAATAAAATACAACAATTTGCACCTCTGGTGGATGTAAATCTAAGTTTGAAGGTCTATCTGCCCTCTGTCGGGGGCTGTTTAAGGCCTCAGACCGACAGAGGAATTATTTAACAAGTTGCTAACAATTGCCGCTTAGCAGCGTTTTATAGGATTCTACCCCTTTAAAATCAACATAAACCACTAAAATTGAACAAAGTCCAGTTTTCAGTAGTTTTTGGTTGTTCTCTCATCCCTAATCTCATTCGGGACGTATTTCGCAGTTTCACAGCTCCTCAGCCGATCTAAGATCGACGGAGAAACAAAACTTAAAGTGAGCGACCAGCTAAACAATTTCTCCACCGATTTGGTGACGAAACCAAAGTGTTCTAATTAGATCCCCCACTAAGCAAGAGTCGATGTAATTGATTTACAAGAACTTCCCGCCTCCACAAAAGGGAAAAACTGAGACGTCTTCTGGAAAGTTGACGGCGATCATTTTTTGAGACTGTGAAGGAATTTTATTTATAAAAAATGGTTCAATAATTAACGAGAAATTTACGGAAGGGCGATAAAAAAGACTATGGGAGAAAAAAATGTCCGAATTTCTGGGGAATTAAAATCTAACGGTTGCACGACAAGTGCACGATCCACAAGGCTTGGTTAGTGCAAGCCGTTACCGAATTTTGTGGATTAGACAAGTTAAAATAATCACACTGTAGCAGATTGCTACTTCTTTTTGTTCAAACATATAAAAATAGACCTCAGGTTATTACGTAGTTGTATAACCCAGGGTGGGTATTGGCTGACTGCACTAGATTTTTCCAGACCTTCCGGTCCTCTATCAGATTCGGGTCCAGAGGAATATCCATTCTTAAGAGATCAGCCGTGACGTTCTCTTTCCATCTTAAGCTTGGCCTTCCGGGCAGCCTTTTCCCGATGGTATCTCCTCTCATATCAGCCTCGCCAATCTGTGATAATGCAGTCTGTGAATATGTCCATACCATCTTGAGCGCTGAGATTTTATTCTTTTAACAATATCACCCCGCTCACAGCTGGTAGATCTCGGCTTTGGTTTTATACGATATTGATTGGTATTAAAACCGTAATGGGGTCTAAGCTTTTCTTCGTTGGATTTGTTGATTGTCCGTGCCTAGCACTCATAACTAACTATAAGTCTTATAATGCTTTTATAGACTCATTTCACTTTTGAAATTCTAGATATTTCTTTTGATATCAGGAAATGGCTCTATGAGAGAAGAATGTTGTGGATTGAATTCTCTCCTCTATTTCCTCTGTGACGTCATTATCAGCTCTAATTGTAGCTCTTATATATTTGAATCGTCCCACTCTTTCAATTTTATATGTGTCTATTATTCTATTCTATCTCCACGCCAAATCCTGGTTATATATATTTAGACATTTTCTCGTTGATCTTACACCCTACTTCTTTTGTAGCCTTTTCTATTGTATCAAAACTGCCTTTTACTGTCGATGTGGAGTCTCCTATAATGTCCACGTGGTCTACATATGCCAACAATAATTTTGGACCTCGTGCAGACGGGTGTTCTATTTTAATTTCTGCTGATCTTGTAGCTTTCTCCACAGCGATATTAAAAACATATGTGGCAAGGGGTCCTCTGTTTTAACCCACTGCTTAATTCGAAATTATCTGAGATTATTACCTATTTGCACTTTCTCTCCCATCGTCCTTACATACCTTGGTCATTTGAATAAGTTTTCTCAGAATTGAAAATTCGACTCATGCATTCCATATTTTTAGTTTTTCGATACTATCGTATGCTTGATGGAAACCTGTAAATAGATTAAGACTTGTATATATATATATATATATATATATATATATATATATATATATATATATATATATATATATATATATATATATATACCTGGATTTTCAAAGAAAATCTTATCTTTGATATCTTATAATCTTGTGTTTCCGTAAAGTTTTCGAAATGCGATCTGTGTAATTCTCAATGAATCGAGAAATAAAGTAGATCAGGCTCTTGGGATTGTAGTCCTTCCAGACATTAAGAATGTCACAAACCACATAAAATGATAACACGATTTTCTATGTGCCCTAAATTTTCACAACATCTAAGGTCTGGCAAAAGTAAGATTCTCCTTAAAAATTCAGCAGTCTACACACACAGTATCACGTGTAGCTGTAGTAAAATCTCTATCGGCAAAATGAGCAGAAAAATATGTACTTTTTTTTTATGGGTCTAGCACACGTACTGTAGGGAGGCCCTAAAGTGCTACAGGAGCGACACGTGTGCGGAAAAAGCGATTCACGTTGTTCTTGAATCGGTGTAAATTGTACTCGGTGGAAAACACAGTCCACGGCAAATTATTCCAAAGGGATGATGTTCTCCATATAAAAGACTGCTTGAAAGGCGTTGTACGAGGAGTAACAAGCTGAACCCCATACGGATGTGAAGTGTTAGCGCGACGTGTACTTCTAATATGCACCGCTCTGGGAGGAATTAAGCGGGCCACATCCTTCGAACACTTTCCATGAAAATACTTGTAAAATAAGCTCAAGTCGCCAACCGTTCTTCGATGTTCCAGCGAATCAAGGCCGCCGGTCAGTTCCGGGTCTCCAATCAGACGAACAGCTCTTCTCTGAATAGAATCTAACAAATGCAGTGTGTGTTTGGGAGTGGAGACCCAAACATGGGGGCAGTCTTCCATAGTTGGTCGAATTTGAGCTTTGTAAAGAATTAACAGTTGTGGAGTGTACAGCTTTCTGGTTCGAAATAATATTCCCAACTTTTGAGAAGCTCTCCCGCCCGCAACATGCTCATGTCAGGACATATTTGCTCTCAAATTAACGCTCAACAAATTGAGTGACGATGATAGAGGAATGGAGTGCCCCGCCATAACTATGTCGGGTTCAGCAACGTTTACTGTTTTTGAAAAAACTGCCGCCTGGGTTTTTGAAGCGTTAAATTCCACTTGGTTACTATCAAGATAGAATTTCTTCTAGGTCTTTGTTAAGTTGAACAACTTCCCGCTGCCTGCGGACACTCGCCTGAGCAGCCGATGTCCGAGCGTTCAAAGTAAATGAAGAGATAAGCGTCCTGTCATCTGCAAAGCTGTAGATGGGATTTCCGACTTTTTCAGCAGATCGTTAATGTAAATAAGAAAGTGAGTAGGAGTTAGTATGGAGCTTTGGGGCACACCTGCGTTGATAGTGAAGGTGTTAGAAAGGAATCCGTCAACCGCCACTTGTAAAGAACGCTCACTGAGGAAACGTGAGAGCCACAAACAGAACTTTTCAGACATACCATAAGAGCGCAGCTTAGCCAACAGTCCATCGTGCCAGACACAGTCGAATGCCTTGGATATGTCAAGAGCAACCGCTTGAGACTCTCCAAAGTGTTCAATTGCGTTATTCCAAACATGTGTTACATAAGTCAGAAGATCTCCTGTTGATCTGTGTTTACGATTGGTGATCGCTAATAATGTTGAATTCTTCAAGATATTTTAGAAGATGTTGATTGATAGCCTTTTCCATGACTTTCGATATTACTGAAAGCAGTGCGACTGGTCGGCAGTTATTTGGCAAGGTCTTCTTGCCTTTTTTAGGTATCAGCTGAACTCTGGCACATGTCCAGCAGGAAGAAAATATTTCCTTTCTGTAGGATAGGTTGAAAAGTCTACGGAAAACTGGTGTCAGTTCCGTCGCACAGTTTTTGAGAACTATGGCAGGTATTCCGTCAGCGCCAGAGCTTTTTTTTTTTAGTGTTTTTTTTTATTTTTTATTTTTTTTAAAAATTTTTTTTTATTTTTTAAAAAAAAATTAAAAATATAATTAAAAAAATTAAAAATTTTAAATTTTTTTTTTTTTTTTTTTTTTTTTTAAAAATTAATTTTTTTTAAAAATTTTTTTTTTCTAGCTTCATTAAAATACGTTTTATGATACGCTGTCTGAAGACAATATCGGGCATCCTTGACTGCACTATGGGAATAGCAGGTGGTGTTTTTCCTTGGAAATGGACAGTAGAATGCAAAGCAATAGAATTATCTGGCCGTGTGAGTGTTTGGTATGGTGGATTTGGTTAATTTTTTTTGCTAACTGTCTTAACGATTGACCAAAAGAACCTGGAATTGTTGGGATAAGCAAGAAGTTTGTTTCTAATTAGCTGATTGTGTGCCTCCTTCGTTTCGTCGATAATTTCTTTGCATCTGTTCCTGGCACGAACAAAGGCGTCACGATTTATAGTATCAGAATTTTCACGCCATCGTCGGTAGGCAAGATGTTTAGGAGCAACAGCTTCTTTGCCTTTTCGGCCAAACCAAGGCTTGCCGTTGGGAGGGATATAAGCTTCCATACCAGCCTAAATAATATCGGAAACCTCCCTGGCGCAGTCAGATGGGTCGTCAGAACGTACCGCAATTAAAGAACATCAAATAACATCTCAACTCCAGCACTCTCAGAATACCAACATCAAACAGGATACTAGATACTTTTTGATCAACCAAAGATTGTTGATACAAATTTCATTTTCTATCCTACAGACATTTGAGAGTCCATTTTTCACCAGTCCACGAACAGATTATGCATCAGACAAAATAACAGCATAACTTTTCATATGGACACAAGTGAAATCCGGAAAAATTATACCTACAAGCCCTGTGAAAATTTCCCATTATAGTTAATTGTGGTTCCCTAAAAACGAAGTTTCTAATAATAGAAATTTATAAATAAAATATTAAATATGAACATGTCAGTAGGGTTGTGCAAAACGACATCAAATTAAATTAATATGTTTCCAGTCAGCTGATTCAAATCAATACATTGTCATTTTCCAATTCACCAGACAATTTTTACCAATACTGTGGAAAAGAATGATACGACTTTCAAATAAAACTCAACAATAGGACGAAGCTCATATGTAAAATGCCCAATAACAAACAAAGTGGAGTGCTATACAATAGACATATAAAATGGTCAATAGACTCCAATCAGACTGGAACAAAACTGAAGTTGAAAAAAGTTATTCGATTTTATGGATAATTAAAATATTGTTTTGCTTTTAGGAGAGATTATAAAATGTTTGTTAAGTACTGCACGTCGCATTTTATTTATCAATGTGTTTAAAAATAGATCTACATATTAATTTAAAAAATTTGTAAAGTGATTTACTCAATATTTATCTTGCATACCCATAGTTCTAAAATACACATTCCATCTGATTTTCTCTGAAGAATAACTTAAAGTAAGTATTACGTTTTACTAACATACATCTCGAATTTTCAAGAATTCCATTTTTTTACGGATTTTTATTCTCTATACTTCTAAGAAGTATTCAAAAAAAAAATAATAAGAAAATTCCATTCTATTACAAAGTGACCTGGCGTTGGACTGGGAGCGCTACCTATCTTCAGACACTGTCTGCAATATTACTCAGGCAATTTTTTTTAACTTTTCATATTTAAAATCTTAATAAGTACTTTTTCTACTTTAACTACTTTTTTTATTTTTCTACAGACAATTTTTTATAAATTATTAAACATAAGTTTTTTGGTCGGAAATTGCATACTAAAGTGTGAAACACTTTAAATCTTAAAAAAAACCCTTCGACAATTTTTATTTTAACTACTACATTCTTTTAGAGATTCATTTTTATTTTTGCAGATTTGATTATTTTTTGTGAAATTCTCCTGCAGAGGAGGCGCCATAGTATTCATCAGTGGTCCATATATATTATATATATATATATATATATATATAATATATATATATATATATATATATATATATATATATTGTAACATGGGAACTTGCCCGCACTTTTTGTACCCTGTGAAAAGTTGTTTGTCCCACGCTTGAGCGCAATTTTCTTGCAGCCCCGCTTTAATTTCTGAGAAGGTATTGAGTGAATAATGATTTTAAAAGAACTAAAGAAATTAAACAAACACTAGCTCAGTTTTCCTTGGTAGAGAAATATGGGTAAGAGATAATTGTTATACGTCTTTTTGGAATTATTTTCTATTTTTAAAAAGCTTCAGTTGTACAAATTTTGGGCACCATTCATTTTAAAATAGAGAGGATCTAACTTCAGTTAAAAAAATGAAAAAATACTGAAGTGTTTTACGGTTATTACTAAAGAGAATTAGTCTAGTACAACTTTTCTTATCCTGAAAAGAAAAATAGGTATTCAGTGAGACACTAGCCTTAATCAACAAAAAAGAAAATTTATTCCTGATTTAAAATAAAAGTTCCAACCTTTGCAGTTTTAAGAAATACAAAAAAATTCTAGCCTAAAAGTAGTTTTTATAAATTAGAGTCCCTAAATCAGAGATTTTACTTCTAAAACTTGACTACACCCGAAATCGAAGAGTCGTGATATTCACTTCGCGATTTATCAGTTCAAATTGCTGTTAAAACACTTATTTGCGGGAATAGATCTATTGATGTATGTTCTGGTAACTTACGGTTTTCCTACGGGCTTCTAGGCCTTCAATGGAACACAAAACCGATTTCACACTTTTGAGAAGAGCCTACTTTGGCTACTCCATTTAGAAAACACACAAAGCCCACTACGGCTTTATGATAAGAAACTCGTGCTTAACTTGGCTCTCGTAGATATTGTCGTCAGCCTCTACTGCGGCTCGGTGGAAGTCAGCCTTCACGGCGGCTGGGTGGAAATTAGCATGGCTGCGGCTTGATGGTACTAAGCCCCTCGGCGGCTTGGTGGAAATAAGCCAAGATTCGTGTCCTCCGGACCCTTAAATAAGCCGTGGGCACTCTCTCTGTAATATGGCGACGCCGGAACCAAAACTCCGGATACAAACTTTTGACCAATCCCGGCGTATCGATAGATTCGGTCGAAAACCCGCACTGCACACTGTACCACGCGGCTAGAAAATTCCAGAGTAATACACTGCTCGATACAAAGATGAAAAGAAGTACAATATAAAGCGAAAAATCAGTAACATTACATACTCTTAAAATCTAGAAAAAAATGAATGTTACAATATATATATATATATATATATATATATATATATATATATATATATATATATATATATATATACATATATATATATATATACATATATATATATATATATATATATATATATATATATATATATATATATATATACATATATATATATATATATATATATATATATATATATATATATATAATAATAATAATAATATTAATAATTTTATTTCCTCTTTTCTGCAAAACAACATTTATATTACACTTTACATTATACATTTCAATATTTCTGCTACAATCATCTAGCATAAATGTTCATGAATTAAAGAAAATAATAAAACTAAACGAGAGAGAGGGGGAGAAAGAGAGAGAAATGCGACAAAAATTAACCTAATTAACTAATTGGTTTAAAATACTTTTTATGGTTTTTTAAAGCAACAGGTACGGTATTATAAAGTTTATAAATATTGTAGGAAAAGCTTCTTTTAAAAAGAGTCGTTCGGTGAGGTGGTGGAGATATAAGTCCACCAAATCTTAAATTTAACCTATGAACATCTGTTCTATAAATAATTTTATTTGTTAGGGATGGTGTAGTCTGTAGTCTACGTCTATCCTGCATATTCAACCACTTAGCATCCTCTAATTTGTGGGACACTTTATCTAAACAAGGTCCATACATAATATCACAATAATTGAAGTGACAATATCACAATAATTAAAGTGACTTAAAACAAGGGAATCTGCCAATTTTACCTTGAGAGATTCTTCTAAAAGATGTCGATGTGAATAAAGCATTTTTCAGTGACATATCTCTTTGTATAATATGCCCTACGTGTTCTTTGAAACGCAAATCTGTATCTATTATAACACCTAATTTTTTTTGAACTATTTTTGCAATTCCAAACTTTGACCAGCAATGTTTATACTGATATCACGCTGCAAACGGTCCCTATGTTTACCAAAAATCATTACAGATGATTTATCAGGGTTAATTAGCAAACCATGGCTCTCCGAAAACTCCACCAAAGCACTTAAATCATTATTTACCATCGCTTCAGCCATTCTCCAATCACTAGACAAAAAGGAGTGCAACAGTTGAGTGTCATCGGTATAGAAATATGACTTGACATGCTTCAAACAAGAAATAAAATTATTCGTATAAATTGTAAAAAGTAGCCCTGTGGCACGCCACACTTCACCAATTCCCTCGATGACTGCCCCATGGACGTTTCAACGTACTGGAGTCTGTTGCTCAAATAATTTCCAACAAACCCGATAGCACTATTCGAAAAACCAACAAAATTTAGAACAGCTAACAGTAAGTTATGGAATACCATATCAAACGTCTTGGAATAGTCCAAGAGCACCAATATCGACGATTTCCCAACGTCCAAGGCTCTAAATATGTCATCCGTTAGACCTAATAAAGTTGTTGTACAGCTGTACCCCTTTCTGAAACCCGACTGATTCATGGGTAAAACAGAGTTATTTTCTAAGAAGAAGAAGAAAAAAATCTTATTTGCTTATCCATTATTTTTTCCAACATTTTTGAAAGACATGGTAGGATACTTATATGACGTAGGTCATTAAAAGATTTAATATCATTATTTTTAGGTAAGGGTGTAACACGAGCTATTTTCCAGGTATCTGGAAATATCCCCTCCAAAATGCAACAATTCATTATATTAGTAAGGAAAGGTAAAATCCTGGGTCAAACATAAGCACAACATTTCCAAACCTATAGAGTCCGAACCTGTAGCTAGTGATTTTATACTAAGTAACTGAGATTTTACTTCATCTGTAGTGACAGTAAAAAACTCAAATTTTTCTCCTATGTTTGTTTTCATATTATTTAAATAATATTCTATCAAATTTGGATTCGTCTGTCGGTCATTTCTTGAGAATTGTAAAAAAATGATCATTAATATCAGAAGGTCTATTTAAGACATCCGGAAGATGCTTAGCTGTAGGTTTATTCACAGTATCCAAGTTTCTCAGTCTTTGCCACAGTATTCTACTGTTACCGTTATTCGCTCAGAATTCTAAATATTTTCTTTTTTCAGTTCTTCTAGCGATGTTCGTTTGATTGCGTAACTGTTTATAATAGTTCCAATGTTCTTGATTTTTTGTTCTATTGTATTTATGAAACGCTCTATCTTTCAATCTAATCATAGTTTGCACAGTGTCTGTCAGCCAAACCGGTTTTTGTTTCTTTATTATAACGAGGAGCCAGAACATCAAAAATATTTATATATTTATATATATATATATATATATATATAAATATATATATTATATATATATATATAAATATACTTTTTGCAGCGCCCCAGGTGTATGTAACCCCTTATAGGTACTTTAGGGTGAGATATTTACAAGTGAACTTGACAATTCCGTTTCATAATCTTTCTTCCCAACACCAGGAAAAAATTCTCAAAAGGTTCTGGCACTGATTCCGTATTACTTAAAAATGTGAAAGCGAGCTAACTTCAGTTTTCTGTAGACTTTTCAACCTATCTTACAGAAAGGGAATATTTCCTTTTTGTTAGAAATGCGCCACCGTTCAGCTGATGCCTAAAAAAGCAAGAAAACCTTGCCAAAAACTATCAACCAGTCGTACTGATTTCAATGATATCGAAAGTTATGAAAAAGGCTATCAATCAGCAAATAATATCTAGAAAGATTTCACATTAGTAGCAATCAAATGCTGGAAATACTATTTCGAACTACAAAGCTTTACACTCCCCAACAACTGTTAATTCTGTACAAAGTTCAAATTCGACTAACGATGGAATACTGCTTCCGTGTTTGGGGCTCTGCTCTCAAACATACACTGCATTTGTAGGATTCTATTCAAAAGAGAGCCATTCGCCTGATTAGCGACCCAGAACTCATCAGAAACCCTGATACCTTGGAACATCAAAGAACGATTGGCGACTCGAGTCTATTCTACAAGTATTTACATTGAAAGTTGATTGATTGATTGATTTTAGGTAGTCTGGGTGCATCGTGTTACTTATGTTTATGTTATATTGTGCTTTATAAGTTGATTTTCTTTTAAAAACCTTTTTAATGTTTGTCGGGATGTTTTCCGAGTTTATTGTTTGTTTTAGCGAGGGGGGAGTCCATGTTTGATTCTAATAGTGGATTCAAAAAATATGTTTGATTGCTAACTGAGAATTGCACCTGGGGCACAGTGAAGATGAGTATGGGTGAAGTAGGAATGACCCACAGCTATCTCCTTCTCCATATTACATTCTCTTTTCGGCTCATCGATGTGTGGTGGAATGGAGGAAAGACCATTGGTTTCAGTTTCTAAAGCTAGTTGGATGGGTCTTCCAGGTCCCACTGAAGCTGAAAGAGGTTGCTGAATTTTCTTTTTACTAGATTGAGACAGTTTGTTGGATGATTCTCAGCGGTTATTGTTATACCAGTTGATATTGCTTACTTAGCTTGGTGGTCTGTCTTCTCGTTTCCTCTAATTCCCGCGTTTCCCGGAACCCACAAGAAATTTTTTGTGATCTTCTTTGTTTTCTATATGTAAAGAAAATCGGGTATTCGTCTTATGTATGCATTGCTTAGATTGTCTTTTATTAAGGATTTCAATGCACTTTGTGAATCCGATATTATAAGGTATTTATCATTACGGAGGGAACCGACAGCAAATCTTAAGCATTCCTTGATTGTCAATAGTTCGGCTGTGACTCTTGAAGAGTGGGTCGGTAATTTGAATTTCCTGGTGACGCCTCTGCCCACAAAAAGCCGCTCCCATGCTCTTTTGAGTTTTGGAGCCATCAGTGAAAAATGAGGAGAAATTTTTGTACTGTTTATTTATTAGAAGGTGGTATCTTGTTCTGATGATTAGAGTGCTGAGTTCGCTGGGACCTTTGGTGAAGAGGAAAGCCAAGGTGAAAAGGTGTTGAATCTTAATCGAATCTTGCAGTTGATATATTGGAGAAGTTTAAAGTGGATGAGAGTCTGTATTGTAAGGAATTTGAAGGGAAAAGATTGACCCGTTGAGGGGTTGGTAAGTTGATTTGTTTGAATCTGCTTAGTGAGGTTAGGAAGTATTTGTCGAGGGAGTATTGTCTATATATTACTAGAGGAGGGGTAGAGGTGATAGACTGGAGATTTGCGACCGGAGAAGTTCTGAAAGCTCCCGAAGCCAATCTCATACCTTGGTTTTAGACTGGATCTAGTATTTTCTTTGTTTGACTCCCAGCCGAATCATATAGTATACCTCCGTATCTAATCTTTAATAGTATTAGGGGATTTATAAACGGTCATAATTGATTGAAAGTCAGATCCCCATAAGGTGTTGCACAGAGTACGTATAAGATTAAGGTCCTGGGAGGTTCGGTCTCGTAGCTATTTTAGATAAGGGGTCCAATTAAGTTTACTATCAAAAATATCAAAAATCAGTCCAAGGATTCTGTGCGAGATTGTCGTTGGCATGGGTACACCGTTTAGGACATGACTTTCCCTTACATGGTTACCGATTTTTGTGGAGAGAATTTAAAACCGTTTCCTGTTGCCCATTCTTAGAAGGTGTCATTTGCAACACAATGGTAAGTATTTGGGATGAATGTCATCCGTAAACAGCTTGTATTTTTATTTGATTGGGAATGAATTCAGTCAAGGAATTTATACCCACATTAAATAATGTTTTGGGCTGATGACTGATCCCTGAGGGACGTCTGTGGTTATGGAGAATGTATTAGAAGTCCGTTAGCTCTGACTCGAAATATTCTACAATTCAGGAATTTTTGAATGAATTGAAAAAGCTCTCCTTCATTTCCCATTTTTTGAGTTGGGAGAGAATAAGCTCATGATTGGTTGTGTCGAAGGCATTCTTTATATCTAGGTATATAAGGCATTGAAAGTGTTTCCTGGCAGAGCGGTGCATGCTATTATTGCACGTCGCGCTATTACAAACACATCCGTACAAAGTTTAGCTTGTTACTCCTTGTACCATGCTGGATAAGCAGTCTCTTATATGGAGAACATCATCTCGTTAGAATGATTTGCTCAGGACTTCTTTTTTTTTATGGGTCTAGCACGCGTGCTGCAGGGAAGTCCCTAAAGCGCTCCAGGAGCGGCATGAGTGCGGAAAAAGCGATTCACGTTTGAATCACCATAAATTGTACTCGGTGGGAAACACAGCGCTGGGCAAATTATTCCAAAGGTATGACGTTCTCCATATAAAAGATTGCTTGAAAAGCATTGTACGCGGAGTAACAAGCTAAACCTCATACGGATGTGAAGCACCAGCGCTACGTGTTTTTCTAACATGCACCGCTTTGGGAGGAATTAAGCGGGCTACATCCTTCGAACACTTTCCATGAAAATACTTGTAGAACAGACTCAAGTCGCCAACCGTTCTTCGATGTTCCAGCGAATCAAGGCCGCCGGTCAATTCCGGGTCCCCAATCAGACGGACTGCTCTTCTCTGAACAGAATCCAACAAATGCAGTGTATGTTTGGGAGCGGAGCCCCAAACGTGGGAGCAGTATTCCATAGTTGGTCGAATTTGGGCTTTGTAAAGAATTAACAGTTGTTGTGGGGTGTAAAGCTTTCTGGTTCTAAATAATATTCCCAACTTTGAGAAGCTCTCGTTGCTATGCCCGCAACATGTTCATGCCAGGACATATTTGCTCCCAAACTAACGCCCAGCAAATTAAGCGACGATGCTAGGGGAATGGAGTGCCCCGACACAACTATGTCGGGTTCAGCAACGTTAACTTTTTTAGAAAAAACTGCTGCCTGGGTTTTTGTAGCGTTAAATTCCACTTGGTTACTGTTACCCCAAGATAGAATTTCTTCCAGGTCTTTGTTAAGTTGAACGACCTCCTACTGTCTGCGGATATTCGCCTGAGCAGCCGATGTCCGAGCGTTCAAGGTGAATGAAGAGACAAGCATACTGTCATCTGCAAAGCTGTAGATTGGATTTCCGGTCTTTTCCAGCAGATCGTTAATGTAAATGAGAAAAAGAGTAGGAGACAGTATGGAGCCCTGGGGCACACCGGCGTTGATAGTGAGGGTGTGAGAAAGAAATCCGTCGACCGCCACTCGTAAAGAACGCTCTCTGATGAAACATGAGAGCCACAAACAGAACCTTTCAGACATTCCATAAGAGCGTAACTTAGCCAACAGTCCATCGTGCCAAACACGGTCGAATGCCTTGGATATGTCAAGAGCAACCGCTCGAGATTCTCCAAAGTGTTCAATTGCGTTGTTCCAAACAGTCAGAAGATCTCCTGTTGATCTATGTTTACGAAAACCATATTGGTGATCGCTAATAATATTGAATCGTTCAAGATATTTTAGAAGATGCTCATTGATAACCTTTTCCATGACTTTCGATATTATTGAAAGCAGTGTAACTGGTCGGTAGTTATTTGGCAAGGTCTTCTTGCCTTTTTTAGGTATCGGCTGAACCGTGGCATATTTTCAGCAGGACGGAAATATTCCCTTTCTGTAGAATAGGTTAAAAAGTCTACAGAAAACTGGCGTTAGTTCCCTTGCACAGTTTTTGAGAACTATGGCAGGTATTCCGTCAGCGCCAGAAGCCTTCTTGGTGTCTAGCTTCATTAAAATAAGCTTTATGATGCGCTGTCTGAAGACAACATCGGGCATCCTTGACTGCAATATGGGAATAGTAGGTGGTGTTTTTCCTTGGAAATCGACATTAGAATATGAAGCAAAGAGTTCAGCCAACAAGTTCGCTCTCTCAACAGGTGTGGTTGCAATGGAATTATCTAGCCGTGTGAGTGGTGGTATGGTGGATTTGATAAAATTTTGACTGAGGACTGTTTCCCACCGAGTACAACTTACAGAAATTCAAGTCCCTTAGGGATTTCCCTGCAACACATGTGCTACGCCCATAAAAGAACTGTAAGATCTTAAAGGAATATGCCATATGTAGGTATTTCAGTAAAAAAAGTTCTTTACTTTTGAAGAAAAATTTATATTTATCAGGTTTCACATTACTTCATACTTTTAATCTGTGCACAGTTTTCAACTCTGCTCTGTCAGCCATAGTGTTCAGTATGCAGTTTTATTTATTTTAGTAAACGCGTACTGCAGCTAACGACTGTTTAAACTAAGATAGAAAAATGTAATATCATCAAAATTGTTCACGGCTTCCTGCCAGCGTCTATTCTATTTCCGCAGCAGAAGCCAGGAATTTTTTAGTAATAAAGCACAAGGACTTCGCTCCTCGCTCGGTTCCTCTATAAAGATTAAATAATAGAGTTGAAAATTAAATTCCATAATTTTTCTAGCGCAATACAAAGGCTTATATCAATATTGGCATATACATTTTTCTGCGGAAAACCGATATGTTTTATTAATTGAATGTTCCCGAGGAAAAAAACGATTTGAGAGCGATATATGGACGTTTTAAAAAGAAGTTTCGTGGTATGCGAAGCTTTGTGATGATTTAGAAATAAAATTATCAATTTATCGAGGTGTCAGGCTAATTTAAATTTATAGTGTTTTTTAGCTACTAAGCTTTTAAAATATCTATTTCCTTCAGCAGGCATAAAATATAAGATATTACAAACATTTGCTGCTATCGGCAAAAAAAAAAAAAAAAACAAGTTTTATTAAACAAACACATAATTAAATAATTACTCTAAATTTTGTTCAAACTTAAAACTGTTATTATTAAAATTTAATAATTATAACCTAGACTCCGATTGTTTACATCTAAATGCGATGTAAGTATTGTCAGATTTCTAAAAATATTCAATGGTTTACCGGCTTTCGCTGTATTATTAAAAGTCTAATCTAATAAAGTAAAATTATCGGGCGTAGTATTAGAAAATAGAGAGGAAAGTAAATACCATTTTATTTACAAGAAACGGCTGAACATTTCTGAACTTACTTTAATAAGTTAAAAATAAACGCATAAAACCTGCTATTAAAATTATTAAATATAAGTGACAACCCGGCCAGCATCCCTAAGTAGAGCACCTGCGATAAGTCAGGTTTTCAGCTCCGCTGTACAAACGTGGGATACATCATTTTTTTGCGAAGACATCGTTGAAATTTTGTCCGGTGTTTTTTATTTGTCTTTATTGCACTCACTGCAATTTCTCATGAATCACTGGCGTAAAACGATGTTATGAATGGAATACTTCGTCTATTCTTTTTAGTGTTCCCTATGGGACACTTATAAGATCACTACGGTGTATGTCCGTCTGTCTGTCTGTCTGTCTGTCCATCTATCCGTCTGTCCGTCTGTCACACTCGGTTTTCTCTGAGACTACTTGACATAGAAAGTTGAAACTGGCACTAATATAAGAATTGATGGGCCCATCAGAGCCACGTAGTTTTGAAAGTTAAATTTTGACTTAAAGGGTGAGGTTTAGGGGTTGCAAATCGGAAGTGAAAAAAAATTACCAGGTTATCGAGTTGGGCGTCAGATGAAAGCTTGTAAAAACACGAGTTCAAAAATTTTATATAATGTAACACTTGCGTCCTCTTTTTGAAAAAATTTTGAAATATTCTCCACAGGGTGTAAATTGAACGAAAATTATCACCTTTGATAATTTATCTGGTCTATAAAAAAAAATGTTATTAAATTTCCTAAACAAAAATAACTTGTATGTTATGAACACATTTTTCCAAAAGCCGAACATAGACGATAGACGATGGACGATGGACATGGCAAGGCCCAGAGGGTATATCAAGAAACGAAGTTGATTGTGTTATCAAATGACGAGAATATTGTGATTGGCACGACAGTCCTGAACACGATAAGCATTGGCAGTGACCATCGGATGCTCAGAGCAAAAATAAGAATAAATCTGAAACAGGGGAGACGTAGATTGATAACGCACACAAAGATAAAGACATCAACAGGAATAAGAAAGCAAAACACAGACAAATATCGACAAGCACTAGAAAATCATATAAAACACATAAACTACACAACAGAACTTGATAAACTAAACGCACAAATAACCAACAGCCTACTCATGACTACAAAACAAATAGCAACATCGAAAAAAGAAAAAAACACAAATATTAAGTAAAATCTCATGAAACAGAGACGACTATTATGAAACGATCTTACAAACTGCAAATTAGAATTGGCAAAAATAGACAAAAAAATAAAGAAAAAGATCAGAGAAGACGTCTGACAGTACAGAAGCTCGAACATAGAAGAAACTTTGAAAGACAGTAAACATAATAATAAATAAGTGAAGGGAAACATCAAATAATAAAACTTATAAATAATAATAACCAAGAGATCGCACAAATCAAAAAGATAAAGGAAGCTACAGAGAAATATTATTAAACATTATATGACACCTAAGTTGGGAATGTGGAATCTTTGGCACAATGATACTACTCAGTATATATCACCACTACACCAAACACTTTATTTTTGCACTCGACGCGCGTTTCGCTAACCATGTTAGCTTCATCAGGAGCGATGATTGACTAAAGCTAAACTACAAATCTACCCTATTTATACTTAGCCTAACCCTTGAATTCCGGCCATCAGTTCCGGTCAAGTAACCAGTAGAGGGGACTATAAGGAATAGGCCCTCTGTCTTTATTTAAACTACTTTTACATTTTATGATTTCCATACTTTCGTATGCGTTCAACAATCTCCTATCAGATACATTTTTTATTAATCTTAGATTATCTAATGTTACAGTATGATCAGCTTCAAGGGCATGTTCGACAATGCTAGATTTTTCTGTTCTATTGTATTTTAAGTGTGCTAAGTGTTCTTTAAATCCTGTTTTAATTGACCTTTTAGTTTGCCCAACATACTTTTTGTCACAATCATTACAACTAATTTCATAAATTCCACTTTTCTCACAATTAGGAATCTTATCTTTGGGATTTCCTAAGATATTCCTCAGATTGTCTGATGACTTATAGACTAAGGTGAGGCCTACCTTATTAAATACCTTATCGAGTCCCTTGCTATATTTCGGATTATATGGTATGGAGACATACTTGATGTTATTTTCTTTGCGTGTAAAACTTAATTGAGATGGCTTCACGGTCAACGGAATTAAACCTTTATCGTAAGTACAGTAGTAAGATTAGACTAGTAGGTGCAGATATTTGGTTTTTAAAGTCATGCAAGAAATTTAAAGTTTTTTCCTAATTTAATTAAGGTTAATTTACCAAAATCAAACATTTCAGAAAAAGTTTCATTCTTTGCTAAACACAAATGGCTTGACTTAGAAATCAAGAATTTGTACACAAAACGTAGTATGTTAGAAGTAGAATCATACAGCATATTCAAAAAAACTTACTTCAGGATTAAACAATATTGAATATGAAGTATGGAGCGAGTTCCAGAGGAAAATGTTTTTAGTTATTGATATTCAATATAAAAAGAAGTTCTCTATTCTAAGTAAAAAATTAAAAAAGCTCTTACCGAAGAAAAATAGTCCTCAGGAACTCGTTAATATTGTAGAAAATCATTCATCTCAATCCTTTACACAAAATGAAATTCACATCTTAAACAAAGGTCTTAACTTTGCAGTACCCCCCCCTCCTAGAGATAATTTATCAGAAATAGTTGCTCACATTGAAAGTTCCATTAGTGCACTTCCAGAAAATAGTAAATCATTTGTTAGGGAAGCATGTCGCAATCAAATATCGAAAAACATGGTTAACAACACAAATTCTAATTCACGAAAAGACATAAAAGTAGTTAAAGGATTGAAAAAGAAAGATGTTTTCTACTTAAAAGCGGATAAAGGAAATAAGGTTGTTATATTGGATAAGAAAGATTACTTTGAACGCGTAGATAATCTTATCGAATCTGGCCCTTATGAAAAGGTAATAAGAAATCCATTACCGAGAATGATATCAGAGGTTAAAAATTCTTTAAAAAAATGTAAGAACCTTGTCTCCGATTTGCTAAAATTTAAATTAAATGTAAGTAAATCCGACCATACCAAAAATTGTATTGCTTACCCAAAATTCACAAACCTGGAAAAGCAATGCGACCCATTGTTTCATCGGTCGGATCACCCACATATTTAATATCCAAATGGTTATCAAAAGAACTTCAGAAGTTACCGTTAAATACTTTCGCAGTGAAGAATTCGTTAGAATTCATTAATAAAACAAAAAATCTAGTTCTTAATGAAGGTGAAGTCTTAATTTCTTTTGATGTTAGTTCTTTGTTCCCAAGTGTGCCAATTCCACAAACTTTACAATATCTCGAAGAATTACTTAGAATGAATGACTTTGAAGACGAAATTATTCGTGAATACTTAACATTATCTAAACTTTGTATGGAACAAAATATTTCCAATATAACAATCAATTTTATGTTCAGAAAGAAGGAACAGCTATGGGTAATTGCTTATCACCTTTCATAGCCAATTTATTCATGAGTAAGTTTGAAATCGAAGCCAGTCAAGAATTCGAATATTTCCCAAGGGTATGGTATAGGTATGTGGATGATATTTTCGCGACTTTTTGATACAAAGAAAGTAAACATTGATGATTTTGTTTCTAAATTAAATAGCCGGTATGATTCCATAAAATTCACTTACGAAGTTGAGAACAAAGATATTTTTAATTATTAAAAATAATAATAGATTAGAATTTGATATCTATAGGAAGGACACAGTAACAGATAGATATATTCCTAATGATTCATTTCATTGCAAACAACATAAATTAGCCTCATTACATTTTTTAGTTCATCGTTTGGTCACTTTCCCTCCGAATAGAGTAAACTTTAATAAAGAAAGGAATCGTATTAGAAATACAACTAGAGTTAATGGTTATGACGATGACTTAGTAAATAAGCTAATAAATAGACATAAGTTTAGGTTTAATATTCAGAATTCCACCTTTTTTACACGCGAAGAAAATAACATCAAGTATGTCTCCATACTATATAATCCGAAATATAGCAAGGGACTCGATAAGGTATTTAATAAGGTAGGCCTCACCTTAGTCTATAAGTCATCAGACAATCTGAGGAATATCTTAGGAAATCCCAAAAATAAGATTCCTAATTGTGAGAAAAGTGGAATTTATGAAATTAGTTGTAATGATTGTGACAAAAAGTATGTTGGGCAAACTAAAAGGTCAATTAAAACAAGATTTAAAGAACACTTAGCACACTTAAAATACAATAGAACAGAAAAGTCTAGCATTGCCGAACATGCCCTTGAAGCTGATCATACTGTAACATTAGATAATCTAAGATTAATAAAAAATGTATCTGATAGGAGATTGTTGAACGCATACGAAAGTATGGAAATCATAAAATGTAAAAGTAGTTTAAATAAAGACAGAGGGCCTATTCCTTATAGTCCCCACTACTGGTTACTTGACCGGAACTGATGGCCTTGCCTATGTCATTAGTTCCGCTTGAGTAATTCAAGGGTTAGGCTAAGTATAAATAGGGTAGATTTGTAGTTTAGCTTTAGTCAATCATCGCTCCTGATGAAACTAACATGGTTAGCGAAACGCGCGTCGAGTGCAAAAATAATGTGTTTGGTGTAGTGGTGATATATACTGAGTAGTATTATATGACACGAAAATATCGCCACCGTTCGGGAAAAAAGAAGGAAATAGAGTGATAGTAAGAAATGTAGGGTCTGAAGAAATTTCCGATGTAACAACGGATGAAATAATAAACGCCCTACAATACATGCACAACAACAAAGAACCAGGGACGAAGAAATAACTACAGAAATGATAAAGTGTGGTTTAACAGGTGCCTCATAGAAAGTAAAGTACCAACAACCTTGGGTAAACGCCTTGATTGTGCTTATATTTAAAAAGGGAAATAAATTTAAAACGGAGAATTACAGACCCATCAGCCTATTATCAGTACTGTACCAAATCCTCACTAGATTTATAACGTATAGATTAACAAACAAATTACACAGTTATCAACCACGTGAACAAGCGAGATTTAGAAGGGGATTCAGCACTTTGGACCATCTTCAAACAATTAGATTATTAGTGGAAAAAGCAAATGAATATAAAGTCACCTTGTGGATAGCAATGGTTGACTAGGAAAAAGCTTTTGATTCGGTAAAGATATGGGCAGTTCTTAACGCCTTAAGTAACAGCAGAATCGATGAAAGGTGCATAACTTTTCTTGAACACATATATTAAAAATGCCGCAGCAGAAATAGTGCTTGAAGAAAAAACAGATAAAATCAAAATTAAAGGAGCAATCAGACAAGAAGACATGTTCAAATCGCTAATGTGGGAAAATAAAGGAATACTAATAGACGGTGAACGATTATATCACTTAAGATTCACAGATGATATCACTCTGATCGCCAACACAAAAGAAGAATTACAAGAAATGCTGATGGAATTAAATAACAAGTCTCGAGAAATAGATCTAAAAATAAATTTTCACCAAAATCAAATATTTAAACAACGAAAGTGAAGATAGCATCCAGGAACTATTAATAGAAGATAAAAGAATAGGAAAGGTACAAATATTTAGGAAAAAAAATCGAAATATCATAAAGTAATTTGAAGGCTGACTTGGATAGAAGAATCTCGTTAGCTTGGTCTGCGTTTGGAATCTACATTTAAATTGGACATCCCAAATACAGTAAAAGCCAGAGTATTCGATCAATATGTACTGCCGGTATTAAGATATGGCCCTGAAATGTGAGCTTTAAATAAAAGTATAATAAATAAACTCCATGTAACCCAAAGAGCAATGGTGAGGAGAATGCTAAATATTAGATTACAAGATCGCATTCCTAACATTGAGATACGAAAAAGATCAAAAGTAACAGATGTAATACAACGTATACGTATATTAAAATGGAATTGGGCGAGGCATGTCGCAAGGCTGAATGATAACAAATAGACAAGCCGTATAGTTGAATGGAGGCTTAGAGAACATAAGAGATGTAGAAGTAGACCACAGGGAAGATGGACGACATAAAAAGATTAGCAGGATGCAAAAAGCAAACAACAAAGCTCATTGGAGACAACTTGGCTTGGAGGCTTATTTCCGACTATGGATGGAATAAGCTAATGATGATGCTGATGATATAAAAAAAAATCATGGTCATCAAATTACAACAAAGACTGGAAACAAACTTTGTTGAAAACTCATTTGAGATGTGTTTTGTGAAATCGTTATAACTCCGTAACAAAATTTTTTATTTTTGAAACAATCAACGTACGGACCACTAATTGCGCAAGTGCGACTTGCACTTGGCCGGTTATTTATATCGGGGATTACCTATCTGTCCTCTTAATTGAATATTCTCGAACAAAAACGATTTGGGAGCAATATGCTTGGACGTTTTAAAAGGAAGTTTAGTAGTAAGCGAACCTTCGGTTTATGCGACTTGATATTTGAATTCGGTACTCATCCTATCATTTTTATCAATTTTCTCGTAAAATACGATCACAAGTTCTCCATATTTTTTATTTCTAAAATTCTACTGTGGGTAAAAAGATCTATGTTTGTAAATAAATTCTAACAATTAATTAACCATAAATTATCTAACCTTGCTTATCTTGAAATCTATGTTTGGTAATGTTTGAGTTTTCTAATATATCTTAGTTTAAATGAGCTAAATGTTCTGGAGATCTTTTTTAAACTCTCTTCTTGATTGACCAACAGGCTTTTTGTCATAATCGTTACAACTTATCTCATATATTTAACTTCTTTCACGTTTGTGGAGATATTTTTCAAGTTGTCTGATGACTTATATACTAACGTGAAGCCTACCTTACCTGCTATATTTCCAACACAAATTCATCTTATTTTTCTCACGCACAAGAAATGGGGATTTATAAATATTTAAGCTAACGTTATGCCTATGTATCAACTTATCTGTTAGGTTCTCATCATAAACATCACTTGCCCTTTACATGAAGTTAGGTTCAAATATAAAAAGAATCGTATTAAAAATATCGCTAAAATCACGTTAGTCGTTTAAGCCATCAGAGAGCTTAAAAAACTTCTTAGAAGGACCGAAGCACTTCCATAAATCCGAGAGAAATGAAATATATGAAATAAGTTGTAATAATTGTAATAAAAACTATATTGGGCAAACTAAAAGGTCGATTTAAACAAGATTTTCAGAATGTCTTGCACATTTCAGACGCAGTAGATTCGAAAAATTAATCATTGTCGAACGTGCACTTGAACATAATCATCTTAGCAACATCACAAAATTTAAGAGTAATTAAAAATGTATGAGAACAGATCATCAGACGCACACGAAAGTATTTAAATTATAAAATCTAAAAATAGTCTAAAAAAGCATGGAGAACCTATTTTTTACAGTTCTCTATACTAGTTGCTTCACTAGGACTAAACCTCCGCCTGTGATTGATCGATCCCGCTCGAATAAAACACAATTTTAGTATAAATAGTTTAGTTTCTAGTTTTAGGTTTAGTCAGTCATCGTTCCTGATAATGCTAATACATATATATATATATATATATATATATATATATATATATATATATATATATATATATATATACGAGGCTGGTTTTTAAAAGTCCGTGCAAAGTCCGAGAGATGGCACCACCGGCGAGTATCGAGGTCATGTTTAGTTAGTAGCATCTCTTGAATGAACGCACACCAAGTTTCAGCCATATTGGTCTATTTCTTTGTGTTTGGCATTCGTGTGAATCAAGGAAGTTGAGTGATTTTCAAGAAATGGACGAAAAAGAATTTCGTGTGGTGATTAAACATTACTTTATGAAAGGCAAAACGCCTCAGGAGACTAAAGAGAAGCTTGATAACCATTATGGTGACTCTGCACCTTCGATTAGAACAGTTTATAAGTGGTTTCAAAATTTTCGGACTGGCCATATGGGCACAAGTGACGCTGAACGTTCTGGACGGCCTGTGGAGGTTACGACTCCAGAAATCATTGATCAAATCCATGATATGGTGATGGATGACAGAAGAGTTAAGGTGCGTGAGATTGCTAGTGCTGTGGGCATCTCGACTGAACGGGTACATAATATTTTGCATAAACATTTGGACATGAGAAAGCTATCCGCAAGATGGGTGCCGCGATTGCTCACGCTTGACCAAAAACGGAATCGTGTGAAGTGTTGCAAGGATGGTTTGCAGCTGTTCCAGAAGAATCCGGAGGACTTTAAGCGTCGTTTCGTCACTGTGGATGAAACATGGATACATTACTATACTCCTGAGACCAAACAACAATCTAAACAATGGGTTACCAAGGGGAAATTTGCACCAAAAAAGGCGAAGACCGTTCCTTCGGCCGGAAAGGTTATCGCGACTGTCTTTTGGGATTCGCAAGGGATTATCCTCATCGACTATCTGGAAAAGGGTAAAACTATTACAGGTGAATATTATTCATCGTTATTGGACCGTTTTGAAAACCGAGCTGCAAGAAAAACGCCCGCGATTGGCCCACAAAAAAGTCCTTTTCCATCACGACAACGCACCAGCACACACCTCAGCAGTTGTGGTCGCAAAATTAATGGAAATAGGATTCCAACTCGTTTCACATTCCCCCTATTCTCCAGACTTGGCTCCCTCGGACTACTACTTGTTCCCCAATTTGAAGAAATGGCTGGCGGGACAAAGATTTTATTCAAACGAGGAGGTGATTGCAGACACTAATGAATATTTTGCAGACTTGGACAAATCCTATTATTCGGAAGGGATCAACAAACTAGAACATCGTTGGACGAAGTGTATAAGCCTAAAAGGAGACTATGTCGAAAAATAAAAAAGGTTTACCCCAAACACATAAGTAGTTTTTATTTTTGCACGGACTTTTCAAACCAGCCTCGTATATATATATATATATATATATATATATATATATATATATATATATATATATATATATATATATACAAGAATTGGTATCTCTAGCAGCTGTAGGCGTAGTAGACATAACTGTTCTCCGTCGGAGGTTGTTTAAATCACAGGCCGATATAGAAATTGTTTGGAGAATTAATAATGATTATCGGTAGGTTTTGTTAGGGTTATATAAAAAAATCAATATTAATTAGCAAAATTGAACAAAGTTTATATTTTAGCCATTATGTACTGTTTTTCATCTGTCAGTCCATTTCGAGACGTGTTTCCTCGGATCATGACTCATCAGCCCAGCTAATATCCACAGAGAAGAAAACAAAACTTACTTCACTCTTTTTTTAGTACTTAACACAGTACAAAATTAAAAAACCGTTTATTATAATTTTTTTTAGTTATTAATTTAATTTAAATTAAAAATATATTTATTCAAACATTTACAAAGAAAACATCAATTACAATTGTTATATTACGATTATTCTGAGTGATACCTTTTGCATCTTTCTATAAAATTACGCCTGGGAGTGGTTTTTTTTATGGATAGCATCTGGAATATCACGTTTTATTGACCAACAGTAAATCAGCCATCATATTCACATTTTATCGACCTTGGTATCCATAGTTTTGATGTCTTGATGAAATTGTTTTTCCTATTCTTCACTAAAATCAACAAGGAAAAAAATCCAGATGTGAATCTAGAAAGTGGAATTTTACACTCATATTGCATCCCAATTTTTGATATTTATCTAACAAATTTGCGACAATATTTTTATAATCTGGATGTTTGTAATTACTCAAAAAATTATGTACATTTTTTTAACGCAAGCCTAGCTTCTAATTTGGTAATAATCATTGTCGCTTCAAATTTGGTGGTCCAACAAAAATTCCTTCTTTTATTTTTCATCAGATAATGTAGGAAATTTTTTAGACAGGTACTTTCTTTAACGAACTGTTTTCATTAAACTTAATTTAATCTGAAGCGAAGGTAACAAAACTTTTTAAGGATCGATTAAATTTTTTTCGTAATATATTTTTGTTTCCAGCTTCAAGCTTATTCCGAGCAGTCCATTATTTTTTTACGTAGTGTAGTTGTCGTACTCTACTATCCCACTCACATAAAAGACAAGGAGATTTTGTATATCCTGATTGTTGACCTAATCACATAGATATAATTTTAAGATCTCCAAAAAGCTGTCAACCGTGATTTTGAGACTGAATTTTATTGAGTAATAATTCCAAATTTTCATAAGTCTCCTTTAAATAAACAGAGACAGCGATAGGCACAGAAGCTTCCTCACGAGAGGTCGCAT
Organism: Pachyrhynchus sulphureomaculatus; assembly: GCA_019049505.1. Lineage (NCBI taxonomy): Eukaryota > Metazoa > Arthropoda > Insecta > Coleoptera > Curculionidae > Pachyrhynchus > Pachyrhynchus sulphureomaculatus. The sequence continues at coordinate 58,124,345 of CM032452.1, forward strand.
AACTCGTGGAAAGAGCGCCAAAACTTAACAGGTTGAATTATTTTTATGAAAAAAGTGAAAATTACCACTATATGGATTTTCTTTAAACCCTGATTTGATACTATAAAACGAGTGGTGAATTTGTAATCAATATCACCGAATTAATAAAATTTTAGACAATGAAAACATGTCGGCCTGTGTAATTAGCGAAACACGTATTCAGTGCATATATTTATTTGGTATAGTGGTAATAATTTTGTATAGTGTCAAATCCCAAATCGTAATCTAATAATGATTTATAAAACCCTTTTTTTGTTTTACGCAGGTGCATGTTGCATAAAATCAGTTTTAAAATTTTGTTTGTTCCTATAATTTCCATTTAAATTTCCTTTTTAACCAATTTAGCCACAAGCTTACTCAATTAACACAGTCAACATTGTACTAAAAGTTCTCGGATTACAAGGACAAACGCATTTAAACAGAGTAAGTGGTCTATTGGAGATATTTTTAACTTTACTTTTAATGACAGTTCCAATTAAGTATTTAAATGCAGGATGAATTAAAAGGTATCTGCATAAGTATTTTATTTATTACACTAGTTTACAAGGTTTTTGTTGATAGAAGTTTTGCAAGAAGTAAAACACTACTTAAATTTCCACTAATTTTTTAACACCATGACATATTTGGCTTCTTCAATGAAGAACATCTTGCAAAACTTCTAATTATGGATTTCCACCAAGTATCGGCTGAATCAATCCAAGTGTTTTTGTTCATGAAATAAAACGTATATGTTTTGTTTATTTTAAGTGTCCCCAACTTAGAAAAAATATTTAAAAATATTAAGATATATTTTACAAAAAAAAACATTTAAAGTACAAATAAACAATTAAAAATGATAAGTTTTAGATCCTTTTTTGTAAACACTTGTATCTGCATCTCTGACAACAAAGCGACAGTAGTCTCCTAGTATGTCACGGTGCTCCTGGGTAATTTTAAATAAAAAGTCTCTGTACCCCTGAACTTTTTGGACTAAAATGTACCTGATACCTTAGGAAATCATATTCAACTCGAAAGAAAATCGAAAAAGATACACTATATTCTTTGCTACATGATATTGTTCCATATTTAGTGGTTTAGGCAGTGTATTGCAAGAGAACGCGCTAGCAGCCAACTTTTTTCCGATTTGATTCACGATTATCGTCACTGCTTATTCCTCATGTTACCTAACGTTATAAAATATAGCCTATAACCTGGCCAGAGAACATATGTATGTTTAAAAAAAAGCACGTAAATCGGATAAGTGGTTCTCCAGTGATAAGCGCGCTAACGAACAGACAGATAGACAGACAGACAGATAGACAGACAGACAGACAGAGATACGTTGCATTTTATATATATTATAGATATAATAAAATATATATCTATAACCTGGTCAGAGAACATGTATGAATTTAAAAAATCACGTAAATCGGATAAGTGGTTCTCGAGTGATAAGCGCACTAACGTACAGACAGACAGACAGAGAGACGTTGCATTTTATATATATTATAGATAAAGATTATTATTATTTTTATTATTATTATTATTATATAACCTGGCCAAAGAATATATGTATGAATTTAAAAAAAGACACGTAAATCGGATAAGTGATTCTCGCCTGATAAACACACTAATGGACAGACAGACAGAGAGACATTGCATTTTATATATATTATAGATTATACATATTCTCTGCATACATAATATTGTTCCATATTTAATGGTTTAGGCTGTGTATTGCAAGGAAACGCGCTAGCGGCAAACTTTTTTCAGATTTCATTCACTATTATCGTCACTGCTCATTCCTTATGCTACCTATCGTAATAAAATATAGTCTATAACCTGGCCAGAGAACATATGTATGTTTAAAAAAAAAAGTACGTAAATCGGATAAGTGGTTCTCCAGTGATAAGCGCACTAACGGACAGACAGACAGACAGAGAGACGTTGCATTTTATATATATTATAGATATATATCGGAAAATATTATTATATTATATATACATTGTGCGTGTATATATTAATAAAATAAAGTAAACTAATTTATTAAACACTTAAATTACACATGACGACTATTGAATTGGCAAACTGATTTTAGAAGAGAGTCATTATATTTTGGATGATCTCTATTATTTATTGTATAATTTAACCATACTTTTTTGAAATCATGATGTATACTTTCCACTGCTTGTTCACTATAAAATCCAAGACTTCTATTTGTTTTTTACAAAAGTCTAATACGTGGAAGAATATTGCATGGATTTTAGGTGTAACAGAAATTCCTTTTGATAAATATTTTTTTTAAAATATTTTCAGTACTTTCTTCATAGCTAGATACTAATTTAGTTCCAAAACAATCATGAATACTGTTTTTTAAATCCTGGAGCAATTGTACATATTTGACAATGTTCACATTTTTTTTAGCTCTTAATAAATCAATTACATGAATTACCATCAAACGAACTACCATGACATGCTACACTTCTTTCTGCATAACATTCTCTAATCCATTGCTCTACGTCTTTTTTACACGACTCATCCTTTATCATATTATTTATTATAGTATTAACTGCTCCCAGCATGAGATGTAGTTCAGGAGGAGGTATTAAATATAGAAGTTCTCTATTGTATGCTTCGAAGGATACCGCCATATTAATACAGTTTTTAAAAAATTGCGCTAATTTCGGTTTTGATCCAGCTTTCAAGTATTCATTATAGTTGTCTATTAAATGACTAATCGTTCTATTAGTTCCTCTCAAGTGCAACTCAGTTAACTCTGCAGTACACCATGTACACGGAAATTTGCAAGAGTGACTGCCAATACCACTGATCAAATTAGCTAGCTTCAAATCGGTAGCAATAGTAGCACCAAGGTCGAGTAATGAATTTAAATTAAGCATTCGCCAAATCTTACTGATATTATTATGATTTTCTTCCGTTTTTTTTAATTTTGGAGCAACAGCTAGAAGAAATATTTTTTTCACACCTGAATCCTTGAATACTTTTTTTCGACGTAAATTTTTATCAGTCGTCAAATTATTTTATTTCATCGGATTCAAAATCTTCTAACAATTGAATAGACAAATATACTTTAAAAAAACCTCCGCCGTCTATACCAATTTTAAAATGAACATGTTTATTTAAAATTTGTCTCCAAAACATAATTAACTAAGCCCATAACGTCATTACAATACACAAGTGCTTCTGCAACTGGAGTTTTAATTGTTGTCTTACATTGTATAAATTCAAACTTTCCCACGTTGAAATAATCATCTAAATCATGATTTTTTGCAGAAAGTTTTGTAAAAATATTTTTATCAAATAAATTTTTATTTCTAGTCATTTTTCTGATTGACGAAAGAAAGTATTTTGTATTTTTGATACTTCTCCTACCGAAATAGGAACGTTCTTCGCAGTGTCTTTGGATTTAAGCAAAACTTTTAAAGCCTTACCTCGTTCTTGAGAAAGAAGAATTATATTTTTACTGCTGCTGTTATCCTCAGTATTGATTTTTTGTTTAATTAATGAAGACGAGATATGATCCCTTTCTTTATCTTTAACATTATCGTATTTGCTTTTACAAATATGCGAAATACCTCTACAAATTACGGCAAAGCACTTCGTACACCTTTTCTCCACATTCTTGATATTTCTTTCTTTTCTTTTTTCTGCATTACTGATTTTCTACTTCTTATTAAAACACAAAGATAACAATTGCACTGAATATTATTACTGCTTGATCTAGTATCTCGAAAATTAAATTTTGAGTAGTCTCGTAGACTAAATTCAACACCTCTATATACTTTTGCATAACACTTACTACAAACAACAATGGTTGGCGCAGTAAAGTTAATTTTAAAATTAACTATTCCTTCTATTTTATCTTCCAATTTTCCTTTAATTGGAATCATACTCTTATGAGAACAAAGACACAGCAAACAACATTTTTTTCGATTATCTTCGTGTGTCGACAAGTTATACTTTTTTTTACACAAGAGCACGGCATTTTAAATTAATTTAACAACTGTACTTAAGCGAAAAGAAACTTTGATTTTTTGACTAGATGCCTCGAGCAGTGTTGGGTATAATATAACAATATATAAAGGAATGAACTATGATGACTTTGACTATATACAATTTTATATTTATTTAATTTTATTATATTCTCTATTACATTTTTTTTCATTTTTTATAAATTAAAAATAAACTTTTTGATATATCTAAAAAAGTGTATCTTTTTCGATTTTCTTTCGAGTTGAATATGATTTCCTAAGATATCAGATACATTTTAGTCCAAAAAGTTCAGGGGTACAGAGACTTTTTATTTAAAATCACCCAGGAGCACCGTGATGTTCTGATCCCAAAAATCTTGATAATGTTGCTCAAATAGTTTTAGATCCTGATGAAACTGCTCGCCATGTTATCACTCATACTTCCAAGGTTTTCCGAAAAAAAATCCAGATGAGAATGCAAAAAATGAATTTTGAGCAACATGTTCACACCTATCGTAATTCTGTAATAAATTTGCAACGATCTCTTAATAATTGTCATTTTTTCTATTACCTAAAAATCTCGAACATTTTAAAGGAATTCCAGGCAGCCTTTTCAACGCCTGTCAAATGGCTCTTAAATGTTTTATCATCCAAAATTTTCCTGATTTGAGGATCTACACTACCGTCAGAAAGTATTTGCCCACCTAGAAATTTCAATGTAACTGCCAAAATTTAATTCCTAATTAAACCCTTTTATTATATTAGGTAAATTTAATTATTCTTAACACGTGTCCATCATAAAATTGTTTAGATAAGCCTTTTTGGTGAAATCACAAATTAAACGCCAATTAGAACAAATTTCCAAGTTTTGTATGATAATCGTTTTGAGGCGATTTCTGAGAATTCCAATTGAAGTAAGAACTCATTTCAAGTTTCTAGGGTTTATGGAAATTCCTAGTGACATTTTAGGATAAAAACTGTGCTATAAATAGCATTACCTTTTTGGAAATTAACCGTTCGCCAACAGTACTTTGTCATTGATACAGGCTCAATTGTTTTGTGAAAATGCCAAAAACGAAAGAAGTTTTCGTTTAAAATCGGGCTCTGATAATTGCGAGACATTAAAATGGTTACTTGAGTCGACAAATCCCGAATGATATGCGGATGCCAAGGAGAACGGTGGACTACATCGTAAAAAAATTGTCTGCGGGACATTGAATTCTCAACTAAAAACGTCCTGGACAGACAGACGGAGCTATAACAATGTTCAGCAGACGTAATCGCCGCCTAACCGCACCAGAAATCATGGCTCAAGTAAACCTGGAGCGGCCTAGAATAAACGATTAGAATGGGCCCGAGAACATGAAAAGTGGACATCAGAATAATGGAATTCCGTCCTTTGGAGCGACGAATCTAAATTCGACGAGTTTACGTGCGGCGGTCAGCTGGAGAGGGGATGTTGGAAGCCTGTTGCCTACAGTAAAACATGGTGAAGGTTCAGTAATGGTTTGGGGTTGTTTTGGCAACGGTTAAGTTGGAAAAATCTTTAAGATAGAAGAAATCATGCGAAAAGAACAGTATCAAGAAATTTTGCTAACTCAAATGCTTCCTTCTGGAAGAGATATTTTTCATCATGATAACGACCCTAAACATTCTGCTAAACAAATTAGAGAACTTTTGGACCAATAGAAATCCGATGACGTCCTGGAAGTGATGACTTTGCCTCCACAATCGCCCGACTGGAACCCCATCCAATTGCTGTGGGACTATTTGGACAAGTGTATTTGAAATCTCAATCCAACATCAGAAAATCACTTGTGGGAACTTTTACAAGCAGAATGGGTTAAAATAACCGAAGAAACTACTGGACAGGATGCCGAAACTCTGTAAAGCGGTAATTAAAAACAAAGGAGGTCCCATAGATATGAAAAATCATGAATATTTTTCTGATTTTCTAGACTGTAAATAATGTGAAAATAAATAATAATTCATTGAAATTAAAAAATATATATATTATCTGGGTTTTCGTTGTCTTGGGACTGAAATAACTAGGTGGGCGAATACTTCCCGACGGTAGTGTATGAATATTCCTTCTTTTAGTTTAGCCTCAGGAAGATTCGTGAATACCCTGCGTAAGTACAGAAACGCTAGCTGTTTTTAGTGTTCCGTACGGAACACTTATAAGATCACTTCGGTGTCTGTCCGTCTGTATGTCCGTCTGTCTGTCCGTCTGTCTGTCCGTCTGTCACACCTCCGATTTTCTCCGAAACTATTTGTCATAGAAAGTTGAAATTTGGTAGTAATATAGGAATTGATGGCCTCATCAGAGCCATGTAGTTTTGAAAGTTAAATTTTGACTTAAGGGGTTAGTTTTGGGGGGTGAAATCGGAAGTGAAAAAAAATTTTTTACTAGGTAATCGAGTGTGGTGTCAAATAAAAGCTTGTGAAAACACGAGTAAAAAACTATATATAATGTAATACTTGCGCGCACTTTTCTTTGTATTATTTTTAAAAAATCGCGAAAAATCGCTGTCCACCAGCCTTATCTCGGAAAGTACATATCAAAAAATTTTGAGAAAATTCTGGAATATTCTCCACGCGGTGTAGATTGAACGAAAATTATCACGAGTGCATTACCTGCAATAATTTATCTGGTATATAAAAAAAAAAAACAGAAATTTCAATGTCATCAATTTTCAGTAAAGATTGGAAATAAACTTTGTTGAAAACTTATTTGGGGTGTGTTTTGTGAAGTCACTGATCATTTTATATCACCGTAACATAAATTTTGACTTAAGGGATTCGTTTTGAGGGGTGAAATCGGAATTTTTTTTTACTAGGTCATCGAGTGTAGTGTCAAATGGAAGCTTGTGAAAACACGAGTAAAAAATATATATAATGTAATACTTGCGCACACTTTTCTTCGTATTACTTTTAAAAAAATCGTGAAAAATCGCTGTCCCCTACCTTATCTCGAAGAGTATTGATCAAAAAATTTTGAAAAATTCCTGGAATATTCTCCAATATAGATTGAACGAAAATTATCATTACCTTTAATAATTTATCTGGTATAGAAAAAAAAAAACAAAATTTTAAGGTCACCAGTTTTCAGTAACGATTGGAAACAAACTTTGTTGAAAACTCATTTGGGGTGTGTTTTGTGAAGTCACTGATCATTTTATAGCACCCTAACAAATTTTTTTATTTTAAAAACAATCAACGTACGGAACACTAATTGTGCAAGTTCAACTTGCACTTGACCGGTTTTTTTTTATTAAGTCTAACTTAACGTGAAGCGGTGGTAATATAATTTTTTTTTAACCAAATACGTATTTTTAATTTTCATTTTACCTGGAACATGTTCGGTTCTAACAGACCAAAATTTCTTTTTATAGTGATCCTTCTTTGCCTTCGAGTCCCAGAAGCACAAGAAGCAACAGTACTTTGTATAGCCACCTTGCAAACCCAAGAGCATACAGATGACTTTTAGGTCACCACAGATATACCAAGTGTGACATTCATATTTGATCAGTTACATTAATATCGATATTGTTTCATAGGTTCCTTTACAATTCACTGCATGACCTATTGGGATAGAAGGCTTTTTATTTCCGTTGTGCAAAAGAACAGCTTTGAGGCTTATCTTCGAGGAATCTATAAAAAGGCGTCATTCTTCTGAGTTGTATGGTTGTTTCATTTCTTCGAACAATCCATTATCATGACAATAACAAAATTTATTTACTTTTGTAAAAAAAGCACTATAGGTCTAACTCCTAGAGCGATAAATACTCTTGTGTCAGGATCAAGCAACTCCCACTGCTTGAACCTTGAGGCAAATAATTCACTTTTAGACATAGACAACTGCAAATCTCTTATAAGATCGTTGAATTCAGACTGAGTTATCAAATATGGAATACTGCTCGATATAGCTGTGATCTTTCGGGTTTGGTCACTTCTGCCGGGTGGTGTGTGAACTGGTAAATCCTTTGAATGATGCACAGGCTTAGACACTGATGGAACATCTGCATATTCTATTTTATCTTTATTTTTGAAACCAAAAGTTTTAGTCAAGCAAAAGTAACAGTCGGTTTTGGGGTTAGTTGGCTCTCTCCAGATCATTGGTTTACCAAAGTTCAAAGATCTGTTTTTACCTGAATACCAGTAGTTGAGGATCTGTCTGCAGTTTGTGCAAACCACATGAGGAACCCAGTATTTATCTTCATATGACACCGGAAATCCAAAATAATGTAAATAGGCGTTTGGTCGTGAGTTTCTTATAGGATAGTCTCGATTTAACTGAACTATTTTGCCACAACAGCAACGGTTTAGATTAATTTTACACACTGTAGGCGACATTTTAGAACAATCTTTTGTATTTACTTCACTTCGTTGTTTATAGAAACAAACAAAGAAAGCATTACAACTACTGCGAGTAGATGAGAAACAGAAACGGTTTTATCTGAGAATTATGACGTGCTAGCGGAAAACAAAAATACTTTAGTAACTAGCCTACTTAGCTTATTCAAAAAATATATGTTTCGTTCCATGAACAAAAATTAGTATTTTTTTGTAAAATAGTGTTATCAGTACATATATTTGTCAGTACGTTTTGCTAAATGAGAAATTAAGTAAAAAAAAAATGAACATTTTCACAATCGTTTGATAACACAGCCCCACAAAAAAAAAGTGGGGTATACTTTTGATGCGATATCTCAGATCCGTAGTATTTTTGCCCGCTGATCACGAATCTGACGTCAGAATATCGCCATCACATCTCAATTTTTTTCTAACCTCAAAAAATAGGTAAAAATTAGTAAAAATTAAGAAAAATATACTCCTAAAAAATTGATTCAAGCTTTTTCATGAATCCAAAGATGTATTAATATGTATTCGGACACGCTAAGCTAATATTCATCGGTTGGATTAAGCCATACAGTTCTGTTTTCTTTCTAACCTCAATAAATCAGACAGATATAGTGCTTCTCGAATGCAAAAACGAATTCAAATTAAAATTCAACCGATTCTTACCAAATTTGGTACACGGGGGTTTTTCTGGGTTGCTGATCATGAATCTGAGGTCGGATTTGCAAAATTCAAAATGGCGGATCCAAGATGGCGGACAAAATTTTTGAAAACCAACCGATTCCTACCAAATTTGGTATACAGTTGGGGAATCCTCAAACCTAATACTCATGAACCCTAAACCCTGAACCTCAAAAAATAGACCTCAATAACCCAGTAAGTTTAAAAATGAGACCCAATGAACTCAAAACCAGGACTTTTAAACCATATACTCTCAAATAGTAGACCCTTAAGCCCTAGAATTGCGAAGGTTAGACCCGCGCCTAACTTTCCTTTTTTTGGCTGCATCTTGTTCTTTTTTCCGGGAATGACCTATTCAAAGGCTTTCTGCTCAAACGCTTTTGAGGACTTGTTTCTCTTTTTAGCGACCAGCAATAGTCCGCTAGCATATGGTCATCCCATCGTCCTTGATACCGATTTTCTATGATTTTCAGATCTTGGTGAAAACGTTCCCCTTGCTCCTCACTGTAGTTACCAAGATTATCTGTGAAATCATCGATGTAGGAGTCCAGGAAATGTAATTTTAGATTCATTAAGCAACCTAATGTTTGAAAATTTTTTACCATTTTCTCGACTATTTCTTTGTACTTAGGACTTTTATTATTTCCCAAAAAGTTTTGTTGCGACTTCTTTAAAACTAAGCCAAGCAGCTTTTTCAACTTTATTCATTTTAGTAACAAATAATGAATCTTGAAACAATTTTCTTATTTGTGGCCCGTCAAATACGCCTGCCTTAATTTTAGCTTCAGAAAATTTCGGATATTTTTTATGCAAATATTTGAAACATGGGCCGTTTGTATCTAATGCTCTCGTGAATTGCTTCATAAGTCCAAGCTTAATGTGAAGCGGGGGAATAAGAACTTTTCCTGGATCTACCAATGGTGGAAACAATACATTATTTTCACCAGGAGTGAACGATTCTCTTGTTGGCCAAATTTTTTTCTTATAATGAAGTTCCCTGTCTCTGCTATTCCACAGACATTTATAACAGGGATAAAGTGTAAACCCTGACTGTTGGCCAAGCAATATTGTTACAATTTTCAGATCTCCACAAATTTTCCCAGTTATGATCAGCATATTTTATTTTTATCAAAAGCTGCTTCATTTTTTCATATTGCTCTTCCATAACTGTGGAATGAGCAATCGGAATGGGAGCGTAAACATTGGTATTATGCAGCAAAACTGCCTTAATGCTCCGTTTAGAAGAATCAATGAACAGTCTCCATTCTTCAGGATCGTATGAGTTATTTTGAAATTCATCCATTAGACCTTTTACATCGGTACAATATGAAAGTGACAATTCCTCGTCCATTGTGAAATATTTTCGAAATTCTTCATCTCTGTTTCTATAATAAGAAATCGTAGCTTCTGGCTTAAGTAAATGTCTTTTCTTTAAAAAGGAAGCAAGATGCTCTGAACCATCTTTGGATAAGCCTAAGTCTCTGACTAGATCACTAAGTTCTGACTGTGATACGAGTATTGGTTCTGGTTTACGGTTGTATGGTAGAAATTCTTTATCTGTGTCACTAGTATATGATAGGTTGTCACTAGAACATTCATTAGTAACAGTGTTTGAATCTATTTCGACAGTCTCAATGTTTTCGGCATGAACTGTTAAGGTGAAATCATTTGTTTCCATAACATCAGCATCAAGTGGTTCAGGGGGCGGAATTAGTTTAGTTGGTCTTGTTACTGTCGAAACATCGTTATAAGTAATAGTGCTTTTATTTTTTCGGTTATGCCTAGATACAACATTCATACAAAAGTAGCAATCATTTTCACTGTATGGTCTATTCCATATTGCTGGTCTGGAATATTTAATCGCCTTCTTATTGATGTACAACATTATTTTGCAAGAACTGCAAATGATGTGGGGAACCTAATCTGTATCCTGGTGCTGTATTTCAATGTTAAAACAATCCTTATATAAGGTTTTAATCTTATCCGTTATCGGTGACCCCATTTTACTCAATACGTGTTGACAGCAAATATAACAAAATGAATCACTGTTTTTATCGCACTTATGAAAAGTCCTTGTACCGTGAGACCGTTTTCTTGTAGCATTATACTCTACATGAGCCAAGTCACCTACACATGAAGAGCTACGGTCGCTGGATGACGACGGCTGCGGGCCCGCTTTCCCACCCTGACCAACCGCCGATACTGGGTTTCCGAGTCCCTGCATCGTAATTCTCTTTCTTCTACCTGCCATGACGGCATCTAAGCCGTTATCCAGGGACTCTGCCGGCTAGTGGAGTAACACCGTTGCCCACCGTCACCACGTGGAGGTGCCCTGGATGCAGGTAGAAGAATAAAAATCGACCGATGAATTTTCTCGGCGTTCAAAATGGCGCGAAAACATCTGCCATCTTGAATTTTGCAAATCCAACCTCAGATTCGTGATCAGCGACCCAAAAAATCCCCGTGTACCAAATTTGGTAAGGATCGGTTGAATTTTAATTTGAATTCGTTTTTTGCATTCGAGAAGCACTATATCTGTCTGATTTATTGAGGTTAGAAAGAAAACAGAACTGTATGGCTCAATCCAACCGATGAATATTAGCTTAGCGTGTCCGAATACATATTAATACATTTTTGGATTCATGAAAAAGCTTGAATCAATTTTTTAGGAGTATATTTTTTCTTAATTTTTACTAATTTTTACCTATTTTTTGAGGTTAGAAAAAAATTGAGATGTGATGGCGATATTCTGACGTCAGATTCGTGATCAGCGGGCAAAAATACTACGGATCTGATATATCGCATCAAAAGTATACCCCACTTTTTTTTTTGTGGGGGCTGTGTAATGTATAAAAACTACAGAGAGTTTAGCAAAAAGTACCTTTATTTCCTCGAGTTGTTTTAATCTGTTTGTGTTCCATCTTTTAATTAAAACTAACTGTGAATCGCTCAAACTTTTACCTAGAGAAAGTAATTCAAAGTTGACATTAACATACTAATTAAACCATGTTACAAGTCGTCATAGCATCGATGTGGCGATATTAGTATATCACTTTCTTCCCTACAGGGTCTGCATTTTGTAATTTCACCGCTCCATTTCTCGGTTACCTGCCTATCTGCCATTTGAGGGAATTTCTCCGTTAGATTGTGTCCGTAATTATGGTTTTCTGATTCACTATTGGTTAATCTTATGGTCGCTCAATGTTACATTAATATTTTTCTTACCACAGCTCTGGAGTGTTTCTGTAGTTTTTTATTGTTTACAGCGCAAAAATTATTTTTCGAGCTGCTGTTGAGTACAATCATGAAACTAGTTGTTGCTGCCCGTGGCTCAGTGGCGTATTAACTTGCTTGAGGTGCAGAGGGTCTAGGATTCCAATCCCGGCATGTCAGTATACTTTATTTATTAATTTATTTAAGTATATTTCGCCTGGCCACGTTGTGGCGTGTTAACTAATTGTCCTCTCGTTTGGGCGCAATTTTGTAACGTCAAAAAAAAACGCCCGCACGTTGAAGCGCAATTTTGATACGTCTTAACTTCTTTGCTTTTAATAAATATATTATTTATTAAATAGAAGTCGTTAATTGTCCCTTACGTATATCTTAATTTCTGAGAATGGATTGAGTGGATAATAATCTTGAAAGAACTAAAGAAATTAGACATAAACTAGCTCAGTTTTTTTAGAGAGATTATGGATAGGAGATAATTTGTGTACGTCTTTTGAAAATAGTCTCTATAGTTGTTCAAAATTTTGGTTATACAGATTTTTGGGCACCATTAATTTTAAAATAAAAAAAATCTAACTTCAGCTCAAAAAATTAAAAAATACTGAAGGGTTATGTAGTTGTTGAAAAAAAATTTTTAATATTGTACAACCGTTGTGTCCTGAAAGATAAAAGGATGATTCAGTGAAACGTTTCAAAAAGATAAAAAAGGGTTTATTAAATGACAAAATTAAAAGTTCTAACTTCGCTATACTTAAAATTACTATTACTACTAAATAAAATCCCTTAGTCTAGTAGATGGTACGATTATATAGAGTCTTTAAATCAGGATTCTAATTAAGGCTTAGCTAAACACGATGTTAAAAGTTCGTGGGATTAATTTCACGTGTTACCCGTTTTGAATAGACGATGTAAACGCACTTGTCAGCAGGAAGCTAGACCTATGGATTGATATACTGATGAATTACGGTTTTTCTATGAGTTTTTGGCCTGTCCTGGTGAGATACTCATAACACTGATGTGTCCACATTGGCTACCCTAGTTCCTTTTGGGCTGCTAAACATTTCTTGATCTCTAAAGGTCTGGGAATAAGCAGGATATTTCAAGGAAAGGCCTTGAACTTGAAAACTAAAACCGTCTCTGCACTACCACATCACTACTAAACGAGTACGGCAACGTGATAAAAAAGCCTACTGGGCGGCTTACTGAAAGAAAAGCCCTCTCTGGCTACATGATCAAAAGGAGAGCTCACTGCGGCTCTATGATGGGAAAAAAAGCCCCTATATTCATGCCATCCGGACCCTTAAATATTTTTCTCCCTTCCTTAAAATCACGTCTTCAAGATGGCTACTTCCCGGGTAAAAATTTTTAGCCAATCGGACGCATTCGATGCAAATTAAATAGGTCGAGTAGGTAACCCGCAATGCACACTGTAAAATAAACGGCTCAAAAATTCAAAACACTCTTTTAAACTACACTGCTTAAAAGTTAGTAAGTAAGTAAAGTAAAGTAAAAAAATATAAATTATAAGTGGAAATAGTGTCATAACATGATCTGAAAATCTAGGAAAAAATGAATGTTACAAGGTACATAGATAGTAGTTGTTTACAAAAATGCAATAACGTCCATGGCAGCACTACCGCGTCGTCTAAAAGGTGCCGTGAAATACAAAAATGTATGTTTCGGTACTTGGAGAACATTGACGGGTAGTATGACATCCCCACCGGTATCCTCAGGATATGAAAAAGGGTAAGATTCCTACTCAGACAGGGAGGTGGACAATAAAAAAAATAGTTTAATATGTCATTTTAAAGCTCATTTCCTGATATTAATTTTAAATTTTAGAAATTGACAAATAATTGAGATACGACATTTTATTTAGAGAGAGAAAGCTGGAATTTTTCACGAAAACTTAACACAAATGCCGCAGAATTGTTTAAAATGAAGAGAAGAGGTATGAGAATGATTGCTTCACAATAACACAAATTTCCAAAAAGCATGAAGATGGCAAACACACGAGAAGATCAACATTAATTTAAACGACAGAAATCATTCATAGAATTTGTGAATTGATTGCTGATGAGTGAAATACATTACAAAATGATGAACGAAGAGTTAAGCATCAACATGGAAACAATTCGATGATTTTTAAAGTTCTGTGCAAAACAGATGTTTGGCAGGAAACCCCATAAAACGAGCTATAAAATTTATTCAAATCACTATTAAATCAGTTTAAAAAGTACATTAAATTAGGAAGAATATATTGAATAAGAAAAAAACCGGTGAAGTGCAAGTTGAACTTGCCCAATTGGTGTTTCGTAATTGAAGATTAAAAAAAAAAAAAAAAATTTCTCAAATTCCTTGAAAATTGCGGTCAGAAAATTAATTTGGGTAAAAATTACGTACTGTGCTACTTAAAACCCATTTTTTGCAAAATTCGACTTTATTTACCTACACAAAATAGACCCCAGTTTCGGCTATAACTTGCCAAATCTCTTTCCCACGAGCATTTTTTTGAGGTTTGAGAATAGATAATAGTCGCTGGGGGCCAAATCTGAAGAATACGGTGGATGAGGAAGCAATTCAAACTTCAACTCATGCAATTTGGCCATCGTAACCATTGACTTGTGACACGGTGCATTATCTTGATGAAAGAGCACTTTTTTCTTGTTCATTTGGGGCCGTTTCTTTGCGATTTCTGCCTTCAAACGCACCAATAACTTTATATAATATTCTTTGGTTTTACCCTTCTCAACATAATCGATGAAAATTATTCCACGCGCATCCCCAAATACAGAGGCCAACACCTTCTCAGCCGACTGTTGTGTCTTTGGTCGCTTCGGACGGCTTTCATCGGCTGCTGTCCACTCAGCTGACTGCCGATTTGATTCCGGTGTATATTAGTGGATCCATATTTCATCCATTGTCACATATTGCATGAAAAAATCCTTTTTATTGCTCTTAAACAGGTCCAAACAGTGATCAGAATCATCAACACGTTGTTGTTTTTGGTCCACTGTGAGCAAACGCAGTATCCATTTCGAACAGAGCTTTCTCATGCCCAAATGTTCATGCAAAATATGACCAACACGCTATCTATGATATCTTTAGGGTGTCAGCTATCTCACGTAATTTCATTTTACGGTCATCATGTACGACCGCGTTTAAATTCAGCATACTAGTAAATAGTGAGTGATTTTTCAGGGGCCCAGAGTCCCCGTGACACTTATCAAGTCATTTCTTTGCGTGAACGGTATTTTTTGCCATCAAAAAATAATGTTTAATCAACACACGAAATTCGAATTTTTTCCTTTGTTTTGAAAATATCAAAAGTAGTGTCACTAAAACCACTGTAACTTGTAAACTAACCTTCAAATTGTCCTGAAATTTTGTCACGTATCGTTTGAAAGTTGGTACTTCCTAAAAATCATATGGAATTTTTGAAAAGAGCGACATCTATGTGTCAGACGAAAAACTTTTCAGCCTACGTGTTATCATATGTATAGCATCTTAACTACCTAATACCCAATAAATCAATCTAGCTCAATCTGGAATCACGTAATTAAAGTGTAAAACAAATATTTACTGACTGGGGCATCAATTCCTATATTTGTGCCAAATTTCAATTTTTCATGTCAAGTAATTTCGGAGAAAGTCGAGTATGGCAGACGGACACCGAAGTGATCCCATAAGTGTTCCGTACGGAACACTGAAAATATTATATTTCTATTTTTGCTTTGAAATAAACTATTTCAAAAGCTTACAACCCAAAAAATTATAATTTTAAATTAAAACACAATATAGATTGATATCCTAATTTGATAATTTCAAATATTACACAAAAATGAGTGAACGTATCCTGACAAAATTTTTTACGAAGACAAAATGAATTATGGATGGGAATGTAGGCTACTGTATTCAGGCCGTGCCTATAATGAACTGTCATTTAATTGCATGAATCTGAACTGCATATACTGAAAATTGATCAGGGTTGTCAAAGCTTTGTGTACTGCACAATAGTGTCAATAATGTCATAATTGCTCTAATCCAATAGCTTTTTTTAATACTTTTATGTTAGCTGTATTTTGTGAAGTAACAATATTTAGTAAGTACTACAACATAGTTGAAGTAAAGCCGCAACCTAAAACGTTTACTATATGTACAGAAACATTTTTTAAATGCCCAACCTAATTCACTATTTTCTTATTCTACATACTAAGAGAATTTTTTCAGTACTGATCTTAAATTTTTATGAGGAAGTCAAATAAAATAACGAAAAATTTTCCACTTGACAAATTTGACAGATTACAACATTACTTGAGAGAGACCATCATTAAATCAGAAATCCATAATAGATTATATTATAACTAAAGTTCAATCTACGTTTAAGATATACGACACCATAGTTAAGATAGGAGCCAGCTGGGACACAGATCACCATCTGACCACTAAAATAGTGTACCCTTTTTCATCAGAAAACGAAAAGATTTACGAACTTATCCCACAGACGAAGACAAGATAGAAACAAAAATGAAAAGATACAAAACTTATCTATTTCAACACGAAAGTATTAAAGAGCTTTATCAAAGAATTACTTACACTGGAACCAACCGAAGATATAGAGCAAGAATATGAACGCATTAAAAAAGTGATCCCCAGGGTGGCACAAGAAACTTTAGGAGAGTATAAGTGGGAAGAAAAAAAAACATGCAGATATTATATAACAGAAGAATCAAAAGAACTAATAGAGGAAAAAAATAGATTACACCAAAAATATTTAACATACAAGTCAGAAACTACCCGGGCAGAATATAAAGAAAAAATAAAGAGGTACGTTAGAAAATAAAAAAAGAAAAACATGAATACTGGGAACGAAAATGTGCACAGATTAACACGTATATTGGAGGAGCACAATCGACAGAAGTGTGACAAACCATGAAAACTATGAAAACGAACAACAAAGAATGCCGTAAATTTAATACTCCTGGAAGAATGGAAAAATTATTACGAAATATTACTAACTGAAAACAGACAAGAATTCCTTAGTATAGAGGACTATGAATCAGAAGACACAGAAGGAAAGGACTGGGATGAAATACCCATGGAGGAAGTACAAGCAAATCTAAAAACGATGAAGAATGGAAGAGCGGCCGGACCAGGTGATATCTCTGCAGAAATGATTAAAAGTGGAGGTATAACCATGTGGAGAACAATAACTAGCTTAATTAATAATTGTATATCACAAGGAAGAACACCTACTGAATGGAAAAAAAGTTACATTTCATCAATCTATAAGAAAGGAAATAGAAAAGACCCTAATAATTATAGAAGTATATGCGTTACAAGCACTATGAACAGAATAGAATAAAAGAAATAATTAAAGGAAAGATATCCGAAAACCAAAGCGGATTTACTCCGGGCCGGTCGTGTATAGACAACTTATTTACTTTACAACAATTGATAGAAAAGAAGATCCAAAAAGATGACGAAGTACATAAGACCTTTATAGATCTTAAGAAGTCATACGATAGTGTAACGAGAAATAAACTTTGGCATGTCTTGAGAACAGTAGGGATAAAAGAAGGGATGATAACAACAATAAAAGAGTTATTTAATGAAAATATAGGGTATGTGAAACAAGGACGCTATCTCTCGGAAGCTATCCACATTATAAAAAGTCTAAGACAAGGATGTTGCCTTTTATCAATCTTATTTAATATATTTGTAGACAACGCTCTAAAGAAATGGAACCGCACTTGCCAAAGCATGGGCATCCCCATTAGTGATAAACACCTATTATCGTTAAACTTTGCAGACGACCAAGTAGTAATAACCCAAGATGCATTCGATATGGAATATGTATTGAAGAGATTATACACAGACTACAAGGAATGGAGACTAGAGGTGAGCCTTCAAAAGACGGAGTATATGGTTATGAACTCGGAAATAGAATTTGATGTCTTAATTAACAACGATACACATGTCAAACAAGTCAAGGAATTTAAGTATCTAGGAGTACTGATTGACAACAAAAATGATATAGGTAAAAAGGAAATACAGAATAAAATACAAAAAGCCAGGAAGATTGTAGGAGCTCTTAACTCAATATGGTGGGATCAAAACATAACTACACAAAACTAAAAGAGAATTTGAAGAATAATGGTAGAATCGGTTTTAAGTTATGGTAGTGAACTGTGGGTAATGAAAGAAGAGGATAAAAGAAAAATAACGACGATAGAGATGGATTACCTGAGAAGAAGCGCCGGAGTGTCCAAATTCCAACACATAACAAACCAAGAAATACGCAATAGAACAGCAGCAACAGAAACAATTATACAAAGAATAGAAAATAGAGGATTATAATGGTTTGGACACGTACTCAGAATGAACGATACAAGATGGCCCAAAAGGCTCTAGACATGGAAACCCCCGGGAAGAAAAAAAAGGACGAACACGTAGATCCTGGAATGAAGATATGAGACAAGCCATGAGGTCACGAGGAATGGACGAAGAGATGGCGAACGAAAGAGAGGTTTGGAGAAGGCGAATGGGAACACAGCACTTAGTTGTATAATTGTTATATATTACTTGTGTATGTATACAGTTAAACCCAAATATATATATATATATATATATATATATATATATATATATATATATATATATATATATATATATATACACAACGCCAACTGAGATCTTTTTAAAGGACACCCTCTACATACAGTATTTTTCAGTCAATATACAAAAACATATAACATTTAATGTTTATCTAATTATTTTTCTCAGATTTTCCTATCTATTCCTTCTCTCCAGCTTTGTCGTGTTCATTCTCTTCTTCTCCTACCCTGTGGTGTCCAATTTAATACCTGTTTCAGGAGTCGCTGCTCTGGCATTCTTTACATGTATCCGGATCATTTAAACTGTTTTATTTTTAGGTTTTCTATTCTACTATGGGAAACTTTCATTATCTCTTTAATTTTGATGTTAGCTACATGCTCCAGCCTTGAGTTTTCGGCTGTTCGCCTCCAATAGTCTATTTGTGTCGCCTGCATTGTTCTTTCGGTTGACGCTTCCAACTACCACACATCGCTACCGTAAGCCTCAATACTTTTAATTATGGTGTCATATATGCGATGTTTGTTTGCTTTGGATATGCTTTGATCCCACAGTACACTATTTAGTTATGCAATAGCTCTTCGTCCCTTAGTGTTTCTGTACTTGATAGCGTCATCCATCGTCAGTCAGTTGCATCCCCAGATATAAGTACTTGCTAGAGTTTCTTATTTGCTATCCCTCCTCAAATATTATGTGTTGTCGTGCTGCACTTATTAACAACCAGCAAACATACAGTTGAAAATACTAGTGTTTTAAATTCCGTCTGTGCGTGTGTATGCTGATAAATTAGTACGACGTAAAATATATCTAATTGTAATACTAGAAGATCAAAAGATGTTATAAAACAATGTAAATCCAATAAATCAGACGTAACACAGATTTCAGTCAAATGATTATATAACCCAGCTGAACAAAAATTCCAGACACACATTGAAAAGCAGCCATTAAGATTTAAAAAAGCAAACGATAGAACTGTATCAGTGTTAGAAAATTGGCGGAAAATATAATCAAACATACAACAAACTGTCCTAAAAGAACTAAAGGCTTGTGAAGAAAAAAATATGGAGTATAATAAAGAAAGTAAAATAAACACTCTGAAATACACGGAATTCAATAAAACAACGATATAATGTACAGATTGTTCACGTAGAAACCGACGAACACAGAAGATTCAAAATCTTCAAAAGAAACATAGCTCCAAAAAGAAAAACGTACAAGTTGAAAAATAGACGAGGAAATAGGAGTATAGTAAACGTCGGTATGCTCGAAAGCTCTATACTACTTTTTTCTCATTCACATTAACGCTCCGCTGAAAAGAACCAGGAATTCAATCTACAGCTTTGCAGATGATAGTGCGCTTATTTCTTCATTCACTTTGAAGGCTCAAATATCGGCTCGGCAAATATCCGCAGACAGTAGAAAGTCACACAGGCTAACAAAGGCCTGGAAGAAATTCTATTTTAGGGTGAGGGTATCCAAGCAAAATTTAACGCCGCAAAAATCCAGGCGGGAGTTTTTTCTAAAAAACTTAACATTACTGAGCGCGACATGGCTGTATCGGGATTTCTCTGGAGCACGTGTGCTATGCCTATAAAAAAGGCAGAAAACTAAACTAATGATCACGAAAATAATCACGACAGTGAATAGTACAGATTCTTACCGATCCTTATTGTAACCTTTTTTAAGACATCTACAAGGGCCTCCTTTAAGTTTCTACAAAACAACCACTAGATGGCGCTATTGAGATATGTCATTGCATTGTTGTAAAATTTGGCAGTTGTTACTATTATAACAGTTGCAGCTCAGAAATTGGCCAAGTAGTTTCTTTACAGTGAGCGTTTAAAAAAAACATTTTTGTGAACAAATGAATATTTCACATGAAGGCTTCCGTTAGATGATTTTTTACGATTTTTATAAAGGCCTAACTCAACAACAATGCCTCAAATCGTTTCGTTCAACTTTTGGTAATGGATCATCATCAGAAAAGACTGTTTATATTTGGTTTGCAGAATTTAGTCAGCAATTTTTCTTCCCGAAGTCATCGATGAAATCAGGACGAACAACTAAAAACGTCGCATCATTCAGCACGTCAAACAATTGATTATTTGACGGAGAAAAATATCGAATTAATATCTCATTGCCCGTATTCACCTGACTTATCACTTAGGGACTTCATTTTTTTCCCGAATGTCACAAAAAATGCGTGGACTGCGATTTTAATCACCCCAAGAAGCTGTTGAATCCTTCCAAAACCATGTTTGTGAGGTACAAACTTAAAAGTGGAAAAAATGTAGCTCTCGAATAATCTATAGAATGGCTAGGAATTCTATAGAATGCCGATAAGAGATTGGATAAAGCATAAAATGAAAAACAAATTACCATAACACCAATAAGCATTTACTGTTACTAACGACGCAGGTGGCGTGAAAGCTCGGTGAACTAACCTAAACTAATTTGAAGTAACAGGAGCTTAAGTCTTAAGAAGAAGGTTTTATATACTTTCAAGTGCCAGAATAATAGGCATACAATGAATAGGTATAAATAAAAGACAAATTACCATAATCATATCTTTTGTTTATTCAAAGTTAACAATAATAAGATTATCAACTGTCTTAAGAGCCCTGGATATCAAGAGGCCATATTCGAGGTCTTAATAGAAAAAATACACAGGTAATTTATGACACGGGCGCAGCCAAACCAAGGGCTGCGCTTATCATGAATACCAACATAAATTATTTGCCACTTACAGAATTTATGGATGACGACACTGCAGTGGTGCTAGTTGAAGCGGACTTAAACGGCAGCAGATTAGAGGTCGTTATTGCCTCAGCATACTTTCCGGGAGATGCGGACGAAGCACCACTTACCAACATCAAGTGTCTAGTAGAGCACTGTAAACGCCACAGAAAGACCCTAATCATTTGTTGTGATGCGAACGCCCACAATACAGTATGGGGAAGCACGGACACAAATACCAGAGGTGAGTCACTCTTAGAATTTTTAATATCTTCTAATATGGGGATTGTTAATAGGGGAATAATCCAACGTTTAGCAATGCCATTAGGGAAGAGGTCCTCGATTTGACCCTCATAACTAACAAGTCTCTTGACATGATTGGTGATTGGAGAGTATCTGAAGAGGACTCCATGTCGGATCACAAATATATTATATTTGAAATAAGGGGACTGGTAAAGAGCCAAACACTCTACAGAAACCCCAGGGCAACAGACTGGACCAATTATTCGGAATGTCTGCAGTCTAGAATTACTGGAAGAACATTTCCTACTACATCAACTGAGGATTTAGATGTTTCAGCTGCGGAACTGACTGACATCGTTATATCCTCCTTTCAAGAGAACTGTCCTCTTAAAATGAAATCCTCCACAAAAAGGGTACCATGGTGGAACAGGAACCTGGAAAAACTACGCAAAACAGCAAGATTGGAATTTAACAAGGCCAAGAGATCAGGAAATTGGGATAGGTACAGAGAAGCCCTAACCACATATAACAGCGAGCTGAGGAAGTCTAAAAGGAAGTCATGGAGACTCCTCTGTGAGGAACTTAGAGACATCCCGGCTACGGCCAGGTTGCACAAGGCCCTTTCAAAAGGGGCTATAAATCCGGTAGGCACACTCAGAGAGCCTGAGGGCACCTATACTAGTACATTTAACAGTACATTAGAGCTCCTTCTTAGGACTCACTTTCCTGATTGCAGGCTTCATGCTTCGGGTGCTGATGAACGAAGGATGCCGACGTGTATCCACCGCGGCACGGTGAATCAGGCAATCAGGAGGTTAGTAACCTTTGAAAAAGTAAAATGGGCAGTAAACTCCTTCAGACCCTACAAATCACCTGGGCCGGACGGTATTTTTCCGGCCCTACTATCAAAGGGAAATGCTTCCCTCTTTCGGGCGATGGTCAACATTTTTAGATCGAGCCTAACACTGGGATATGTTCCAGAGATTTGGAGAGAGGTAAAAGTCATATTCATACCCAAGGGAGGGAACAAACCCCCAGAATCTCCTAAATCCTACAGACCTATAAGTCTATCTTCTTTTATGTTGAAGACACTAGAGAAGATACTAGACCAGTACCTCAGAGCGGAGGTACTTACTATGAGTCCGCTGCATGGACTGCAATTTGCCTATCAGAAGGGTAAGTCAACTGTCACGGCACTACATAAACTTGTTCTAGATATCAAAAAGGCTCTGGACTCTAAAGAGATTGCCCTATGTGCATTTATGGACATTGAGGGCGCCTTCGATAACGCGAACTTCCTCGCAATGGAAACAGCACTCTCCAACAGAGGAGCTGATCCGGCGGTGGTAAAATGGATCAGCAACATGCTGAATCAAAGGCTGATTAGAGCCTCACTTGGTTCGACAGACCTTAGTGTCACTGCGGTTAAGGGATGCCCTCAAGGTGGGGTACTATCCCCCCTTCTATGGTCTGTTCTAGTCGACGACCTGATTAGGATCCTTAACCGGAAGGGATACAAAACCATCGGATACGCGGACGATATCTCAGTGATAATCAGAGGCAATCATCCTGGGACGGTTGGTGAACTGATGCAGGATGCTCTGTACACAACATGGGAATGGTGTAGGACGGAGGGGCTGTCGATTAACCCAACGAAGACAACCATCGTACCATTTACTAAAAAGAGGGTGTTAGAGATCCCCATCTTAAAAATAAACGATATTGAGGTCGTTCCCAAGGAAGAGGTAAAATATCTGGGTATCGTACTGGATAGGAAACTCACTTGGGAGCCACACCTCGAATCGGTGCTGAAAAAGGCTACAAAACACCTTTGGACTGCCAAACAACTACTCGGTAGGTCCTGGGGCCTTAGCCCTAAAATGACCTACTGGATATATACTCAACTGGTCAAACCAAAAATACTATATGGATCTCTGGTATGGTGGGGCAAGACCAAACAAAAAACAGCAATACGGCGGCTATGTAGGGTGCAAAGACTTGCATGCCTATGCGTTACAGGAGCTATGAGATCCACTCCAACGGCGGGCATGGAAGCTCTTCTGAACCTTACACCGCTTAACGTGGCTGTTCAAGAGGAGGCAACTTTTCAGGCTATCTCCATCCACAGAAGGGAAAAACTTAAGGAGGGCAACCTTATCGGTCATCTCACGATCCTGAAGGGGATCGGAGACATACTTAATATGTCAACGGCCAGCGACACCATTGATCCTATACAGTGCTTCGTTAGGAAGTATGGGGTCTACTTCCCGACAAGGGAAGAGTGGTGCGCAAACCCAAGGTGGCTACAGGATGGCTCACAAAAGTGGTACACGGATGGATCCAAAACTCTCCAAGGGGTGGGAGCAGGAATAGTGGGGCCTAGAGCACACAGAACAATAACATTGAGCAAGGACACCACAATATTCCAGGCGGAACTATACGCAATATTGGAAGCTGTAGGGATCATATCCGAAAGGGGATACAGGGGAGTAAGTATCAAAATACTCTCGGACAGCCAATCAGTCTTAAAGGCCCTGAATAGCTGTACAATCACGTCCAGGCTAGTACTGGAATGTCATAACATGCTTAATGCCCTGGCAATTCAGAATCAGATTACTCTGATCTGGGTTCCAGGACATGAGGAGCATAGAGGAAATGAGATGGCAGACATCTATGCAAAAAAAGGGGCTGAGGGGACCTTCATTGGACCCTCTCCATCCTTTGGATTCAGCAGGGGTCTCCTTAAAGAGGAGATGATGAAATGGACAAAATCCATAGTAGAGAAACATTGGAACGACACTAACGGTCTGGAACATTCTAAAAAGTTTCTGAGCTTTGATGCAAGGAGGGCAGATCTCGCCCCTAAAAATGGATAGGAAAAGCCTAAGATTACTGGCGGGGGCACTCGCAGGCCACCATACCTGCAATAAGCACCTATACAGAATGGGCCTATCAACCACGTACACCTGCAGATTCTGCGGTGAGGAAGAGGAGTCCATGGAACACTTGATTACCAACTGTGCGGCATTGGGACACAGGAGACATAGGATACTACATGCCTATACGCTGGGTGAACAGGATCTGCTAACGCTCCCATTGAAGGAGCTGGTCCTGTTCCTGGATGTATTAAACCCGTGAGGGATAAGGGGAAGCACAATAGATCAATGATGGTCGCAGTGCAAAGGGCCATTTTGGGCCACACTCCCCTCTACACACATTACACATTACATCAACTGTCTTTAAAAAGCATGCGTAGAGAAATGAAAATAGTAACTTCGGCAATCTTTGAAAAATCAAACGTTGGTTTTTTTCTGTAAAAGAAATACTCGTATCTACCATGCCCTCCACCACCCGCAACACAAGTAACATTTAATGTTGATTGTTTTCAATATCTATTATACACGTTGCCGACTGTACGTTAGGTATTCTATAGAATGCCTGGGCAAAATAAAAAATAAAGAATATTTTATACTTTGCCTGAATGTTTTAGGCATTCTATAGAATGCCGGATTATATACTTTGCCAGTAACATGTATACACTGTATATATTTGCTTCAATCAAATTGATTAAATAAGGCAAAAAAATACGCTGGCTAAATTCTAACTTTTAAACCAAAAACGAGGTTCGAGTTGCTCAGTTTATTAAAGCAATAATGTGTTTAATATACAGTTTTTTGATGTTCAAAAATTGAAAGTGTTTTTATAATTCGCTTTTATGGCATATCTGTTAATGTTTATAATTGATTGTCTGTAGCCGACTAATTAGCCCGTTTCCCACATCAAAGCGCGGTTGTATATGTATTTCAATGTTTACTTTCCCTTCTGAATTTACTCAATCATTGGAAAAAACTTTTTGACAAATATAAATACGCCTTTATCAATAATATTTTTAACTTTGTATAATTAACCTTTGAGAATATTGCAGGGTTTTTTTTTCTTTAATTGAGGCATTAATTTCACCTGGTTCTATAAAATCATGTTAATTTTTAGTTACGGCAATATCCTTGTACAAATCTTACCTTCTCTGTTATAAGAGTCTATTCTGGTTTCTACTGCCTCAAGTACAGGTCCGCTCGTCTAGGCATCTGTTGGATTACTACACAGCCCGAATATCCATATCCAGATGCAACTTATCGTCTCTAACAAACCAGGAAGAATTGGTTATCATGATCAGCGTCCAATTATATTTTGCTAGGATATAGAACTGATAGATCAAAGGAAAGACGTCTACCTATATTTCATCGATTACGAGAAGTCGAGTGAAACATCTAGAATTGATACGGATGCTTCGGGTCTTGATGAAAATGACACCAAATATATTACTCACTTATATGGGATCTGGTAGCCACGATACGAATACCTAGCAGAGAAACGAAAGAAATCAGAATAAAAAGAGGTGTTCGTCAAGGATGTGTGCTTTCTCTCAATAACTTTTTAAACTATATTCTGAACACATATTCCAGAAAGTCTTAGAGAATGCTTCAGATGGTATCAAAGTTAATGGCAAAATCATCAACAACCTGAGGTAGGCTAATGATACCGTTATTATAGCAGACACAGCAGATGGACTTCAGCCTCTTAGGAACAATATATCTAGGGCAGGCGACGCTTTGGGAGTGAAAGTGAACGTTAATAAAACAAAAGTAATGATCATCTCAAGAACACCTAGTTTGCAAACAAATATTCGTGTTTCCGATTAACTAATAGAACAAGTAACTCCATTTAAGTATCTAGGATACTGGGTGACCAATGCTCTGAATCCTGAAGTCGAGATACGAGTTCGCATTGAAATGGCCAGAGTTGGTTTTCTCAAAATGAGACACCTCCTCACAGACTCCACTCTGTCTTTTGATACTCGTTATCGTTTTGTAAAAGTCTATATATATCCAGTTCTTTTGTATGGAGTTGAGGCCTGGACTAGGAATACGTTTAGAGTCTTTCGAAATGTGGGTCATGCGCAGATTATTGAAAATCTCTTGGACAGAACATGTCAGGAATGAAGATGTACTGGGGCAAATTGGTAGAGAGAGAGAATTCTCTCTCTCTCTGTCATTTGTTAAAAGACAGAAAACTTGCTACCTGGGACATATGTATAGGGTCCTGGTTGTTGATGGATGGCAAAATTGAAGGGAAGAGAGGTCCAGGACCCCGACAGTACCTGGCTGAAGAATATACGAGACTGGACACGCTTGGACACTCATACTTTATTAGGAATTGCCCAAGATGGAGAGGAATTCGCCGTGACTACAGCCAAAGCAGATGGCACTATAATAAAAAGATTTTACTGACATACATATAGGAGCCCTGGTCTGATAACCATCTTTTATATTCTCAGTTAGTGCCAAAGCGTGGAAGCATTTGGCAGTAGACAAAGCCAGGAAAGTAAGTATCTGGCCTAAGTCGTTGTCTGATATTTAAGCATCGGCATTTTGTCATACTATGTGCTAAGCTAATTAATGCCGTTTCGTCTTAAAATTTTCTATATCTTACTGCAACGTTACACCAGTATCGCACAATTAAATAGGTTAGATTAACTAAATTAGATAAGTTAAGTTAAATAAATTGAATAAAATTGATTTAATAAAATAAAAAGGCTAAATTAAACAAATTAGATTTAATAAATTTAATAAAATAAAATCAATCTAAATTAAATAAACTAAATAAATTGAATTAAATAAAATAAATAAAATTTAATAAATTAAGTAAGTTAGTTTAAATAAATTAAATTATTTATGTTCAATAAAATACGAGTAAATAAAATAGGTTTAATAAAATAGATAAGCTAAATTAAATAAATTAGAATAAATAAACTAAATAAAGTAAATTAAAGAAACTAAAGTAAATAAACTAATTAAATTATAATAAATAAATTGATTAAATTAGATTAAATAACTTAAATAAGTTAGATTAAATAAATTTAGATTTAAAAAATTAAACAAAATAGATTTAATCAAATAAATATGCTAAATTAAATAAATTGGATTAAATTAACTAAATAAAGTGTAATAAACAAACTAAATTATATAAACTAAATAAATTAGTTTACATAAATAAAATAAAATAGATTTAGCAAAGTAAATAAGTTAGATTAACTAATTTAAATAATTTAGGTTAAATAAATTAAATTAAATTTAATGAGATAAAGAAGCTACATTAAACAAATCAGATTAAATAAACTCAATAACGCAAATTAAACAAATTAAATTAAATTAACTCAATAAACTAGGCTCGAATTTTGTTCTCTTGTTTGTCGAACTTAGCTCGGCTGATGAGCAGTGGTACGGCGAAATGCCTCCCGAGATGGATTGACAGATGAGAAGACAGTGGTTACTACTGACATACCGACTTTTTTTATTTTTAGTAATTGACATAAGTTTTTATTATTGGATTAGAATTCTAACGATCTGACTGCCTAGCGGTAATTATTAGTAACAATTCCTCTGTTGATCTGTCGCCTTAACCAGCCCCATACGGAGGTCAGATATGGTTTTAAATTTTATATTGGAAACAATAATTATTTATAGTTAAACATTTAAGGGGATAAAAGGGTGGGAGAGGAAGTTAGAGGGATTGTTTAGTATCTATTATGTTATATATCATATTCAACGTTCTTGGAGTCTAAAAATCTTAAAATTCTGTTATATTTCATTATTCTTAATTATTTATGGGAAAACATATAAAATATTGCATTAATCGGATAGAGGACTGAGTTAGAGGGAATTCTTCAAATATCAAATGTACTTTTTGCGGCTCCCGGAGTCGAGGAATCTGAAAGTTACATTATTTTTTCATTATTTCTAAGTTAAAAAAATAATAATAAATTTCCGAAAGGTAGCAGCCAAAACAAAAAATATCATATGATTTTAAATTAGTGTAAACTCTCAGAGGATTAGTGAACAATCTTCATAACATTTTGTCCATTAGTTTGCGAATTACAGCTGTTTGAGTGACGCTACTTTTGATTTTTCCAAAACGATGGAACAAAAAGGACTTCATGTGTTGATTAAACATTGCCTTTTTGAAGGAAAAAAACACCAATTGATATATGAATTGCTTCACGTTGTTCTTGAATCGCTGTAAATTGTACTCGGTGGGAAACACAGCGTTGGGCAAATTATTCCAAAGGGATGATGTTCTCCATATAAAAGACTGCTTGAAAAGCGTTGTACGCGGAGTAACAAGCTGAACCTCATTTGGATGTAAAGCACCAGCGCGACGTGTATTTCTAACATGCACAGCTTTGGGAGAAATTAAGCGGGCTACATCCTTCGAACACTTTCCTTGAAAATACTTGTAGAACAGATTCAAGTCGCCAACCGTTCTTCGATGTTCCAGTGAATCAAGGCCGCCAGTCAGTTCCGGGTCTCCAATCAGACGAACAGCTCTTCTCTGAACAGAATCCATCAAATGCAGTGTATGTTTGGGAGCGGAGCCCCAAACATGGGAGCAGTATTCCATAGTTTGTCGAATTTGAGCTTTGTAAAGAATTAACAGTTGTTGTGGAGTGTAAAGCTTTCTGGTTCGAAATAATATTTCTAACTTTTGAGAACCTCTTCTTGCTATGCCTGCAACATGTTCATGCCAGGACATATTTGCTCCCAAACTAACGCCTAACAAATTGAGCGACGATGCTAGGGGAATGGAGTGCCCGACATAACTATGTCGGGTTCAGGAACGTTAACTTTTTTAGAAAAAACTGCCGCCTGGGTTTTTGTAACGTTAAATGCCACTTGGTTACTGACACCCCAAGATAGAATTTCTTCCAGGTCTTTGTTAAGTTGAACGACCTCCTGCTGTCTGCGGATATTCGACTGAGCAGCCGATGTCCGAGCGTTTAAAGTGAATGAAGAGATAAGCGTACTGTCGTCTGCAAAGCTGTACATTGGATTCCTGGTCTTTTCCAGCAGATGGTTAATGTAAATGAGAAAGAGAGTAGGAGAGAGTATGGAGCCTTGGGGCACACCGGCGTTGATTGTGAAGGTGCTAGAAAGAAATCCGTCGACCGCCACTCGTAAAGAACGCTCGCTGAGGAAACATGAGAGCCACAAACAGAACTTTTCAGACATACCATAAGAGCGTAGCTTAGCCAACAGTCCATCGTGCCAAACACGGCCGAATGCCTAGGATATGTCAAGAGCAACCTCTCCAGATTCTCCAAAGTGTTCAATTGCGTTGTTCCAAACATGTGTTACATAAGTCAGAAGATCTCCTGTTGATCTATGTTTACGAAAGCCATATTGGTGATCGCTAATAATATTGAATCGTTCAAGATGTTTTAGAAGATGGTGATTGATAACCTTTTCCATGACCTTCGATATTATTGAAAGCAGTGCGACTGGTCGATAGTTATTTGGCAAGGTCTTCTTGCCTTTTCTAGGTATCGGCTGAACCGTGGTACATTTCTAGCAGGACGGAAATATTCCCTTTCTGTAGGATAGGCTGAAAAGTCTACAGAACACTGGTGTTAGTTCCCATGCACAGTTTTTGAGAACTAAGGCAGGTATTCCGTCAGCGCAAGAAGCCTTTTTGGTGTCTACCTTCATTAAAATACGCTTTATGATACGCTGTCTGAAGACAACATTGGGCATCTTTGACTGCAATATGAGAATAGTAGGTGGTGTTTTTCCTTGGAAATCGACAGTAGAATGTGAAGCAAAGAGTTCAGCCAACAAGTTCGCTCTCTCAACAGGGGTGGTTGCAATGGAATTATCCGGATGTGTGAGGGGTGGTATGGTGGATTTGGTGAAATTTTGACTAACTGCCTTAGCGACTTCCCAAAAGAACCTGGAATTGTTGGGAAAAGCGAGAAGTTTGTTTCTAATTCGTTGATTGTGTGCCTCCTTGGTTTCGTCGATAATTCCTTTGCATCTGTTCCGGGCACGAAAAAAGGTATTACGATTTATGGTGTTAAGATTTTCACGCCATCGTCGGTATGTTTAGAAGCAACAGCTCCTTTGCATTTTCAGTCAAACCAAGGCTTGCCGTTGGAAGGGCATTTCTTCGAAAAAGGGATGTAAGCCTCCATACCAGCCAAAATAATATCGGAGACCTCCCCGGCGCAGTCAGATGGGTTGTCGGATCGAAAACAAACGTCCATACAAGGGAAAGTTCGAAAATATTCCTTGAGATCTTCCCATTTAGCAGATTTGTAGTGCCAAATCTTGCGCGGCCCAGGCGTCTCTCTGTGACTGATTGGCAGGATACTCGATGTCGAAAGCAGTTTCTGGTCGGAAGAACCTAACGGATTTACGGTGACCGTGTAAATCTCCGGATTGGTGGTTAAAAACAGATCAAAAAGACTGGCGAACTCCCCGTCTCGATTAGGGATCCGTGTTGGTTCGTGAGTAAGCTGAGTTAAGCCACAACTGATTGAGAATGATTCAGCTTCACGACCTTGTTCGTCGGTAGTATTTAAATATTTAAGCCAGTTGATATTGTGGACATTAAAGTCGCCCAGGATGGCAATTTCGGCATTTAGATAGTTAATTTGTAAATGATCGATGGTGTCTGCAAGAGAAGCGAAAAGTGTTCAAAAATTGGTATCACTTGGTGGTCGATACAGGATACAGATGAACCTTGTGGTTTGTTGAGTCTTTATTCTTAACCACATAACATCAAAGTTTGGGGGCTCCAGAGCCTCTTCTCGTTGGCAAGAGACGTGGCTTCTGACAAAAATACAGATTCCAAAGTTACGCCTAAATCGGGAATGGAAGTCGTACCCAAGGTAAAGATAGTTGACCGTGCTGGTCGATGGACTGACCTTGGTTTCACATAGGGCGAGTACATGAGGTTTATTTGATTGCAGGTGTTGATGCACTGAATTTGTGTTCGAGTTTAAACCTAGTATGTTCAAAAATCTATTTATAAAGTTGCAAAAAATCTATTTTAAAGTTATAATGTCTGCATGTCGATGCTCCCGAACCAGCCCCCACCCGGAGAGACGAAAGGGGGGCTATTTCGGAAGAGGTTGTTGGTGTCTTTCCTCTCGTTTGGTTCTTTGTATCTACGGAGTCTTGCGGCATATACAGATAATTTTTGTTTCAAAGTATCAAGGATTTCTGGCAGTGTTCTGTTGGGAGACCTGGATTTGATCTTGTCTATACCCTGTGTGACTCGTTTGGACGCGTTCCCGTTCATAAACTGGGTAAGGTGTCCTAGATCTCTTCTGATGTTGTTTGATTTTGTTTTCTATTCTTATTTGCCATTTGAATTTTGGTTTTGTTCTGTTGGTATTTCTTTGTCGTTGCGGGAGTTTTTGATTAATTACTTCGTCAGTTGCGCTTGGGATTGATGGTGGTGGGTCCAGGCGGCGAGTGATTCTCTTCTCAGTGATTTCTTTGTCAGGGCTTGTGATTTTATTATAGCAACACATGGTGTGTTCGTTGATTCCTGTAGTGTAACTCATGCGTTGCTTTGATTTTCCCGCCTTGGTGGGTGTCGGCTTACTCGCTGGCACAACACTTTTGGCAGGTCCATTTTCAGTTGCCAGGTCTTCATCGTTTTGGTCGAGCTGCCCTTTCCCGCGACGTCCTCGACCGTTACGTCGCTCGCCCAATGCTTCTATTATTGGTCTACTGTTGTTTGGGATGTTTTTAGGGTTTTGTGGTGTCAGAAGTTCAAAGTGTCCCGACATTGTGTTGCCTGTTAGTAGAAGGTAAATAGTTTCAGTATGTTTTCTTGTGCTTATTATTGTTGATCTGTTCCAAAAAGTTATTTTTGTATCTCTTGTTCTTCGTTGTTTTGAGAAGATATGAAACTTACTATTCTAGGTTTCCGAGAGGGCAAGTATCTCTAGGCTCGTTCCATAGGTGCCATTTTTCTCCATATAGTTATAGTAGTTATTGAAGTCTTTCATATCGTCGTCCCCAATTAATGAAAATGTGTGAAGTTCCGACCAATTTTGTTGTATATATCTTAGAGCAACCTCTCGGAGTCTTTCATGATGGTTTTGGTGGCCATATAAGTGTAGGCTAACTGCACGGAAAAGGCAATTTCCATCACCTACAATGTCGGATCTGGTAAAACTATCTGGAGTAGTTTCAGCTGAGGCGGTTGTTTGGATCGTCTGTGGTTGTTGTTGTCGTGGTGGTGCTGTACGACAGGGGTCCGCCTCCTCAACACCCTGCCATTATCACTATTATAATTATTATTATTCGACATAGTGTTCCCACGAGTATCCTAGGAAAGAAGGGTCGACTGCGGCAAAGCCTGGATGCCACAGCAAGGCTACTTACTCCCGGAGGGCGCCCGGTATCCGGGGAAACCGTTTATGACTCATAAACGCTGAGCCATTTATCTTCTCGGCACGGTAAACACCTTAAGATTGCGTTTTTGTTACACATAATCTGAACAACACAAGACAGCACAACATGACTCAGGTGCCTCGGTATCGTCAATGCTCGCACTAGGAGATGCCTCTAACCCCTGAGGGGAATCCCAGGATATATATACATACATACACACACACACATACATACATACATACATTCATATATATATATATATATATATATATATATATATATATATATATATATATATATATATATATATATATATACATATATATATATATATATATATATATATATATATATATACACATATATATACACATACATACATACATACATACATACATACATACATACATACATACATACATACATACACACACACACATACACACACACATACACATACATATATATATATATATATATATATATATATATATATATATATATATATATAAATATATATATGATTAATAAAAAAAATCCTTATATTTTTTTTCATCTTATTGTATATTTAGCTAATTATTTAAGTGTTTTAATGGGGATTAGGATGTTTGAAATTCTCAATTTTCATCGTTAAGATTCGCTTTTTATTTTATATTTCATGAATGGCAAGCCAATTCATTCATTATTCCAAAATTTACTATGCGGGGGTGTCATAGTACTACAAGTGAAGGATGTAGTAAAAGGTCGTTGTACCATGAATGGGTGTTCATTGATAAATTAGGAATTCATGATGGCCGCTCGTTCCTTTGTCGTGATACCCACGAAGAAGCTCGATAAACCGTTCGGCATATTTCGCAAAATACAAGATGGCTTTCTAAGATTTCGTTTGCAGGTGGTTGCTCTTTATTTTTGTGATTCTTTAGTGTTTTTAAATAATAATTTGTTATACAGTGTTGTGACAAGGTGAAAGGCTGTTTTGGTCGAAGTTTGGAGTCAGTTTTTACTTTTTATAATGTAAGTTAGCACCTGTTTAAATTAAATATTTACCGGTATGACACCTTGAAAATATTTACTGTTTTACTATTATTTTTAAAAGCGGACCAACAGCATTGAGGAAACAAGAATTTAATTACGAAAATTGAGTATTTTTCATAAAAGAAACTGCGGGTTATATTAGTTTTTAAACCAGTTTACACATTTCCAGTCTAAGTTAACTTCAACTTTGGCAACAACTACCGTCTGAAGGTTGTGCCTGCTGTGAGTCGTTTGTAAATATAAAATTGTTATTTTTTCAAGATTAAATTTTTAATATTTATTAATCTTACAAACTTTTTGCAATAAATTCAATATATTTTAGAAGAGCCACTAGCAATTTAGTTACAGAAATGTGAAAAAGCAGGTGCCTCTTAAACCTATTCAAAAAAAAAATGTTCAAAACTATCATTTAATGGAATATAAAGTATGTTCACTTTTTATTATTATTACTATTGAAAATCTAGACATAACAGAATTTCTTTAAAAGTCTCCTAAATGTATGTGGGATATATGACTGCCTCATATCAACTGTCAAATGATCTATTTAGAAAACAAAAAATAAGTAATAGTAGTAGTTTGGTAAAATATAATAGAACCGATAAGTTTTTAGTTATATACATATACAGACACATACATATATATATATATACATATGTTATATATATACATATATATATATACATATGTTATATATATACATATATATATATATATATATATATATATACATATGTTATATATATACATATATATATATATATATATATATATATATATATATATATATATATATATATATATATATATATATATACATATATATATATATATATATATGTATATATATATATATATATATATATATATATATATATATATATATATATACATATATACGAGTACATCCATATATACATCCATATATATATATATATATATATATATATATATATATATATATATATATATATATATATATATATATTATGGTGGCTGTGAGGCGGAAGTAAGAAGACGTTTTAGCTATATAGCTAGACCGTCGAAGACTAAACTCACTAAGGTCTGGAAAGTCTCAGCTGTCACAAAAAACACGGGGCAAGGGTTGATCGATAAATTTTGTTAATTCAAGACTGGAAGGTAATTATAAGTGGTCTCCAAACAAAAAAAAAAGTTGCGTTTAAATCTAACTATTTTAGATCTCACATATAAGCAATATTACGAATTTAGGGTGTGGAGGTGGGTTGCAATGTTTTGTGATCCCATGAGATATCATTTCGTTCCTTAAAATGCCGAATAGTAATGCTTAGATTCTTCTTTAGTGTTAACTTTATATATTTATTTTGCAACTTATCATAGCAGAGAGAGAGAGATTAAACGTTACTATTTTTTTAATGTATCCAGATACTAAGGATACAAAAAATTAAATTATAATAATTATTATTTCCTGATAAACATTCTTCTTCTCTTCTTTTATCTATAGACCGACTCCACCTCTCTTTCTGTTCAACAGCCAGTCATTTATATTAACTATTTTGCCTATCTGTTTAATGTTAATTCTTTCCCTGTCCATTAGGATTTGTCCAGTTATTCTGCACACTATTTTATTTTTATTGTTTTGAGTATTGTTGTTTCTGATCATTCGGGTCGAGTTTCGGCTATGTATATTACGTCAATATAAATCTAATTATTTGAAAATTGAGAATGCGAATGTTACTCTTTTTTTTCGTTTTTGCAGTATGGTTTCTCATTTCTATAATATATATATATATATATATATATATATATATATATATATATATATATATATATATATATATATATATATATATATACGGACATCAACATTGTAATAAAGTTGTAGATCTTATCATGTACCTTTTTACTGTTGTGTTAAATTGTTAACCTCAGAAGAACCACTGCGTCCTATGCTATCAGCTCGGCGTCGTCAGCATAGCATAGCAATTTTATTTTTCCATCTCCCATTCTATAACAACTTAATTTATGAACTTTTTTGGTTATTTGATCAATTATTACATTGACAAGTAATGGGCTCAAGAAGTCTCGTTGATAAAATCCCACTTTTTTACTGGCATTTGCTCCGTAAGTTCACTATTTTTTTATCGCTCACCCCCCCGCCTGAGTAGAGATTTTACCCTTTTTCATATCCTAAGGATATCTGCGGGGATACTGTAATACTCGTCAACGTTGTCCAAGTGCCGAAACATACATTTTTGTATTTCACAGCACCTGCGCTAGTGCTGCTACGGACGTTATCGCATTTCTGCAAACAACTACTACTTATGTTCATGGTCAGGTCATACATACTTGAATAAAAGTATACCGACCTGCCTGGATTGAACTCAAGACCTTCTGCACCGCAAGCAAGTACTACGCTACGGAGCCATGGGCCGCTACATTTATTTTAACAATGTAGATGTTGTTTTGTTAATGTTATGGAATACGTGCCTATTGGTTAAAAATTCGTATGAAATAAAAAAATTGTTTAGCCGTTTTAGACGAGAGATGAAATTAAAATAAAATGTGTATTTTTTGTTTGTTTTCACAAATATTTTGCTTATCTTGAAAACAATAAAAACGTAAAGTAAATTTTCAAAATTTACTGCTAACGCACAATAAAATTCTATTTTTAATTAATCTGTGACCATAATTTACGACGTTTAAGAACCCCACAAAAGTCAAATAAATTACAAAGCCAGGATTGTAATTAATTTTTTTACTGTTTTGTTGTTTATTTCAACAGTGTGGACAAGGAAAAAATTAGAGGTTGATGTGGTTACCCCCTTTTTAGAGTAATTAAAAATGTGTATATATATATATATATATATATATATATATATATATATATATATATATATATATATATTGTGTTTCGTTAGAAGTGATATTGATATATTTCTTTTATTTTATTTTTTTTATTATTATTGGTGTGTGTACAGTGGTCAGGTGTAGCGATTAATATAATTATTTGAAATATCACAGTATATGTTACTTAAATTATTAGTGTCCATTTTGTAACTGATGGAGTTTTGCAGCGAGGGCAGTTATATTGGACAAATATCACAATGACTTAAACAAGGATTAACTCAACATAAAAATGATTGCGCACTGGGAGAGAAATCTTGCGCTGCAGTAGATCATCACTGGAGAACAGGACTTTGATAATGTTATGATCCTAAAATACGAAAATAACTATAAAAAACACTTGTTCCTTGAAATGTGCCATATCATAAAAGATAAAAACTCCATCAATCACAAAATGGACACTAATAATTTAAGCAACATATACTGAGAGATTCTAAGTAATTATATTAATCGCTACACCTGACCCTTGTACACATACCGATAATAAAAAAATATATATAAAATAAAAGAAATAAAATAATATTCAATATCAGTTCTAAAACCCCTTAGATCGAAATGTAAATAGTTAGTCTGGTTGTGTGATGTTTTGTTTTCCTTTGGTATCTATTTTATTCTAGTTGGTAAGTTCATATTGTATGTTTTTAGCGACCTCTGTGAGCATGACTGTTTTAATTTTAGTAATACTCCTGATGAAGCCGAGGAGGATTGGCGAAATATAGAGTTTTAAACAACAAAAGAATAATTTTTGCTATAATAGACTGCTATCCCGATACTTTTCATCTCATTATATATATATATATAATATATACTTTCTTTAGTAAAACAGGTTAAGAATTAGATATCACACACAACATAAGAAATATCACTACGTTTGTTTAATTAAGAAAACTGTAATAAAAAACCAATTATCACTAATAAAAACGTGGAAAATACTTTTTACCGTCATATTTAAAAAAAAACTTTGTTTTGCAGCACGTTTCTCGACATAAACATAACATATCATTTTTGATAGCCGACTGCCCAGTCTGCCATCGCTCCTCATTTTATTTTAAAAACTTCTTAACTCTCTCTCGTTCCTGCTTTGTATTCTCAATATCAGCTGATTACAATAGCGGTGCAATACGTTTTTAGATTACGCAGTCCGAAAATTTTATAAAATTGTTAATCACGTTCAAATTGATAAAAAAATAAGCATTAGGTGTGTCTCCAAGTGACTTGAAAAGTTATCGATTTCAATATGTTGAACTATTTTTATAACTCTCTAGTATCTATAGTACATAAAATGCAAAATGCTCTGTCTATCTGTCTGTCCGTCGTTAGTGCGCTTATCACCCGAGAACCATTTATCCGATTTACGTGTTTTTTTTTTAATTCATACATATGTTCTCTGGCCAGGTTATAGGATATACTTTATTACATTAGGTAACATAAGAAATAAGCAGTGACGATAATAGTAAATCAAGTCCACGCGAGCGGAGCCGCGGGCACGAGTAGTACACCATATATTAAAGAGTTGAGTATTCTATAATTCATTTTTTATGTTTGTGCGTTACAAAAAAATACATACGACTAATTAATATAGACAGGTTAGTCGTTGCAAAAATCCTATGACGATATAATAAAAAGCTCCCTTAGACTGGAATCCGCAAGGACACAGAAGATGCGGACGCCCAAAACAAACGTGGAGAAGATCTATCATGGAAGAACTAAGAAGAGCTGACACTGTATGAGCAAAGGCTAAGAAAATACCAGCTAAGAAAACACGTATGTCTCATAGAAGCCCTATGCTCCATTTAGAAGCTTAAGGAATTGGGTTTTAAATAAAAAATAATTATTGATTTTTTACTTCATAGTTCAAGATTATAAAATTTTTAAAAAAATCACGTGACTACGAAACCACCACGATTGGCTGCCATGTTTGTGACGTCACTATGTTAAAGTGTTTTCACGTAATTACTGTCAATAGCTTCTACCTGTGTATATACTGTCAAAATTATTGAAGTTTAGTGCAAAAAAAACATGATTGTTGGTTACTAATTTAACTCAGTAATGAGAGTGAGAAAGGGTTCATAAAGGCCAATTCTGATAATATACTTGCTGTGGATACTTTCATGGTCACAGATTTTTCTCAAAAATGGCATTCAGTTCAATTCAGCTGAAGTTCGAGGTGCTAAAGCATCAATGTGAGTTTTTAAAAAATAGTAGTAGTAAATTTATTTCCAATTTTTTAGTTATAACTAAACAAAATAAAAATAGTTTTGTTATTAAACTTATATATGATCTTACATGACATTTCTTTTTTTTAAAACCCAAATTTATATATATATATATATATATATATATATATATATATATATATATATATATATATACATAACACTACAAATTTTAAAAAAAAAATAAAATGAGACTTACATGGATTTAGGTGTTTTGTTATAAGATCACTTAGTTTGAATATGCTTGGGAAAAAATACCATCACGTATAGATTTTTAGTTACATTGAATTTAAATTTTTACCTAAATTAAAAAAAATAATAATAGTTAATAATGTGAACATATACTCAAACATCTGTAGAAGAGTTTTTTGCAAATGGTGATTTCCTTTTGTAGTCGGTATCACTTTCTCTCATAAGGAACCAACAATAGTCTCACATGATTGCAGGGTCCCATCGGCCTTGATATCGCTGTTTCATTGACAAGATATCTTGGTGGAACCTTTTCCCTTATTCCTCATTAACAGAACCTAGTTTTTTTGGAAAAAACTAAAATGTGAGTGTAAAAAAATGAATTTTTTGCGACATTCTACAGGTAGTTTTTGAGCAAATCTTTTACAAGTTTCTGATATGTATCTGACTTTCTGTTACCTGAGAAATGCGTGACAATGCTTTTAAATGACTGCCAAGCTTTTAATTCAACATCATTCAGCTTTTTTTCAAACTGTTCATCTTTTAATATTTTTCGGATTTGAGGTGTAACAAATATTCTTTGTTTTAACTTGGCATCGCTTAGCTTCAGGAAAATTTGCTTAAAATGTTCGAACGCATCACTATTTTTATCTAAAGCCTTAACAAAATTCTTTATCAAACCGAGTTTAATCTGTAACGAAGGTAGCAATACCTTTTCTGGGTCAACTAAAGGCACATACGAGGCTGGTTTGAAAAGTCCGTGCAAAAATAAAAACTACTTATGTGTTTGGGGTAAACCTTATTTATTTTTCGACATAGTCTCCTTTTAGGCTTATACACTTCGTCCAACGATGTTCTAGTTTGTTGATCCCTTCCGAATAATAGGATTTATCCAAGTCTGCAAAATATCCATTAGTGTCTGCAATCACCTCCTCGTTTGAATAAAATCTTTGTCCCGCCAGCCATTTCTTCAAATTGGGGAACAAATAGTAGTCCGAGGGAGCCAAATCTGGAGAATAGGGGGGATGTGAAACGAGTTGGAATCCTATTTCCATTAATTTTGCGACCACAACTGCTGAGGTGTGTGCTGGTGCGTTGTCGTGATGGAAAAAGACTTTCTTGTGGGCCAATCGCGGGCGTTTTTTCTTGCAGCTCGGTTTTCAAACGGTCCAGTAACGATGAATAATATTCACCTGTAATAGTTTTAAATAACGATAAAACCCTTTTCCAGATAGTCGATGGGGATTATCCCTTGCGAATCCCAAAAGACAGTAGCCATAACCTTTCCGGCCGAAGGAACGGTCTTCGCCTTTTTTGGTGCAGATTCCGCCTTGGTAACCCATTGTTTAGATTGTTGTTTGGTCTCAGGAGTATAGTAATGTATCTATGTTTCATCCTCAGTGACGAAACGACGCTTAAAGTCCTCCGGATTCTTCTGGAAGAGCTGCAAACCATCCTTGCAACACTTCACACGATTCCGTTTTTGGTCAAGCATGAGCAATCGCGGCACCCATCTTGCGGATAGCTTTCTCATGTCCAAATGTTTATGCAAAATATTATGTACCCGTTCAGTCGAGATGCGCACAGCACTAGCAATCTCACGCACCTTAACTCTTCTGTCATCCATCACCATATCATGGATTTGATCAATGATTTCTGGAGTCGTAACCTCCACAGGCCGTCCAGAACGTTCAGCGTCACTTGTGCCCATATGGCCAGTCCGAAAATTTTGAAACCACTTATAAACTGTTCTAATCGAAGGTGCAGAGTCACCATAATGTTTATCAAGCTTCTCTTTAGTCTCCTGAGGCGTTTTACCTTTCATAAAGTAATGTTTAATCACCACACGAAATTCTTTTTCGTCCATTTCTTGAAAATCACTCGACTTCCTTGATTCATACGAATGCCAAACACAAAGAAATAGACCAATATGGCTGAAACTTGGTATGCGTTCATTCAAGAGATGCTACTAACTAAACATGACCTCGATACGCGCCGGTGGTGCCATCTCTCGGACTTTGCACGGACTTTTCAAACCAGTACTTGACATTAGCTTTACCTGGTACAAACTCAGTTCTTTGAGGCCATTTATCTACTTTATAATGTTTTTCTGTTGCTCTGCTATCCCATAGACATAGAGAACAACAGTATTTGGTGAATCCTCCCTGAATTCCAAGTAGCAGCCCTATGACTTTAAAATCGCCACATATCTGTCATTTGTAAGTGTTGTATATCAAGGACATATTTTCATATGTTTCTTTGGTATTAACTGCGTGAGCTAGTGGAATTGATGGTTTTGTCTTTTCACTATGTAGTAGAATACGGCTTTTAAACTAATCTTAGATAAGTCTACAAATAAACGCTACTCTTTAGGATCGTGTTGAAAGCCTAACTTTTCTATAACCCCGGCAGGATCTATACAAAAGCAAATGTTGTCTTGGAATGTAAAGAAAGACTTCAACTCTTCATCACGTTTTCTAAACACGGTGACCTTTGTATCCTTAGCTAGCAAGTTCTATTGCTGTATTCTTGGTGCCAATAGTTCAGCATGTTGTTAAGATAAGTTTAGATTTCGCACTAAATCATTAAGTTCAGCTTGCTCTATCAAATGTAGTTATTTTTCAACTTCTTCGGGAATATAGACAGGGAATTCCTGAGATATAGTCCGCTTTTCAATAGTATCAGTATCAAAACGATTAAGTTCTCCCTCGAAGTCAATTGGTGGAGCTTGAACCGGTAAACTTTCGTCATGAGGAACAGGTCGTTTAGCTGAAGGAATGTCTGGATACTTAATTGCGTGTTTATTTTTCTTTGAGTATCCCAATACCTTTGTCATACAAAAGTAGCCATAGATGGTGTGGTTCGTCGGCTCACACCAAATCACCGGAATACCAAAGGGCATTGAAAATCTATGTCCATTTAGCCAGTTGCTCAACTTTGCCGTACAAGTCTGACAACAAATATGAGAAGCAAAGTTCCGATTTTGATTCACAATACAACGTCCAAAATACTTTAGATAAGCAAATTCAGTTGCTTTAGTTATTGTTCTGGCTTGTGATTTAAGTGGATACTGGCCACACATATAACAAAATGAATCCGCTGAATTAATACAACCACGTTTCCATATTTTGGACATGTTTAATTTCAAATAACTAAATTTTTAACTTTAAATAACCACTTTCTTCAGTTGCCACGGTGAATTTATAACTACTACACTAGAAAAGTGTAATTTGTTACAACTACCCACCACTAAGACAAAAAATTACCGATAAATTGAAGAATTTTTACTAACAAAAACAAGATTGCTTAAAAAACGCAAGTTCGGGAATCTCGAAGATTTTACGTGATATGAAATTCCTGATATTATATTCATGTTGTGTCCTCATTAATTAATGGAAAAAACACCATTATCCGCTTAGTGACAAAATGGCTGTAGACAAGTGTAACTAATCTACATAAAATGCTAACATACTGCAGTGGAAAAAAATATACATACTACATTTCAAATGCTTTAATAACCCTTACTTACTTAGGAATTTAAGAAAATATTTAGAATAGCTGATAAAATCTGGAATAAGGGAAATATTTCGGCAACGGTTAATTTTCATGAAGAACTTCCTGACACGCACGTCTTTTTTATTTTTGTCTTTATCTAAAAAATAGTTAACATTATACAGGATGGCGCAAAGAAGCTTAATTTAAGTCAACCTTATGTTATTTAAATGGAAATTTCACTTTCAGTTGATAGAAACCTTCAATACCAATTTCAGAACTTAGAATTAGATAGGTCTAAGTTTTTCTTAAATTAATTAAAAAATGTACCATACGTAAAATGCTTCGTGTTAAAGGAAACTTTCAAGTTAAGGTAAAATTTATGGTGTTTATCATTTAAAAAATATAATAACCAATTTTATGCTTTTTGAAGTCACCCAGTATATTGCAGTATCTGTCAAGCAATATAACAAGCGAGAGAAAATTACAAAGAACAA
Source organism: Pachyrhynchus sulphureomaculatus (assembly GCA_019049505.1). Taxonomy (NCBI): domain Eukaryota; kingdom Metazoa; phylum Arthropoda; class Insecta; order Coleoptera; family Curculionidae; genus Pachyrhynchus; species Pachyrhynchus sulphureomaculatus. The sequence continues at coordinate 58,167,775 of CM032452.1, forward strand.
AGAAATGTCTTTACAGCATCGAGGCTCACTTACTGACGTACACAAACCTTATGAAATAATTAATTCTTAATTTTAATTAATAATTCTTCAATGCACACAACCCCATATGTGGCTCCAATACGATCTCCCCCAGAGGCGGAATAGTCGAGGATCTAATCATAACTCACAACCTCATTTTACTAAACCACGATACCCCCACCTTCATAAGTTCTTCCTCAGGCTCCTTCTCCACCTTGGATCTAGCCCTGTGCAGTCCATCTCTGTCGTCTCTCTTGGAATGGGATATAGCCTCAGACACCTATGGCAGCGACCATTTCCCTGTAATAATCCGACACCCTAACCCCAACCCTCCTAAATCTCTAGAAAACAATGATAACCTCATCAAATGGAACCTGTCTAAAGCAAAGGACTCCCTTTCTTCCCTCGTCATTCTCTCCCCTCTTCCCATAACAGATATCAACGATTTTTTGCGAAGTTACATCGATTCAATCCTTTCCTCTGCCCACAAATCTATCCCAAAACTAGTCCTGAATCACAACAGACCCCCTGTACCCTGGTGGTCTGAAGAATGTGCAAATGCCCTCAAAGACAGGAAAAAACCTTAAACGCATTCAAACATCACCCCTCTTCTGCAAATTTTGTAACCTATAAAAAAATTAGGGCCAGAGCAAGAAGAATTGTCAAATTAGCCAAAACTGAATCCTGGAACAAATTTGTCTCCAATATTAAATCCCCAATTACATCTGCCGACCAATGGACACTATTCTTTTACCACCGACCATTCTAAGATTTCCAATGCACTAGCCTCCTACTTCCACACCAAATCTACTCAACTTTCTCATTCTGCCCCGATCAACATCAATGATTTTAACACCAACCAATCTCTTCCATACAATTCCCCTTTCTCTTTTCAAGAACTCCAGGAAGCCTTAAACAACATGAAACGTTCTGCCCCCAGGACCAGATAACATTCATCCGGACATGATCAAACATCTCCCTTATGATATGCTTCTCTCTCTACTACCATTTTACAATCACATATGGTTACAGGCTGAATTCCCTTCTTCCTGGTTACTCTCAACAATAATCCCCATCCATAAACCAGGCAAACCCAGAACATCTTTGAGTAGCTACCGCCCTATATCACTAACGAACCATCTTTGTAAACTGTTCGAACGCATGGTATTAGCTCGCCTGACCTGGATAATGGAAACCAAAGAACTTTTGTCCCCACTTCAATATGGCTTTCGGAAACACCGTTCCACAATGGACCACCTCGCATTATTAGAAACTGACATCAGACGTTCCTTTTCTAACAATAATTACACCCTTTTAATCTCCTTGGATCTCTCTTCAGCATTCGACATAACCAATAAAAACATTATCATTGCTCAGTTGTTTTTCAGCGGGTCTCAGAGGGGCCCTACCTAAATTTTTAATCAACTTTCTTCAATCCAGAACATTCAGAGTCAAAGCCAACGGTATTATTTCCATTCCATTCACTACCTCTCTGGGAGTCCCACAAGGCTCTGTATTCAGCCCTACCCTTTTTAACATCGCCCTTAGTACACTCTCAGAACACATTGCCCCCAACATATTTACTGATGATATCCTCATGTACACCTCCTCTCCTTCCTCTTCAGATTGCACCAGATTGTTGCAACGCTCCGTTAACTCACTATCCACCTGGGCAACCAAACACGGCTATATTTTCTCCCCTCATAAATCTTCATCCATTCATTTCTGCAAGAAGAAATTCTGTCCTAGAATGAATCCGCTAACCATTGCAAACATCTCCATCCCCTCAGCAGACCAACTAAAAATCCTAGGCCTAATATTCGATTATAGACTCACCTGGAAACCTCACATACAATCCCTTAAAACCAAATCTTTCTCTGACATCAATCTCATTCGAATGCTCTCTGGCGCGACCTGGGGCCCAGACTTTTATTCTCTCTCTCATCTATACAAGTCTCTTATCCTTTCCAGAATAAACTACGGCAACTTCAGCTATGACTCCGCAAGCCCTCATGTCAAGAAACCTCTTGAAACTATACAAAATTGCTATCTCCGACTGGCCACAGGCGCATTCCGAACCACCCCAATCATTAGCTTACAGTGCATCGCATCCACTCAGTCACTCGAACTATCTCACCAACTCTCACTGTTAAAATTTTACTCAACTTCCCTACATCGACCTCATACCAGATCTTCACTCAACCTGGTCAATGTCCACAGACCAAACATTACATTCCCCACTGATTCTATTCCCCACAGAATCAACAAATTACTCATCCAGCACAGTATCTCCCCCCCTCATTACAACTACTACCTCCAAACCACCTTTCCTCCCTGGCTCTCCCCTCTCCCCAACATTGACCTAACTTTGCATTCCTATAAAAAATCAGAACATTCAAACATATTCTTTAACAAGCTCTTTCTTGACAGACTATCCAATATCTATCTCAATCATTTACTTTTCTTCACAGTTGGATCAAAGACGGAGAAGGGAGTTGGGGCTGCCTTCTTTTTGATAATATCGTCCAAATGTTTAAATTACCTAAACATATCTCTATTTTCTCCGCAGAATTGTTGGCAATAAAGGAGGCTATCAGATATTTCAACCAACTCTCATAATTTCTGATTCCCTAAGCGCTCTTAAAGCCATCAATTCTAGAAATCTCAATTTCAACTATATCAGGCAAATTCTGGATTTGATGTACACGGCCACCTTGAAAAAACCTACCATATCCTTGCTTTGGTTGCCCAATCACATAGGCAACCCTCATAACGACAGAGCGGATTATCTTGCTAAACTTGCCATAGAAAGGGGCAGTATGAACATGGGAGAGAATCACTACTCTGATTTTAACATCTTCATAAAACACCTACACAGCTCTCTCTTCCAACTCAAATGGGACTTGGAAGATCCCAACAACAAATTATAGTCCATCAAAACCAATGTATTTCCTCCCCTTAACTCCACAGAATTGAACCGAAGACATAATGTAATAATTAGAAGACTGGCATTAGGACACACCTACTCCACGCATGTACATCTATTAAAGAGAGATCCCCCTCCACTCTGTCCTAAATGTGACTCCCCCTTATCAGTGTTACATCTAATCGAATCCATTCAACATCAAAACTTGAGAGACACCCACGGCATCACATCCAACATCACCATCCTCATAAAATCTTTTGTCCCACTTAAAGAAAACATAACCAATTACTTAAAAGAATTCAACTTCATAGTCTAATCTATTTATACCAAACTAACTCTAGTGGGCGCTAAATGATCTTAGCTGTCGATGCGCCCTGCCTAACAGAAACAAACAAACAAACAAACAAATAATTAATTTCTAGACTGATTATCCTGATCTTTTGGCTCTAACTCTGATATATCAGTCAATTCGTTTTGAAAGCGACACCTATGGAGCATCGCTTGAACCAAATATTGAACACCATTTTGAAGCTTCATCTATCATATGAACACACTCTAAATTTTATGTCGATCTGTCAAGTCATTCCTTATTTATCAGATGTTTAAAGTAGACGTGTTTGAGTATTTGTTAAAAATTGAAAAAAATGGAATATCGTGCAGTAATAAAATTCTTTGTTTTAGAAGGTTTATCGGTAACTGAAATCCATGCAAAGTTAGTAAAAGTATTAAAGGAGTCCTCTCCTCCATTTCTAACTGTTCATAGATGGACTCTAGAGTTTAAGCGTGGTTGTACAAGCGTCAATGATGATTCACGTTCAGGATGTCCAAAAACTGCAACAACTGAAGAAACTGTTGTGCAAGTATAAGATGGGTAATGGGAGACCGACGATTAACTATGGATGATTTAGCTGAAGCTATAGGCATCTCACATGGATCAGTACATGACATCTTAAGTAATATTTTAGGTATGAGAAAACTATTCACAAGATGAGTGCCGCACTTGCTAACATCGAAACAAAAACGCACTTGAGAGAAACTTTCTAAACTACAATTTGTTCGTTTCACAAAGAGCAAAATTGCTTTCGTACGTCAATTTGTAACTATGGGTGAGACTTGGGTTTTCTAGTATGATCCTGAGCTGCGACAAGAAACCGCACAGTGGACTGAGCCCGGTTGTTCAGCTCCAAAGCAGACAATGTGGTCAAAGTGGTCCAAAAAATTATGAGATCAATTTTGCGGGATGCAAAAGGAATTTTGTTAATTGATTACCTTCAAATCTGTAAGACAATCAGAGGTAAGTATTATTGCAACCTTTTGGACCAGGTGGATGAGAAAATTCGTCGTTTGCAGAAGAAAAAATTATCTTTCATCTTGACAATGCACCCGCCCGCTTGCTTTAACAATAGCAAAACTGGTCAGATTAAAGTACGAATTGTTGGAACATCCACTCCATTCACCAGATCTGGCTCCGTCTGACTTCCATCTGTTCCCAAATCCCAAAAAAATTTCTACGTGGGAATCCTTTTTCAACAAATGATGAGGTGATAGCATCCGTAGATGGGTATTTTGAAGGTCTTCCGGGAAATCACTTCAGAGATGGAATAAATGAATTGAAAAATCGCTAGAAAAAATTAATTGAACTTAAGGAGAGATTGTACTGAAGAATAAATGTATTTCGACTCATTAATTCATCTTGTTTCATTTCCGCTTTCATAACTTATTGACCGACCTGTATAATGTTGAAGTATGCAAACTCTGTATGATGAAAACTTAGGCTTTTTTCTCTGCTCCTCTTATAGCTTCTAAATCTAGGCTAAGGACATTATTTCTTAATATGTCTTCTGAGTCTTTGTCAGGTTCGAGTTGTATGATAAGGCTAGTTCTTAACTTTTAATGAATTTTGTATTATGTAACCCAAACCGAAATAAGTAAATAAGTAGAAAAGATTTTAAAGAAATGGTGGCAACTTTGCTGCTGATCATGATCCTATTTCGAAAGACTACAAGTTAGTTGATAACATGCAATATTTAACAAATTTAGTAAAATATGAGCTTATTGGTGTTTCACAAACGTAGAATCGTAAATAAATTTTTAGAAGTTTAGAAATAAATTACTTGTTATTAACTATTAATCCAATTAATAAATAGCACTTATTCTCGAATAATCAGAAAAACAGAAGAAAGCAGCTTGACAATAACATAGTAGAATATTTAATGATACTTGTAACTACGAGAAAGGTGACAATTTTCCCTCAAAATTATGAGGTCAGCAATGAACAGGGATAGATAATTAAAATTATTAGTCCCTTAAATTTGACAATTAAGTCTCAAAGGTGTCATTACCCTATGTATTGTTATTTGTTAGGCTGAAAAGGATTTCAGGGGTTTAAAATGTTTTTGTTTATTTTATGATTAAAATTAATACAGACAATTTACTTTTACCTTATCAAAACCCAAAACTTATTTACTCAACTAAATAAAGGGGAGCTTGGAGCAGAAAAAACTACTAAAAGCGAAGTTAAGGAGAGAATTGCATTAGGAGATGAGTCAAGAGCGGTATGATCAGCAAACTTCCGTAGAGTTTTTTGGGAAATAAAAAGATATAGAAAGTGTTTTTTTTGTTATGGTTTACTGTGCTTTAAAATCTATCTTTAGACTCCGTTATCGTTACGCTGGTCTCACACTGGAACCGACTACGTACGACTGCCGACTACGGACAACTATTGTCAAATTGGTGGTACGACTTGAGTTCGCAAAAGAAAATTAAAAAAACTTCATCATTTCATCAATAAATTGCACAAAGTCGTGCCTCATACACACAAAAATCTAAGTCTGCAGGGATCGAGTCGCAGGTCTGAACTAGGCGCACGTAGTCCCACGGTTAAGTCAATTCCAGTACGACAGTACTGATTACATTCCCAAGGTCGAGAAACTTCGTGCGTTATCGTGCAACTACGTACAACCAAAAGTCTCACGTGGTCGATTCCAGTGTGAAATCAGCATGACAGTAATCAACGGTATTAATGAATTCTAAAAAACAAGACGACGCCGCGCGAAGACAAGAACGTGCTGAATATGATTGAAATAATAAGTCTCACTAGCTGAGCAAACATAAAAGAGTACGCAAAGCCGACCTCGCTACAATCTGTATAAGTGCATCCATTGATCAGTGTTGTTTTGACTTGGATGTCACAGACATTTCGCCCAAATCGCATGATACATTATCGGCGCCTACTGATCAATAGTTGATCGAAAACTGAAAGGTTCTGAGCTGTGCAAGCTATTTATTTATTATCTTGACAGTAGATTGAAGCGTTGATGGTCCGGAGCTGTCTCGGCGTTGATCAGTAGGCTGTTGTCACGTTGGTATCTTGTTTTATTACGGGTTTGCATGTGGCTGGAAGGCTCAGGGCTTCATCTCTTTTATTTATGGTGCCAATTTTCTCAATTTTGATGACTTCTTGGATGATTCTTATTTTGTCGTGTTGAACAATGATTATTTGTTTCCTACCTTTAGTTTATCACTTGTGAGCGTTATTGCAATTGTCACAAAATACGTGCTGGTTTTCTAATTTTATAACTTCTTTTGGATTTCTGATTAATGGTCCTATGATTACATGTGGTTGCTAGGTGGTGGGTATGTTGTGTATTGGTAGCAGGCTCCAGATGTGTTCCTTTAGGTTAAGGATGTGTTATTCTCAGTTTATTTTCAAATAGTTCTTGAGGTTTCGTTTTGGTGCTGTTGTGTTTTTGTATGGCTTCTATTATGGCCTTATGTTGTGTGTGTTCTGTTTGAGTATTTTTTGTAATATTGTTAATCTCTCCTTACCCGACTGATTTGGCGGAAGGATCTTGTGATCCGGGTGTTAGCTACTGCTTTTAATTATGATGGGGGTTCCAAATACCCGTTGGTGCATGTTGGTTTTCTGTATATTGTGTACTTAAAAAGTTCTTCTGCAGTTTTCTCTACTAGTATGTCTAAGAAAGGCAGTTGATTGTTGTTCTGTAGTTCCAGAAGGTTGTTTGGTTTGTGGATTTTTGGAAGACCGCATAATTTGAGACACCTACTGAATTTTCCGTGAGGATCAACTATGGTTTAATTTCAGGATCTATGGGCTATTCTGGGCTGGATCTCGAGATATTGGTTTATAAGATGGATCGTATATGTATTTCATTGTAGTAGTGTAGTTTCCTGTGTTCATCACGACTGTTGCCTTACTATTATCTGCTGGTGGTATAATGTTGACTTTGCTTTTAATTACGTTATTCAAGACTGGCTTACTCTCTAGCCGACAGCTTTAAGTTTCTTGGAATTTTTTGCTAGTTTTTAACATACTCTCTCTGTTGTTTCTACACTTTAGGATTGAGGCAATTATTTCTTCTTTCAGAACTATCTTTGCTGCTATAACATAGTGGAAGATGCACTGTTCTGCGTTACGGCGGACAAATGATACTTTGAGAGGTTATTTGACAAGGGCCGGTAAATGTATGCTCTGTGCTTCTGTCGAGTTCTTTTGTAATTTCTTCTCGAGTTTGGATTGCTTAACTATTTCGCAACGCCAATGGACTAAGGTTTCTTTACGGCTCCAGAAAAGGTAATGGATTTTGTTAAAGACATTGTAGAGCTTGTGTTCGATTACACTCAACTAATGGCGAATATTTCGCAACTCTCCATAATAGTGAAATTGAGCCGGAACGGATATCGTTTTAAGATTTCAGTATCCAAATGAAATTTTCTAGTTTAATTTTTACGGCCAATATTTTTTAAATAGAAAAAAAACCGACCAAGTGCAATTCGGACTCGCACAATTAGTGTTCCATACATTGAGTGCTTTTAAAATAAACATTTTTGTTACGGAGGTATAAAATGATCAATGACTTCACAATACACACCCCAAATGAGATTTCAACAAAGTTTGTTTCTGATCTCTGTTGAAAAACTGATGGCCTTGAAATTATTGTTTTTATTTATATACCAGATAAATTATTAAAGATAATGCAGTCGTGATAATTGTCGTTCAATGTACACCCTGTGGAGAATATTCCCGAATTTTTTCAAAATTTTTTTGAACAGTGCTTTTCGAGATAAGGGGAGAGACAGCGATTTTAGGCAATTTTTTAAAAATAATACAAAAAAATTGTGAATAAGTATTACATTATTTGTATTTTTTAAACTAACCCTTTAAGTCAACATTTTATTTTCAAAACTACGTGGCTCTGGTGAGGCCATCAATTTCTATATTAGCGCCAAATTTCAACTTTCGATGTCGAAGAAAATCGGGTGTGACTGACAGACAGACAGACGGACAGACACCCAAGTGAGTGAATAGTTACAAGTGTTCGATACGGAACACTAGTAACTATTTCAAATAGATGAAGAAACAAACTTGTTATAATATTCTTCTTCTTCTTCTTTCTTATATGGTGTGTCATGTAAATAGGCACACTGCCTGTTTTATCTCCATTAGGCCTCTTCCGATGTGGACGATCAGCATTCCTTCGACCTTTTCGGAGGTCTGCCCCTAGTTCTTCTACCGCAGTGCTTATTGTGTTTGACCATTTTTACCAGTCTGTTATCGTCCATCCGATCTACGTGTTTATTCCACTGTTTGCTTCTAGTTCTGGTCCATTTGGATAGTTCTTGTATATTACTTAGTTCTTGTAGATCTTCGTTGCGGATTCTCTCGTGGATAGTTTTTCCATGTATATCCCTTCATTTCTGTTGTCCTTATTATTTGTGCTATTTTACATGTGTCAGCTCTGGTATCTACACCATATGTGAGGATTGGTCTCACTGTTATCTTGTATATTCTTATTTTACTTTCCACTGTGAGGTGTATATTTGTCCATACTATATCCGTCAAACAACCTGCTATTAGTGATGTCTTGGTAGACTGTTGTTTTACTTCCCTGTTTAAGTCTCCGTAGCTTGTTATCATTGTTCTCAGGTATTTAAAATTATTAACCTGTTCAATAATACTTCCTTGGATCTCCAGCTTGCATCTTAATGGTTCTTTTAGAGCTACCATACATTTTGTCTTGGTTGTGTTGATAATCATGTTTAGTTTTCTCGCTTCCAAATTGAAGGCAGGGAAGATCTTCTGAAGATTATCCTCAGAATCGAAGATGAGGACTGCATCATCGACGTAGCAGATTGTGTGGAAGTGTGTGTTGCCCATTTTGTATCCTCTAGTTTTTGGAAGATTCGCCAATATTCTGTCCATGACGACGTTGAAGATAAAGAGACTAAGTGAATCGCCTTGTCTTATTCCGGCGCTTATTTCTACTTTCTTACTCAATAGATGTCCCACTTTTATATGTGTTCTACATTCGGTGTTAATGTCATGTATAATTATTATTAGCTTCTGGTTTATCTGCTTTTCCTGTAATTATTTTATAATATCTGTTAGTTGCACTCTATCGAAGGCTTGAGTCATGTCAACGAAACATCTCTTTCCATTAGAGATTTGCGTCCAATTAGTTTGTTACCAGTTATGTCAAAAGTCTTGGAGAGGGCAGTACATACACAGGTCTCACAATATCTCTTGACTAATGAGTTGCTCCCCTTGCATCAATCTGGCTTCCGGAGGGGTCATAGCACATCAACGGCTTTATTGAATTTAACGGATAGCATAATCAGAGCTATTGATAAAAATATGGCTGTTATATCAGTCTCGCTGGATTATTCGAAAACCTTTGATGTGCTGGATCATAACCTACTTTGTGCTAAACTGCACTATCTGGGCTTCGCTGATAACTCCATACAATTTTTCTATAGCTATTTGTCGGGTAGACGGCAGAGGGTGCGAATGAATGATGTTTGTTCAACTGCTGGTAAAATTATCTCCGGAGTGCCCCAGGGTTTAATACTGGGGCCGCTTCTGTTTCTTATATATACTTTTGATATATTCCAAACTGCTGTATATTCATCGGTTCAGTCGTATGCTGATGACACACAGTTGCTTCATTTCTTTGAACCATCGGATCCTGAGTCTGCAGCAGAAAATTTAAATCAGGATCTCATGGCTTTGTCAGTTTACTCGGATGAACATAATTTGAGGCTAAATCCAGACAAGACTCAAGTTTTATTGTTTTGCAAGGAAAATCGGCGACCAACCTTAAGCATGGCTTTGAGACTGAGGCTGGCTGATCAGGATTTGCTGTTTTCTGATTGTGCCAAGAATTTGGGTCTTTGCATTGATACACATCTCAGATTCAGGGAACATGTTAGGGTGCTCCTACAAAAAAGTTATGCGAAAATGAAGGTTTTATATGCAAATCGTTTTATTCTGAATTTTAAGATGAGGAAAAAATTGTGTGAATCTTTGGTCTTGTCTTCGTTTCATTATTGTAGTATTGTGTACTATCCTTGCTTGGATGCGCTTTCAAGGAGACGATTGCAGTATGTACAAAACGTCTGCTGTAGGTTTATATTCCATTTGAGAAAATATGATCATATATCTTTAAAAATAAATGAGTTAAAATGGTTAAATTTTGCTAATACTGTGCAATTGCACTTCGTAATATTCTTAATGAGGCTCTTAGGAACTTCAGTCCCGATTTATGTAAGGGAGAAGCTAGTATCCCGAAATTTGGTACATGATAGGTATATTAGACGGCCTGATCGCTTGACTATGCCTCAGCATCGCACTGCCTTGTTTCAGCGCAGTTTTACATATAATGCAGTAAATATATACAATACTATGAATCCAGAACTGAAAACGTGCACTATTGGCCGACTTCGTCGATTATATAGGGAAGAGCTGTTAAATAAGCAGAATTCTCAGACGTAGTTTATTTGTATTTTGATGTATCTTCTCGATTATTCATTTTACTATGTTAGTATGTAATTGTTGCTTCATTTTTGTTTGTAAGCGCGTTGTGTGTTGAAGAGATTAGATGTAAGAGTAACCGATGGTTAAATCTCGCCTCTTCTACTACACGATGTGTGTGGGTAATATGTACTCATATCACATGTAATTAACATCTTAATAAAGACGATATTTATTTATTTATTTATTTTATTTTATCACATCTTAAGATCCAATAATTCAAGACAGATCGACGGCGTGCAGTAACCCTGTAATACTTCGGCATGAAATGGTGTTATTGGCTATTCCTGTTAAATAAAAACAAAAAATAGAAACGTACTCATCATAACTGATTCCCTTAGTTCTCTGAAATCAATAATGTCATCGAAAATATCCATCCCATTAGTGTTAGATATAAAGAAACTCATACACATAAGTAACATCCGGAATATTAACTTAGTATTGTTGTGGATTCCAAGTCATATCAACATAACAGGAAACGATTTAGTAGATACTAATGCCAAATCGGCAATCATCTCTGGAATAACCATAAATACGATCTTATTACCATCAGATCTGACAAAATTTTTTCAACTTTCCTGGGATTTGCAAGATGATAACAAACTCTGGGAATCTAAGCCTTCAGTATATCCACCATTTCATCTCGTAAAATTAACAAGAAAAGAGAATATTATATGGAAAAGAATTTCCATAGGACATACGTACCTAACTCATTCATACTTATTAAGGGGGGAACCTCCTCCGATATATCAATAATGTAATACAACCCTCACAATAAAACATATCCTTTCCCATGATTATCTTCCCCAAAGAACAAAACATAATTTATTGAAACCCTTACATCAAATAGTAGCTCCAAACACAAATAATATAAAAGATCTAATAAAATTTTAGAAAGAAACATACCTTTACTCTAAAATATAAATAACACACACCAACTGGCTCTAAATGATCTTTGTTATCGATGCGCTACATTTAAACATACATACATACATACATTTTTCCATTATCTACCTCACTCTAAATATGGCATCTATGGTCGATCGATTTTTTGCGGAATCCCTGTTCTTCCTCTCTTATTTGAATATCTTTGCTCATTTCTTTCAGTATGATTTTTGTTAATAGTTTTAAGGTAGTATTTAGGAGCGTTATTCTGCGGTAGTTTTCGAGTGACGTATTTTGTCCTTTTTAGTGTTCCGTACGGAACACTTATAAGATAACTTCGGTGTCTGTCTGTCTGTCTGTCTGTCACACCCTATTTTCTCCGAAACTATTTGACATAGAAAGTTGAAATTTGGTAATAATATAGGAATTGGCTCATCAGAGCCATGTAGTTTTGAGAGTTATATTTTGACTTAAGGGGTTAGTTTTGGGGGGTGAAATCGGAAGAGAAAAAAAAAAATTTTTTTACTAGGTCATCGAGTGTGGTGTCAAATGAAAGCTTGTGAAAACGCGAGTAAAATATATATATATATATATATATATATATATATATATATATATATATATATATATATATATACATATATATAATGTAATACTTGCGTGCACTTTTCTTTGTATTATTTTTAAAAAATCGCGAAAAATCGCTGTCCCCCCCGCCCTATCCCGAAAAGTACTTATTAAAAAATTTTGAAAAAATTCTGAAATATTCTCCACGGAGTGTAGATTGAACAAAAATTATCACGAGTGCATTGCCTTTAATAATTTATCTGGTATTTAAAAAAAAACAAAAATTTCAAGGTCATCAGATTTCAGTAAGGATTGGAAACAAACCTCTGTAACAAAATTTTTTTTATTTTAAAAGCAATCAACGTACGGAACAGTAATTGCGCAAGATCAACTTGCACTTGACCGGTTTATTTGAATATTGGAATTGTTGGGCTAGTTTTCCAATCTGTAGGTATTAGTCCACGTTTTACTATGTTTGTAAAGAGTTGTGCTAGTTGTTGATATAGGTTTTCTCCTCCATATTTTAACGTCTCATTTATAATGTCGCCTGGTCCTGAGGCTTTTCTGTTCTTAACAGTGTTATAATATTGCTAGTGGAACTTGTAAGTAGATATTTAAAACGTGGAATTAGTTTAACCCTGCATCACACAGATAAAAAAATTCTTCAATAACTATTGTGCTCAATATTCCCCTTCTATTTTAACTATAACGGACCTTAAATAATTTAAGCATAACCTCAAATTTACCCTCGTAACCTTCTTTAAATGGGGTCACACACACCGACAAACTGGATAAATCTCCTAGATTAAATTTATACAAGGGTTTTACATTCGTTCTAAATTAGATTGTTTGTCACACTTGTCGAACCTAACTGAAAAAAAAAGGCCACCACAAATTGTTTTCCTTCAGCCTCAATATAATTTAAAAGGGATCTGGGCCGAAAAATTTACGGCAGAATTTGCAAGCCGTTGTGAATTTTATATCGTGGATATGAAGTGTTTTTATGGTCCATTGGTCGGTATTTGAAATCCGCGGTTTGTCGATTATTGAAAACGTTACAATATACAGAGCGTCCTGATATATTATAAAAAAATTAATTTTATAATACTGGTAATTATTAAACCGGTTTTCAGCCTCCTTCAATAAGTGAAAGTATTTTTTTTGACTTCGTGAGTAAAGCATTTCCAAGTATAACGAAAAGTTTTTACCTCCTGTACCCTTTTCCTTCACCTTATTTCCGCACTCTGTAATTCGATTAAGCAATAATTATTAAGCATAAATGTATGGGAAATGTGATTAAATGGACGTATAAACCTCACAGATGCGGAGACCCCCCTATCTTTCCCTTATATCGCCTTTCTTCACCTTAAGTAACGTAAACATGGTATTTAAAGGAATATACCCAAAAAGTTAATATTGTCTGTGGAATTTACTGGTTGATGACGTATTCCACGATACTGTACCTTATAACACGTAGGCTTAAAAAATTCTGGTCTGACACATAGATGTCGCCCTTTTGAAAAAAATCCATCTGATTTTTAAGAAGTAGCAACCTTCAAACGATACGTGTCAAAATTTCATGACATTTCGACGATTAGTTTACAAGTTATAGTGGTTTTAGTGACTCTACTTTTGATATTTTCAAAACAAAGGAAAAAATCGAATTTCGTGTTTGTTTTTTGATGGGAAAAAATACCGTTCAAGCAAAACAATGGCTTGATAAGTATTATAGGGCTCTGCCCCTAGAAAAACACTCATCATTTACTGGTATCCTGATTTTAAACGTTGTCGTACAGACACAAATAATGCTGGACGCTCTGGACGCCTCAACGAGGTGGTTACACCGCAAAGTGAAATTGCGTGAGATAGCTGACACCCTAATGATATCAAGAGAACGTGTTGGTCATATTTTGCATGAACATTTAAGCATTAGAAAGCTCTGTTCGAAATGCGTACCGCGTTTGCCCACAGTAGACCAAAAACAACAGCGTGTTGATGAGTCTGAACATGGACCAAAGACACAACAGTTGGTTGGAAAGGTTTTGGCCTCTGTATTTTGGGATGCGCATGGAATAAGTTTTATCGACTATGCTGAGAAGGGACAAACCATCAATAGCGATTTTTAGATAAAGTAGAAAACGCAACGAAATAGCCCCGAATGAACAAGAAAAAAGTGCTTTTTCATCAAGGTAATGCACCATGTCACAAGTCAGTGGTTACAATGGCAGAATTGCATGAATTGAAGTTTGAATTACTTCCTCATTCACCGTATTCCCCAGACTTGGCCCCCAGCGACTATTATCTATTTGCAGACCTCAAAGAAATGCTCGCGGGAAAGAGATTTGGCTCCAGTGAAGAAGTTATCGCCGAAACTGAGGTCTATTTTGAAGGCAAAGACAAATCCTTCTACAAGAAAGGTATAGAAATGTTAGAAAAGCATTGGACTGATTGTATCGCTCTTGAAGGAGACTATGTTAATGAATAAAGTCGAATTTTGCAAGAAAAATGTGTTTTAAATAGGTAGACCAAAAACTTTTCAGCCTACATGTTATATTACACCACAATTTTTGAAAAATTACTTTTTAAAAATAAAATAATCTAAATAAAGCGAGAATGTAGCTATTATTGACACCAAAATTAAAAATAAAAATGTAACTGATATGTTACTATAAAACCAAACTCACAAAAAAAGATAAGAACAACTATACGTAAAATTTATTCTCCGTTGCTAAGTAACAAATTAACAGTCTATAATTATATTTTTTTTAATTTTCAATCTAGCTGCCGGTTAGGTGCTGAGACGTCAAGATCTTGTAATTTTCTTTTAAAAAATATATAATATCAAAAAATATTTGTGTATTTTCCTAAGTAAATATTTGGTAAAACGTCGTTATGCGGGCTTTTCAAAAAAAAGAGATTTTTTTTTTCTTGGAATAGGCTTAAAATGGTCTAATTTTGAAAGACTTACGAGAAATTATCGGGAGGAAGCTGTTTTTAGAGTTTTTTTTTTGGTAAATAGAAATTAACCTATATCACTGACAACTGTTAATACCACTGATCGATACTGTCAATTGTTTTCGTTCACACTAATGGGTGAAATGTAGAGGTCAGCCTAATCTTTTCAAAAAATGAGTAAATTTTTTTCAGTTATAATCTACTGTTATCACAAAATTGTTTATTGCCATTATTTTTGGTAAAATTTCGGTACGCGGGCTTTTCAGAAAAAGGAAGATTTTTTTTTTAAATGGGCTTAAAATTTGAAAAATTTATGAGAAAAAATCGGGAGGTTTTTGTTAACCTGAACTAACCGAAACTACCCTGAATTAAATAATCAGCAATTACAAAATACATTATATAATGAAAAAAAAAAAAATGTCCTACTTTAATGTGAAAAAATGATACAGGTGCTATATTAGTGACTGGAGACCAAGGTTAGTTTAAGTTAGCAAGAACAGCCTTATATCGATTTTTTCTAGTCAATCTTTGAAAATTAGACCATTTTAGTCCTATCCAAAAAAACCTTGTGATTTGTTCTTTTTGTGTTGTTTTCCGCAAAGAAAATTTCACTGTAAATATAGCATAATCAGTTCAGCGCATGCGCATAAACGAACTGAATTCTCCCGAGCAGTTTCGATCAATGGTTGTCAATAGCATAGTAGACTTTCGTACGCTTACGTATCAGGGTTTATATGCAAAAAAAAAAACGCGAAAAAACGACCTTCCCCCGATATTTTCTCATAAGTCTTTCAAAATTAGATGACTTTAAGCCAATTCCAAGAAAAAAACCTTTTTTTCTGAAAAGCCCGCTTAACGAGGCTTTACCAAATATTGTTACTGTTAATACTATTGTAGCGAGAAACACAAAAAAAAAGTTGTGTGTAAGGTTATGGCTTGTAAAAATTAATCAGAAACGCAGCAGGATAAAATTTAATTTCTGTAAGTTAATTAAAAGTTATAACTTTATGTCTAGAATATCAAAATACGATATAATTGCATAAAAATTATGCAGTAATTTAGGGAGACCTTAAAGAAACATTATTTTCAATTCAGTCTACTACGGATAGTACCTAATAAATAATAATTAGATTTATCGGAGTTAGAGATCATAACCCCGAGTCAAGCGAAATTAAACTGACTTCTGCCTAACCTCAGTAAAATGAAAAGGTCCCGCCCTCGGGAGCTTCCTTTATAATAACGCTAATTTCTAGGCTAGGTGAGTAGACCTTATTATTTTATAATTAGCCTTAATATAATAAACAATTTCTCAAACATTAATAGAAAATAATATAGATATTTCGTTCGTGAAAAAATTGTACCGTAATAGAACTAGTACCACGTCAGGCCTTTGAAATTTTTATTACACAACAGTCATCACCACTACCAAAAAAACTTTAGTAGTGTATTAATACGGCTACCACATTAATGGCCAATCACAGCCCAGCATTTGGGCGTGGCTCTACGTCATAGAAAATTTGGATCAATGAGAGC
Source organism: Pachyrhynchus sulphureomaculatus (assembly GCA_019049505.1). NCBI lineage: Eukaryota > Metazoa > Arthropoda > Insecta > Coleoptera > Curculionidae > Pachyrhynchus > Pachyrhynchus sulphureomaculatus. The sequence goes on from CM032452.1 coordinate 58,184,490, forward strand.
GTTGTATGAAGTGGCAACATTGTGTGTGTTAGGTGTGGCAACACTGTGTGACCGTTGACAGATGTGAAGTTTGCGCGCGCGCGCGCATCTGTCAAGGGGCTGTGCGATGTTGCCATGTGTAATGGTTCCAGGGAGGGCTGCAGGAGGGGGTTCCAGGAGGCCGGCCGGGGGGCCCCGCTTACAGTATCCTGCTGTGGGAACTGGTACCCCATTTGGGTGCATGGGATGGGGGTGCAGGGAGCCCTATCGGTGTCCTGCATGTGGGAATTGGTACCCCATTTGGTTGTGTTTGTTGTTACATGTGCAGGTGTATGGGGTTCAGGGGGCCCACGGAGCCATCAGTCACATGCACCAGCGCATATGACAAGAACAACATGGAGCCCTACCTGTAGGAACTGGGGCCCCATTTGGGTGCATGGGATGGGGGTGCAGGGAGCCCTATCGGTGTCCTACATGTGAGAATTGGTACCCCAATTGGTTGTGTTTGTTGTTACATGCGCAGGTGTATGGGGCTCAGGGGGCCCACGGAGCCATCAGTCACATGCACCAGCGCATATGACAAGAACAACATGGAGCCCTACCTGTAGGAACTGGTACCCACCCCATTTGGGTGCATGGGAGAGGGGCTCAGGGAGCCCTATCGGTGTCCTACATGTAGGAATTGGTACCCCAATTGGTTGTGTTTGTTGTTACATGCGCAGGTGTATGGGGCTCAGGGGGCCCACGGAGCCATCAGTCACATGCACCAGCGCATATGACAAGAACAACATGGAGCCCTACCTGTAGGAACTGGTACCCCATTTGGGTGCATGGGAGAGGGGCTCAGGGAGCCCTATCGGTGTCCTACATGTAGGAATTGGTACCCCAATTGGTTGTGTTTGTTGTTACATGCGCAGGTGTATGGGGCTCAGGGGGCCCACGGAGCCACCAGTCACATGCACCAGCGTATATGACAAGAACAATATGGAGCCCTACCTGTAGGAACTGGAGCCCCATTTTTGTGATTAATTGGTTAAATTGCAGTCATAATGGTGAACGTAAAATAAAAAATTTCAGTATATAGGTTAGATTTGCAGCATGTGTAAACCTAACCTAAATACTGAAATATTAATTTTACGTCACGTTCAAATAATCTAAGTGAAGGAAAGTAAAAAAAGACGCATACACAAATTTTCAAAAAATACATATATTTATTTTAAAAATAAAATAATGTTTTTACAAACTTATCTAAGCAATTTTGTTAATGATTTTTTTTTCGCGGTATTAATATGTACCCTCTACCCTGAAAATTTTTGAAAATATGTTATTATGGTTATCATGTTTATAAGATTATTCATTTCTAAAGGTAATATTTGCTGTATAATAAAATAATGTTGTTGTTATAACCTTATCTACTAAAGGTAAAAAAATACATTAGTTTATATAATTAAATATATAAACAGTAAGGTGAACAATGTTAGGTATAGAAAGAATAAAGGTGTGCGAGGGAGAGGTCAACTCAGTCAGAGTCGCAATCACAAGGATTTAAACAGAACTTCTGTATAGTAACTCGATCATCAGAAATGATATATTATGATAAAATTTGTCATATAGCTAGATATACTATATGATAATAATCAATTACAATAGTTAAACGCTTGTTATAATATCTAAATTGTTTTAAAATTATACTTACAGGTACTACAAAATAAAATATTAAAAAATACTTATTACAATAACGAACTGACTGAGTTTGTTAGAAGATGAACTAGAGACTTAGGATTACCATCACAACCAACACCACTATCACACTATTGTTCGGTCAGATACCATATAGTTATTCGGTTGCACAACAGGCAAATGTCCCTTATTTTCATTATTTGTTCAAGGGCACGTGGTATTCGGCCTCTTCTATTTAGTTCTCGAGGTAGTGGTCCAGCAGCAGCAGCAGTAGCAGGTTTCGTTGCACTCCAACATCCGATACATAAATAATATCTCATGGCTGACTGACTGACAATTAAAAATACTATTTCTAAACTTAATATGCGTGTTCTTTGTCAATCCAACTGTTTCACTGACTTCGTCCTGACGTTACTTACTTATTATTATTCAAATTACGATTATTAATTTAAATATGTTTTAAAAATAAAAATGCGTAATGTAATTATATGCAAATAGTTAACCCCACGTACAGGAAATGTATTTGCTGATAATACTTATTATGATTCAAATTACGCCTATTAGTTTAAACATGTTTTAAAAAAATAAAAATGCATATATATCTATATAATTTTTTATTAACTGAAATATTCAAAATTACAATTGTGTTTTAGGTGCCTTTAATACCTTTTCCCTGTTCTTTCGACATGTAGTTAAACGGACCACGTATCTATTCTTTTGATCTCGTAGTACTTCTTCCCTTTGTAAACATGATTCAAGTAAATTAAATTTGAATTCTTCTTCTCTTCCTGAATCTTAAGATTATCACTACACTGATTAAGCTCTTTATCAATGCTATATATTTCATTAATCTGAGCAGTTAAATTGCTCTTTAAATGGGTACTCTCAGTTTTGAGATCACATATTATGGAAAGACCAAAATTTCGATTTTCATTACAAGCATCCAAATGTTTCCGTGTATTCAACAAGTCCGATTCCAGTTCGATGTTTTCCCGTTTAGCCATAGCTAATCTTGTATAGTTTACAGAATCTGTTAAATTTCTTGAAACTGTTTCACATTCCTCTAATTTGACCATAAACATATCAGATATATCATGCTCTTGTTCATATAAATCGGAATAATAATCTGCCCTTGGTGAACATGCTAGATATAGATTGAAACTCGAGTTGAATAGCATATGATAATCCTCAAACAACTGATCATTTAATGATGGTCCTACGTCGCCTAAAATTTCTTTTAATTGGCTTATGCAGTTCGTGTACAAGCTGAAGTTTTTCCTTTGATGTCTGTTTTTGTTATTTACGCATTATTTACGTCTTGTTCGTTGGCGTTGCAATATTTGCGATGTTTCATACGCAGCAAGTGACTTGAATATGCGTGGGTCAGTTATTCTTTCCAGCTTTTCTATACGTGACATTAAATTCGTTATATGAAGTTCTATAGTGTCATTATGTACTTCTTTATATGCGTCAATATCCTTCTTTAGTTTTTCAGTTTTTTGATTAATGTTATCAAGTTGCTCACCATTACTCTTAATTAGCTTGGTAATCTTATGATTTGTATAAGAAAACCGCTCATCGAGTTTTTGCTCTATCTTATTCCTCATAGACTGCAGGACTAACTTGTTCCGCGGCAGACGTTTCAGTTGTAAATATGGAATCATCATCGTCATCTGCGGTAGTAGTATCAAACTCACCGATTGATTCGGTCGGTAAAAACGATACTTCGGAACGACTTCGCCAATTTGATTGTGCAGCAGCTGCGTACTTTGGACTATCCTCTTTTTTCTTTAGAATAACTTCTTCCTTCTTCGTTGGCAACGTTGACAACGTTGGCAACGTTGTTTTCTTATCGTCATTATCATCGTCATTATCGTCATCAACGCCCTTTTTCGGCTTTTGTCTAGCAATTATATCTATCGATGTAGGAGCGTGCCAATCTAGGATAGTCGTTCAAGTATTCCTCATAGACTGCAGGACTAACTTGTTCCGCGGCAGGCGTTTCAGTTGTAAATATGGAATCATCATCGTCATCTGCGGTAGTAGTATCAAACTCACCGATTGATTTGGTCGGTAAAACGATACTTCGGAACGACTTCGCCAATTTGATTGTGCAGCAGCTGCGTACTTTGGACTATCCTCTTTTTTCTTTAGAATAACTTCTTCCTTCTTCGTTGGCAACGTTGACAACGTTGGCAACGTTGTTTTCTTATCGTCATTATCATCGTCATTATCGTCATCAACGCCCTTTTTCGGCTTTTGTCTAGCAATTATATCTATCGATGTAGGAGCGTGCCAATCTAGGATAGTCGTTCAAGTATTCCTCATAGACTGCAGGACTAACTTGTTCCGCGGCAGACGTTTCAGTTGTAAATATGGAATCATCATCGTCATCTGCGGTAGTAGTATCAAACTCACCGATTGATTTGGTCGGTAAAACGATACTTCGGAACGACTTCGCCAATTTGGTTGTGCAGCAGCTACGTACTTTGGACTATCCTCTTTTCTTTAGAATAACTTCTTCCTTCTTCGTTGGCAACGTTGACAACGTTGGCAACGTTGTTTTCTTATCGTCATTATCATCGTCATTATCGTCATCAACGCCCTTTTTCGGCTTTTGTCTAGCAATGTGTTTTTTTTAAAGGTTCGGTAATAGGTTTAAATATTCTGTTTAGTTCTACATTTTCTTCACTTCGATTCAGTTTGAGAGCGCGATATTTTTTTCCGAATATTACGCGATAGTTCGTTGATTTTTTTAGTAATATGCGAATCTAATGAGGTCATCATGTCAAATGAATGGCATTATATTGTTATATACTTATATATTCATCAAATCCTTTACGATAGCGACCGTTTTTTTCACATCAAAATCCTTTACGATTACAAAGCACCCATAAGGTTCACGCCAGCATTCAGAGCATAGGTTTTTAAATTGATTGTATGGCATATCTGGGGAACAATGTTCTTCATAAGAATGTTTCAGGTTTATTTCATCTTGTCTGAATAGCACTATGATGTTACAGTTATCCCTTATAAGTTGTTTTGGTACCTTTGAATAAGTCTGACACAGGTACGCTGCGTCTATGTCTTTATGTCTACACATTGAATAGTATTCTCTTATTTTATTTTGGTTTTCACATGTAATATCATCGAAAATAAATATGGAGTTATTTTTTGCTTCATTCGGATCTAAAATTTCATCATTGCACTTAAAAGGGAAATATCCTACACCTTTCACGTTTTTCAACACCTGCTCCAATAATTGATATTTTGGTTGGTATAGAGACTTTGAATAAATGTATATATTTTTCAAATCTAGCCCCGTTAATACTAAACAATAAGCTTAGGAGAGCATTCGTCTTACCGCAACCACTGGGACCTATAAATATCGCTCGGAATGAATTTGGCAGTAATTCACCATGTCTATTTTTACGTTTATTGTCGGCATCGAAAAAGTCCAAGTTTATAATAGGCAAACTATGTTGCTTAATGCTCTTCATACTGTTAAATGCACCTTGTTTCAATCGTACATTGCATATATTATTTCTTTAAACAGCAAGATAGGATGGTAACTAGTTCCGATAGCCAATCTAACAGCCTATCGATATGTTTATTACAATGAACACACTACATCGCGCATTGCAACATTCGTTAGGCAATTCATCGTTGACACGTCGTAACACCATGCTAACTTGGACGCATTCACACGTATCAGGACCTTCTTTAACCCCAGGTTGCGACCATACGCATGTTACGTAATGTCTTCCCCCCAAATTTGTTGTTATTTGCTTGCGATCGATATAAGCTGTTAAATATTCCCGCTGAGAAATCCATCTAACCTTAGCTTCGCAACAAGATAATTTATTAACAAAAACTATCGATTTTTCTACAGGTTTCGCGTATATCTTGACTGGCTGAATTCATAATTAATACTAGAGGTTATGAGGGCTTACATATACTAATAAAATAAATTTGAATTAACTATTTTTTATTAATTACTTTGGTTACAAATTTCTTAAATCTAAGTTTATTATTAAATACATTGTCTTCCCATGATTTCAAAGAAAGGTTGGCAAAACCCTTATACATCTGGACACGTTTCTCATATTCGTAAACATCTTGTTTTAGTTGTCTCAGCTTACTTAAATGTAGATCGATGCAGGACATTATGGGATGAACTTCTTAAGCCAGGTAATTATTTCAAAACAATTTGTTTTACTGCACTGAACCTTGCTGTTGCAATCTATATGATCTAAACATGCAGGTTTCTGATCTTTGAATGATGGCTTGTGCCAAACGTTGAGAGTATCTATATTTACAATCTTGAAATGAGAAGTAGTAGCGCTGTCTTGAATGAACCTAGCTGCATGGTTTCCTTTAATATACAGCACATCACAGTCGGACAGACCTCTATGTAGAATTTCTTCTATTAGATTATACTCTATGTACCCGGAAGAATACCTCAAACCATGATCCATTTCAGCTTTAATGACTTCTTTTTTATTGTATCGGGTTAATTTTGAAAACTGTACTTTCGGTTTTAGTAAATAATGACTCGTTTGCAAACTGTTCGATATCGTTATTTCTTTGACATGGAATTCGACTACTCCATTATCATAAAGTATGTTAAATCCCTGGACATCGAGGGCAACCAACTTCATCGTGATACAGTCTCTTGACAACTGATAAATTTACAGAAAATTACGTACAATTTCACTAAGAGGTAAATGCTCCATTATGACGTCGTGGATGATGATGCAATATGCCTTTGTTTTAGCTGGAAATCCTTTTCTCGCTTCAATGTCTACTTTGATATCGACGGTGCTCATTTTTATAGGATCATTACGTCGTGAGCAATCTACGACAAATAGAGCGCGATCTTTAAAGGTAGTATAATCCAGCAGGGGATCTTTATCATGCGAACCCTTAAAACTACTGTAAAATTCGGTGTAATTATAATGGGCTTCAACGAAATGATTATGTTCAAAGTCGAGGTGCATACGCTCTGCGGGGTAATATTCATTATTTAACATTACCCGGATATCGCTAATATCTATATGATCAAATTGTGATGTGTTTGATGTAGCATTACCCCGTTTATCGGTTTGAAAGGCCAAAATGACATAGCGTGGGCTTTCCAGGGGTGTAGCTGTTTTAACACTCCAAACTTCTTTTTGAGCATTTTCGGTTAATTGAGGTAATTCGTGAAATTCCCATTTACGGAACGGAATAATTATAGGTCTGTCTGTCTTTATAGACTCCAACAACTGAAGTTTTAGCATATCGTTTGGATATACTACGGGTACCCTGAGCGATATATTTTCAATGGTCACCTCTCCTTTAGCAGTATTGGTTGTTAAAATAGCATCATTATCAGTGCGAGCTCTCACTAGACGTATAGATTGTTTTCCAAATTGTGCCAACTGATAGTCATTGAATACGTTGAATAAATGATTCAGAGGTACACGCATGACAAACGTATTATCTGCTGCATTTATTATCGGATTTCCTGGAAAATTCCATCCTGCTATAGCCAAGTGTTTTGTATCATTCGCACTGTAACAGAGATATCCTTTAATGGAGCTTACAATACCAGGATCACGCACGCTGTCTACTTCTTGACCATCTATGCTATAAGATATCTGCTCAAAGAAGAATGCAGAAGGATTATTCACAAAGTTTACAGTTCCATCACCCTCGGTTTTTGTTAACTTTCCTTCGATGACTAGAGCCGCGTTATACATTTGCAACCACGCATCCCCCTGTTTTATTTGAATATCTATAACATCATTATTATTGAAAGATTTTATGTAGGGAAGGTAGGTGCGAACTTCTATTTTTTGAATCGTATCATCGAACTGCGCCTTTCGGTATATATCGAATATTTGGTCTGACATTGTATCCTAAACTTTGGAGAAAGAGACGATTGGAAGGAGTTAGACCTTGTAGACTAGTTGATAATCTACTAATGACTGATGGTGTAGCTGGGTTGCTTATATTATTATAGTTGAATCTTAAACCCATTTCTTAAGCTCTAAGCGAACGATGATGTCTTCGTTACTAAAATTAACTGGATTAAAGTCTTGATCGAGAATACTCAAAGTAATATTGGAAATTTCACGTTTATTAACGATAGGTAAATAGGTTAAGTTCCGTGGAATCTCGTTGATAGCGTAACCAGGATCAACGTCGACAGCAAATTCGTAAATTGTATGTGAAGGTTTATGATTGTAGAACGCTCCTGTAGTTATGTTACAATCGATATGTAGGGTCCTCACATTAACTATATTGACTGGGAGATCAGACTCGTGCACTTGCCCCTGCTTTAACTCTCGCGGGGAAAATCCTAAAACTTTGCCAATGCTATCGACTACCCTAAAGTCCACGTGAAAATATTCGCTTTGAATTTCACACTTTAACGTATTATTGTTAGGTTTTATTGAAATATATCGATCGTAATGTTCCTGCTTGACTTCTTTTGGTATGATCTTCCGCCTTATATACGTTTCAATGTCGGAAATTTCATAAGATCTAGTGGGTATAGCAACTGTTTTGGTCTCGTTTGTTTTAACGTCTGTATAGGTGAACTTGTTTTTGTCACTCTCTATATTGGGGATACTATTGTAAGAATAAAATCCAATCAAAGCAAGTCCGTAGTCGGAAGTTTCGTCTAGGGAAAGAGGATTGATGAAATCTATAGATAGTATATAGTTAGTGCTTTTCAACGTAAACACCTGGGACATTGCACTATGATGAATGTAATAGTAAGACTAATCAGTTGCAACTTAGTTATTTATTTTTATATAGAAATTCCAGACATAAGTGTCCACAGTTTATTTGATTGTAGGTTTGATAAGCAGTACTATTATAGCAGATATCCGTGTTTGCCCCAAAATATTTCACCAACTCCAGCGGTGGTTTCAGGTATCCGAAACTGTCAAAGTACAGAACAGAATTTTTACGTTTAATATAAGCTACCCAGTGGGTTCCTTCATTACACGATAAATCTAGGTTAAGTATACCGCTTTCATATACTTTCGGACCCTCTGGTAGAGTATCTCGCATAAATACTCCTCTAAAATGGGATATTTTGAGTCTCTTCGCATATTTCTGTAATTCTATATCACATAATGCCCTTTTGGGTAGCTTTATTGGTAGTTTTTTGGTTTTTGCTTTAAATAGAGACCATAACCACCACATTTGTTTTTTCGCATAAATAGACCTGATCCTTTCTTACCGAGCTCTTGTTCAACAGCTTTATTATGCCGTTTCTGTTCCTCTAACGCCTTTTTGGCATTCTTTGCATCTATTATGGTTTTTGCTATGGCTGAAGAGCCGCCGGCTAAGCTGCCTAGTCCCCCCAGTGCTCCTAATATTGGAAGGAGCGGTAGAATTCCACCTCTTTTCGATTCAAATGGTATTATTCGTGGAACACGAACCTTTGAACGACCACCCACCTTTTTAATAGCCGCTCGTGCTGCCCGCAATGCTATTAAAGATGACTTTTTTAAATTACCCGTATCTACACCTTTCTTCAAAGTATTATTTATTTTATCGACTATGTGTCGTTTAAATGATACAGTAGGTTTACGCACCCCCATCCCCATTTTACGCTTTGCCTTCATGACTGTAGTAACTGTCCAAGCTGCTGCTTTCTCACCAAGCGATGCGTCTTTTGATTTTACTCGTTCCCACGCTTTATTTTCCAACACAAAATCAGCCTTATGACGATCCTTCAACGAGTTGTTTCTAGAATAGGCTATATCGTGTTCCTTGCACGCAGCGTCCAGAGGGTTTATTCCAGGGTCACCACGTTTAAGCCTTTCTTGTAACTTTGTTCCGGGGCCGCAATAATTATACTTTGGCAAATGTAGTTCAAAAGGTAATTTATTAATTAGGGCATTTACAAACCCTTTTCCGCGTTTACGACGTTTACTCTGCGATAATAACATTTAAAATGATCCTTATAGATTAAGGCTTGTGCTAATATACCCTTTTTAATATATAACCGATTCACACAGCAGTCAGCCAGAAGGATACAAGCAACCATATAACATTAAACTTAAATTTCTCATCTACTGCTGCATTCTAGCTAACGCTAGAATGCGTAATTTTGAATATTTCAATTAATAAAAATTATATAGATATATATGTATTTTTATTTTTTAAACATGTTTAAACTAATAGACTATATTATGATTCAAAATAAGCATTATCAGCAAATACATTTCCTGAACGTGAGGTCAACTATTTGCATACGATTACATTATGCATTCCCGCAAGACCACTACGTACAGTGTGTTTTTATGGTTTATGTGACGTAAACATAACTATATTTATACACATTACACTTGAAGTGATATTATTTAATTACTCTCGCACTGTATTTTAAGACTGCGTGAGCCGTGACGTTCTTTTGCGTGTGTGTCCTAGTGAAAATTCGAAAATGTAAGTAACAGTTTTATTTAAAGTAAAGAGAGAAATGTCAATGTCTGATTATTTATTTTTGTTATTAATATATTTTAGATTGGATCTATCATTAATCATTTCTGCTTGCATAGTTTTTTATTTTAAAAATAGAGAGAAAAAAATTACGTTGACTGATTAGTTCTTATTATTATATTTTTAGATGGATCTATCAATAATCAATTCCGTCTGTGTTGCAGAGCAGAAGCCGGTGGTGAGTCTAAAGGACCTTCCAATTAACCAACCCCATCCAATCCTCAGTGCGAAGGAGACCTACACCCGTTTTGGCAAGTCCATCTTGTTGGATTTGGGGGAAAAAGTTGTGTTTTTACCAAAACGAGTTACTGACATCATTAGACCAAACCTAGTCGAATTTGTTTGCGGTAAATACTCCGTAGTTTTCCTGGGTACAAAGGACGTTGGAAAACGGAATCCAATCACGCTGTTCAAGATTGAACTATCGCAGTAATATTAAGAGGTGAGTCTAACCCTATATTTTGTAAATTACTTATGGAAGCCATAACGAAAGCTAATATTCTCATTACTTCATTCAAAATCTTAAAAAAGTATTATTTGATAATTTTTCGGATCGGGATGTTACCGTTTGGTGTAATCGGATACAAAGGAGATTAATTTCTTGTCACAGAGCTATTCACCGTGAACATATTTCTTTAGATTTGTGTCGCAGACTGCAAACTACAATTCAGCATTTAAAATCGTTAAAAACATTAATTAGGCATATAAAGTAAAGAGAGAAATGTCAATGTCTGATTATTTATTTTTGTTATTAATATATTTTAGATTGGATCTATCATTAATCATTTCTGTTTGCATAGTTTTTTATTTGAACGCTCGGACATCGGCTGCCCAGGCGAATATCCGCAGGCAGCAGGAGGTCGTTTAACTTAACAAAGACCTGGAAGAAATTCTATCTTGGGGTGACAGTAACCAAGTGGAATTTAACACTACAAAAACCCAAGCGGCAGTTTTTTCTAAAAAGTTAACGTTGCTAAACCCGACATAGTTATGTCGGGGGCACTCTATTTCCCCAGCATCGTCGCTCAATTTGTTGGGCGTTAGTTTGGGGGCAAATATGTCTTGGCATGAACATGTTGCAGGCATAGCAAGGAGAGCTTCTCAAAAGTTGGGAATATTATTTAGAACCAGAAAGCTTTACACCCCACAGCAACTGTTAATTCTTTACAAAGCCCCCCAAATTCGACCAACTATGGAATACTGCTCCCACGTTTGGGGCTCCGCTCCCAAACATACACTGCATTTGTTGGATTCTATTCAGAGAAGAGCGGTCCGTCTGATTGGGGGCTCCCCGGAATTGACCGGCGGCCTTGATTCGCTGGAACATCGAAGAACGGTTGGCGACTTGAGTCTGTTCTACAAGTATTTTCATGAAAAGTATTCGAAGGATGTAGCCCGCTTAATTCCCCCCCAAAGCGGTGCATGTTAGAAATACACGTCGCGCTGGTGCTTCGCATCCGTATGAGGTTCAGCTTGTTACTCCGCGTACAACGCTTTTCAAGCAATCTTTTATATGGAGAACGTCATCCCTTTGGAATAATTTGCCCAGCGCTGTGTTTCCCACCGAGTACAATTTACAGCGATTCAAGAACAACGTGAATCGCTTTTTCCGCACTCGTGCCGCTCCTGGAGCGCTTTAGGGACTTCCCTGCAGCACGTGTGCTAGACCCATAAAAAAATAAAACAAAAATTAAAAATAGAGAGAAAAAAAAATGACATTGACTAATTAGTTCTTATTATATTTTTAGATGGATCTATCAATAATCAATTCCGTCTGTGTTGCAGAGCAGAAGCCGGTGGTGAGTCTAAAGGACCTTCCAATTAACCAACCCCATCCAATCCTCAGCGCGAAGGAGACCGACACCCGTTTTGGCAAGTCCATCTTGTTGGGACTTGGGAGAAAAAGTTGTATTTTTACCAAAACGAGTTACTGATATCATTAGACCAAACCTAGTCGAATTTGTTTGCGGTACAAAGGACGCTGGAAAACGGAATCCAATCACGCTGTTCAAGATTGAACTATCGCAGTAATATTAAGAGGTGAGTCTAACCCTATATTTTGTAAATTACTGTTATTATGGAAGCCATAACGAAAGCTAATATTCTCATTTCTTCATTTCAAAATCTTAAAAAAGTATTATTTGATAATTTTTCGGGTTGGGATGTTACCGTTTGGTGTAATCGGATACAAAGGAGGTTAATTTCTTGTCACAGAGCTATTCACCGTGAACATATTTCTTTAGATTTGCGTCGCAGACTGCAAACTACAATTCAACATTTAAAATCGTTAAAAACATTAATTAGGCATACTTTGTGTACTAACAGAAATTCCGATATCAAAAATAGGGTAGTGTGGAATAATATTATATCTTGTTTCAAGGGTCGTGTTAAGTCCGGAGTTATCGTTAATTTAGTTCACAAAGATATAAATTTATTTTTAAACGATGCATTTATTTTATTTCGAAAGAAAATAAAAGCTATCTTGAGGATTTTTCCAACTATAAAAGTTAATACGACTTTTTGTGGGGGGTTTATTAAAAAAGGTACCGAATCTGATATTATTGATTTAAAATATTTTAATACAAGGAATCGATTTGGGTACGGATTTAGAGCAATGGTTCTTTGAGCATGTTTATGATAAAGTTCTTAATAAATTGTCTGAATTTCAAGAACGCCAGAGCGTTTTCGCTTTACAGCAAATAATTTATCTTGATATTAATATTAATAAATTTGAAATGGGAACGGATGATCTTACATTAAACTACCTAACGAAATAGAACGAAAAAAGGTCTGTATCAATATTAAGAACAATGATCATGCCTGTTTCTTTTGGGCAATTGTTAGCGCATTATTCCCAGCTCACAATAACTATAACCTAACTTCTTCGTATCCATATTACAGAACAGTACTAAACATTGAAAATTTACCATCACCTATGACATTAGACCAAATTCCTAAATTCGAAAAAAATAATAATATTTCGGTAACACAAAAGAAAAAATTATTTTTTTGTGATCGTTGTCTAAATTATTTTTTTTTCTGAAAACAAATTAACCGAGCACGAAGTTCAATGAATACAAAGTAACGTTTCCGAAGTATGAATTTATTGAATTTAAAATTTTATTTATAAACAAAAATGCCCTTTTATCATATATGCTGACTTTGAATGTCAGTTAATTCCTTTAAATGAGTTATCAGGTGGAAATACTGAGAAGTACCAACGGCATGAAGCTTGATGGTTTTTTATTTGAAATGTACGTACGACGACTCCTTTTTCTCATTTCAAAAGTTATCGCGGCACCAATTGTGTTGAATGGTTCATTATGAAATGATCCAGTTATCTAGTTCGATTTATAGTCGCTTAAAAAAATATAACACCTATGGGTATTGATTCTGTAGAAGATGCTACACATTGCCACATATGCGATCTTCGATTTAAATCGAAGGATGTTATCGTACATGATCATGATCATTTTTCAGGGTGCTTCAGGGGTTTCGCATTTAAGTAAGACTTTTACTATGGCTTCCAGAAATGCAGTACTTACAACTACAGATTGGTTAGATCACTTCGATGTAATGACATATTTAGTTAAGGACTTTAATATTAGGATATGTAAGAAATAATAATTTAAACAATGTACTAAAAACTTTAATATTATAAACGATCATTATCATGCTATATGCGATAAACTACAGTTACCTATACTTTATTATCACAACATGGAGTTTTGGTGCCAGAGTTGTTTTTCTGAAGTCTTATTTGAAGTATATGAACAGGATCACTGTCTCGAGAAACTACATGCTAACCATCCCTATGAAGTGAAGAGACGTTTTAAAGATCCCTACGAGAGCGACTCTGATGATGATTATCTACTTTAAATTCATATAAAATTTTTACTCGCTCTTTCATTTAAATAAGTTTGTAACAACATTATTTTATTTTTAAAATAAATATATGTATTTTTTTGAAAATTTGTGTATGCGTCTTTTACTTTCCTTCACTTAGATTATTTGAACGTGACGTAAAATTAATATTTCAGTATATAGGTTAGGTTTACACATGCTGCAAATCTAACCTATATACTGAAATTTTTTATTTTACGTTCACCATTATGACTGCAATTTAACCAATTAATCACAAAAATGGGGCTCCAGTTCCTACAGGTAGGGCTCCATATTGTTCTTGTCATATACGCTGGTGCATGTGACTGGTGGCTCCGTGGGCCCCCTGAGCCCCATACACCTGCGCATGTAACAACAAACACAACCAATTGGGGTACCAATTCCTACATATAGGACACCGATAGGGCTCCCTGAGCCCCTCTCCCATGTACCCAAATGGGGTACCAGTTCCTACAGGTAGGGCTCCATGTTGTTCTTGTCATATGCGCTGGTGCATGTGACTGATGGCTCCGTGGGCCCCCTGAGCCCCATACACCTGCGCATGTAACAACAAACACAACCAATTGGGGTACCAATTCCCACATGTAGGACACCGATAGGGCTCCCTGAGCCCCTCTCCCATGCACCCAAATGGGGTACCAGTTCCTACAGGTAGGGCTCCATGTTGTTCTTGTCATATGCGCTGGTGCATGTGACTGATGGCTCCGTGGGCCCCCTGAACCCCATACACCTGCACATGTAACAACAAACACAACCAAATGGGGTACCAATTCCCACATGTAGGACACCGATAGGGCTCCCTGCACCCCCATCCCATGCACCCAAATGGGGTACCAGTTCCCACAGCAGGATACTGTAAGCGGGGCCCCCCGGCCGGCCTCCTGGAACCCCCTCCTGCAGCCCTCCCTGGAACCATTACACATGGCAACATCGCACAGCCCCTTGACAGATGCGCGCGCGCGCGCAAACTTCACATCTGTCAACGGTCACACAGTGTTGCCACACCTAACACACACAATGTTGCCACTTCATACAACGCTCTCATTGGTCCAAATTTTCTATGACGTAGAGCCACGCCCAAATGCTGGGCTGTGATTGGCCATTAATGTGGTAGCCGTATTAATACACTACTAACTTTATTTTTATACTTATGGACATTCATCACTAAACAGTTTGAACGATCTGTAGAAGACTGGATACAAAAAAGCTCGATATTTGGGTGCCTCATTACTTAGTGGTAAGAAATCGATTTGATCGAATTTCCATCTCCAAAAAATGGTTGAAACGGACCAAACCATTTTTGAAATGTCTCATTGCGGAAAATGAAAAATAAATCACGTACGGTGTAAGAACCTTATCTCCGATTCGCTAAAATTTAAATTAAATGTGAATAATTCGACCATACCAAAGTTGTATTGCTTGCCCAAAATTCACAAACCTGGAAAGGCAATGCGACTCATTGATTCATCGGTCGGATCACCCACATATTTGATATCCGAATGGTTTCAAAAAAACTTGAGAATTTATCTATTATATATATATATATATATATATATATGTATATATATATATATATATATATATATATATATATATATATATATATATATATATATATATATGCATATATATATATATATATATATATATATATATATATATAGATATATATATATATATATATATATATATATATATATATATATATATATATATATATATCAAGTAAATCCCAAGATCTAAGATCCTTCCTTTTTGCTTTTCCAGTGGGGCAATAAACGACCCTATTAAGGTTTTGTGCATAGTTGTCAGGTATTACAATAAACGTATTTTTATTTGACCAGGTTTGTATACTGCCCTCTCTTGCACCTGCAATCATATTGGATCTATTTTTACCTATATATTACTAGATACTTTCGCAGTGAAGAATTCTATAGAATATATTAAAAAAACAAAAGATCCAGTTTTCAATGAAGGTGAAATCTTAATTTCTTTTGATGTCAGTTCTTTGTTTCCAAGTAAACCAATACCACAAACTTTACAGTATCTCGAAGAATTACTTAGGATGAATGACTTTGACGACGAGATTATTCATGAATACTTAACATTATCTAAACTTTGTATGGAACAAAATTATTTTCAATATAACAGTTAATTTTATATTCAGAAAGAAGGAACCGCTATGGATAATTGCTTATCACCTTTCATAGTATTCATGAGTAGGTTTGAAACCGAAGCAAGTCAAAAATTTGAGTATTTCCCAAGAGTATGGTATAGGTATGTGGAAGCTGTTTTCGCGATTTCTGATACAAAGAAAGCAAATAAAATGGTTCTGTTTCCAAATTAAATAGCCGATATGATTCCATTAAATTTACTTACAAAATTGAGAACAGAGGACAGCTACCATTTCTAGATATTTTAATTATTAAAAATAAAAATAGGTTAGAATTTGATATTTATAGAAAAGAGATAGACATATTTTTAATGAATCATTTCATTGCAAACAACAGAAATTAGCCGCATTACATTTTTTAGTTCATCGTTTCGTCACTTTTCCTCTGAATAGAGTAAACTTCAATAATCAAAGGAATCGTATTAGAAATATAACTAGAGTTAATGGTTATGACGATGACTTGACAAACAAGTTAATGAATAGACGTAAGTTCAGGGTAAATATTCAGAATTCCACCTTTTTTACACACGAAGAAAATAACACCAAGTATGTTCCCATACCATATAATCCGAAATATAGCAGGGGACTCAATAAGGTATTTAATAAGGTAGGCCTCACCTTAGTCTATAAGTCATCAGACAATGTGAGAAATATCCCAAAGACAAGATTCCTAATTGTGAGGAAAGTGGAATTTATGAAATTAGTTGTAATGATTGCGACAAAAAGGATGTTGGGCAAACTAAAATGTCAATTAAAACACGTTTTTAAAGAACATTTAGCACATTGAAAATACAGTAGAACATAAAGGTGATCATCTTCAAGGGCCAAACATGCCCTTGAAGATGATCATACTGTTGTTGAAGGCATACGAAAGTATGGAAATTATAGAATGTAAAAGTAGTTTAAATAAAGACGGAGAGCCTATTCCTTATAGTTCTCTCTACTGTTTATGTGACCGGAACTGATGGCCTCGCCTATGCCACTAGTTCCGCCTGAGTAGTTCAGGTATTAGGCTAAGTATAAATTTGGTAGATTTGTAATTTAGCTTTAATCAGTCATCGCTCCTGACGAAACGCGCGTCGAGTGCAAAAATGAAGTGTTTGGTAAAGTGGTGATATATACTGAGTAGTACATACGGTAATATATGTAAAAAAACCGCTGTCGATGTGGTGAAATTCCACAAGGAGTGACAAGGATTCATTCCAAAGAAGTTGGACGCTGTAGATGGGTATTGAAAGGGAATCGTGTATCATAAGGTTTTACATCCGGGCCAAAAGATTAATTCTGAACTCTACTGTCAATAATTAACAATTTTGTAGTGTAGTTAGTGGTTGTGTTGAGAGAGAAAGCAACCTGCAATGATCACCAGAAATAACAACGTCATACCTCACATATGTTAGTTTGAACAACCTGGGAACTTTCACCGTCAAAATACACGTACTAATAATTTCGAACTTTGCAGCACTGTCCTAATACTGTAGAGTTCTGCAGTGATGGGATAATGCAAATCTAATAGAAAAATGACAAAGAGCCTTCAATTAAATCTGCATTTAAAAAAAAAAAGATTATAATACGAGAGTATAGCCTTTAAGACTGGACCTTTTATAGATAGTCCATAAAGTACCTGAAGGAGTAAACGTTTGATAAAATTTACCCGGAAAAGCCGGAATTTATTGGCCATGTATAACGACCAACATTAAAAATTATGTTCTCCAATTTAGAAGAAATTCTCAAAAAATAATCCCCGCCGACGAAGTTTCTAATCCGCAAACAGACCATTTGATCTCTTCAGATTTCTACTGCCCTATCAAGCTTAAATTAACTGCTCACAATAGTATTCTCCACCTCGCTTTTCTCAAATTCATTGGGTAAAGATAATTTAGGAAAAAAAACAATGGCTTTCCCATTGATGTCGCCAACAAAAGTTTTTAAACACAAGACTGAAATAATTTGTATATGAATTTTCTTTCGTTTATCGGAAGAAGTTGTTCAAACGTTCTTAACCTTTATTGAAAAAAAATAAACAGTTACATTGGCAGTATCCTTGAGAAATTAAATAACATTAAAATTCATTATAAAGTTGATGAACACGACAGTCCAACCTTTTTATTGCCTGAAGAACAAATTAAATAAATTGGCTAAAAGTTTATTTCGTATTGCGTGACTTATACGTAACACGTAGGCTGAAAAGATTTTGGTCTAACTACTTAAAACACATTTTATTTGCAAAATTCGACTTTATTCATCAACATAGTCTCCTTTAAGAGCAATACAATCAGTTCAACGCTTTTCTAACATTTATATATATTTTTTGTAGAAGGATTTCTCTTTGCCTTCAAAATAGGCCTTAGTTTCGGCAATACCTTCTTCATTAGAGCTAAATCTCTCTAACGCGAGCATTTTTTTAAGGTCTGCGAATAGATAATAGTTGCTGGGAGCCAAATCTGGAGAATACGGTGGATGAGGAAGCACTTCAAGCTTCAATTCATGCAATTTTGCCATCGTAACCATTGACTTGTGACACGGCGCATTTTCTTGATAAAAGAGCACTTTTTTCTTGTTCATTTGGAACCGTTGCGATTCTGCCTTCAAACGCACCAATAACTTTATATAATATTCATTATTGATGGTTTTTCCCTTCTTAGCATAGTCGGTTAAGATTATTCCATGCGCATCCCAAAATACAGAGGCCAAAACCTTCCCAATCAACTGTTGTGTCTTTGGTCGCTTCGGGCGACTTTCACCAGCTGCTGTCCACCCAGCTGATTGCTGATTTTATTCCAGTGTATAGTGGTGGATCCATGTTTCATCCATTGGTATATATCGCATGAAAAAATCCTTCTTATTCCACTTAGACAGGTCCAAACAGCGCTCAGAATCATCAACACGTTGTTGCTATCCACTGTAAGCAAACGCCGTACCCATTTCAAACAGAGTTTTCTTATGCCCAAATTAGGGTGTCAACTATCTCATGCAATTTTACTTTAGGTCATCTAAAACAATTTTGTGAATTTTTTTCATGTTTGCCGGTGTAACCACCTCATTTAGGCGTCCAGAGCGTTCAGCATCCTTACGATCGCGTTTAAATTCAGCATACCAGTAAATGATGAGTGATTTTCCAGGAGCAGAGTCTCCGTATCACTTATCAAGCCATTGCTTTGCTTGAACGGTATTTTTCCCGTCAAAAAACAGTGTCTAATCAACACACGAAATCACTAAAACTTGTAAACTAATGGTCGAAACGTCATGAAATTTTGACACGTATCGTTTGAAGGTTGGTACTTCCTAAAAATCGTATAGATTTTTTGAAAAGGGCCTACGTGTTATAAGGTACCGTATCCTGGAATACTTCATCAACCAGTAAACTCCCCAGACGATAATAACTTTTTGGGTATATTCCTTTAAATACGATGTTGACCAAAAACTTTTCAGAGTACGTGTTATTCTACTAAATATGTAAGATAAACTGATGGATCTTTTCGAGACGAGAATATCAAAACAGACTTTTCAAACTGCAATTTTAGCACGCTAAAACCAGTTTTTCTAAAACTTAGAAATCCCTTTTTATTAGAATATTCATTCTAATAATCAGCACATCATGAGACGTACGGGACGGTATTGTAAGTACAGTATTTTCCGAGTTACAAAGAAAATTACAAAATTTACGGACATTTGTACACAATAGCAATACTATGATATTAAATAGGTATCAGCCACTACAATGAAGGTGTCATAGAAAGTTGGTAAGGGTAGTAAAGAACAATAACTCCCTATTATTTTATGGAAATTACGTAACGCAAATCTTTTGAGAGACAGAAATTAAATTGTAGAGATATCCGAATACCTATATTATAAATAAAAAAAACTGTGATACGAGCTCAAGAACTTCGGACGAGATTGAAATACTGTTACCAGCCTTATTTGATCTTTACTCTGAGTAAATATTGAAGAAAACACTGGAAAACCAGAGTATTAAGGTAAATTATAGATCACTAAACATGTGTGTGGCGGCCAGTGGCTCAGTGGCCTGGTACAGAAGGACTCGGTTTCAGTCCCGGTATATATTTAAGTATATATTAAGACATGTTCAAATCACTAAAGTAGGAAAATAAAAGAATACTAATAGACGGTGAACGATTAAATCACTTAAGGTTCGCAGATAATATCACTCTAATCGCCAACACAAAAGAAGAATTACAAGAAATGTTGATTTAAATAAGTCTCGAGAAATAGGTCTAAAAATAAACATCACCAAAACCAAATATTTGAACAACGAAAGTAAAGCCAGGAACTGTTAATAGAATGTGAAAAAATAGGAAAGGTACAAACATTCATATATTTAGGACAAAAATCGAAATATCAAAAAATAATTTAAAAGCTGACTTAGATAGAAGAATCTCGTTAGCATGGTCTGCGCTTGGAAGGTTGCAATCTACATTTAAATTGGGCATCCCAAATACAATAACAGCCAGAATATTCGATCAATATGTAATGCCGGTATTAACAAATGGCAGTGAAAGGTGGACTTTAAATAAAAGTATAATAAACAAACTTCAGGTAACCCAAAGAGCAATGGAGAGGAGAATGCTAAATACTGGACTCCAAAATCGTATTCCTAACATGCGGATACGAAGAAGATCAAAAGTGACAGATGTAATACAACGAATATGTATATTAAGGTGGAATTGGGTGGAACATATCGCAAGGCTGAATGATAACATATGGACACGCCGTATAGTTGAATGGAGGCCTAGAGAACATAAAAGATGCAGAGGTAGGCCACAGACAACTTGAGGAAGCTTACATCCGACTATGGTTGGTATAAGCTAATGATGATGAAGATGATATATGGCCTGGCCACATACATAGTTGTTTGTGGTTTGCAGAATGCAATAACGTTCGTGGCAGCACTACCGCTTTGTCTAAAAGGTGCCGTGAAATACAAAAATGTATTCTAAGTTGGGAATGTGAAATCTTTGGCACAATGATACTACTCAGTATATATCACCACTACACCAAACACTTTATTTTTGCACTCGACGACGCGCGTTTGGCTAACCATGTTAGCTTCATCAGGAGCGATGATTGACTAAAGCTA
This sequence comes from Pachyrhynchus sulphureomaculatus, assembly GCA_019049505.1. NCBI lineage: Eukaryota > Metazoa > Arthropoda > Insecta > Coleoptera > Curculionidae > Pachyrhynchus > Pachyrhynchus sulphureomaculatus. Next base: position 58,205,825 of record CM032452.1, read on the forward strand.
AACTACAAATCTACCCTATTTATACTTAGCCTAATCCTTGAATTACTCAAGCGGAACTAATGACATAGGCAAGGCCATCAATTCCGGTCAAGTAACCAGTAGAGAGGACTATAAGAAATAGGCCCTCTGTCTTTATTTGAACTACTTTTACATTTTATGATTTCCATACTTTCGTATGCGTTCAACAATCTCCTATCAGATACATTTTTTATTAATCTTAGATTATCTAATGTTACAGTATGAACAGCTTCAAGGGCATGTTCGGCAATGCTAGACTTTTCTGTTCTATTGTATTTTAAGTGTGCTAAGTGTTCTTTAAATCTTGTTTTAATTGACCTTTTAGTTTGCCCAACATGCTTTTTGTCACAATCATTACAACTAATTTCATAAATTCCACTTTTCTCATGTCATTAGTTCCGCTTGAGTAATTCAAGAGTTAGGCTAAGTATAAATAGGGTAGATTTGTAGTTTAGCTTTAGTCAATCATCGCTCCTGATGAAGCTAACATGGTTAGCGAAACGCGCGTCGAGGGCAAAAATAAAGTGTTTGGTGTAGTAGTGATATATACTGAGTATTACAAAAATGTATGTTTCAGCACTTGGACAATGTTGACGGGTATCTACATACCCGCTGATATCCTCAGGATATGAAAAAGGGTAAAATTCCTACTTAGGCGAAGAGGTGAACGAAAAAAAAAAAGCTCTGAGGGCGATACAGTTTCTCTGGCCGACGGTCTTAATAATCTTCAAACTCTTATCAACAAAAGAGGGGACAAGGGAAGAATTTGAGCTTACTCTCAAGCCAGCAGAACTAAGCACATGCAAATATTTAAGATAGCACAAGGTATCGGCTACATGCGATAAACGGTCGGCCCACTGAGAGAGGAGAAAAGTATTCGTATTTGGAGACAGTCATGAGCTCAAATAACGATTGCCTTGAAGATATTAAAATGAGGATAGGAAAAACAGGAAGTACTTTTAGGAAAATGAAAAACGTATAATCGATACTATTGCCTAAATCTAAAAATACAGTTGGTGAGATGTTACTGAAAAGTTGACATGAGATGAAACTATAGAGGGGAATATAGAATAAAATAGATTTTTTTATGAACACAATAAACCAGTTAGTTTCATTCATCTTGGAGTCCGGACGTGTCGTTGTTAACTATCTGAATTCTACCTCCGCCAAAAAAGGCAACCACTCGGCAAGTTATATTCTTAAATTGTCAACTCGCAACAAGTTGATAATCTATAAAATGATCATTAAAGCTGACCTGACCTACTCCAGCCCGGCATAGTCAGAAATGTCACGTTCTCATAGAGCCCCATAAATAAAAAGATAACAACTTTTTTACCTTCAACTCTAATTTTCGCATTGATTACTATGTTCGACAATTCTGTTCTAGTAAAATTAATTTTTAATGTTATTAAAGTGTGTTTTATCGTAGCTTTAACTACAATATTTAAATTTGAAAAAAATGTTAATAACCTTGCAAATTCTGTTACCGTGCTCAAACCTTGGTACCCAGTAGAAACGGTGAACTTTTTCTGCTAAGTTGAGAATGTGGAATCTTTAGCAAAATGACACTACTCAGTATATATCATCACTACACACACTTTATTTTTGCATTCGACGCGCATTTCGCTAACCATGTTAGCTTCATCAGGAGCAATGATTGACTGCCTCGCCTATGCCATTAGTTCCGCCTGAGTAATTCAAGGATTAGGCTAAGTATAAATAGGGTAGATTTGTAGTTTAGCTTTAGTCAATCATCATTCCTGATGAAGCTAACATGGTTAGCGAAACGCGCGTCGAGTGCAAAAATAAACTGTTTGGTTTAGTGGTGATACATACTGAGTAGAACTTTGTCTGGTTTGAGTCGCTTCGCCAAAATTCTCTTTCTACTACCTGTTCATAGCTTTTCTTGTCTCAACTGAACCCTGCTGAGCTGCAAAGGACTCTCTAAAACGCCACAAGAACGACGCGTGTGCGGAGCACGTTACTCTTGAATCGCTGTAAAATGTACTCGGCGAGGGAATTCCTGGAAAAATCAGGGATGAGGTTCTCCACAAAAAAGACTGCTTGACTCGGGTTGTACGAGGAATGACGAGCAGAACGTCAGAGGTGTGAAATATTAGCGCGACGTGTATTCCTAGCATGCACCGTCCTAGGAGGAATTAAGCAGGCTACATCCATCGAACACTTTCCATGAAAATATTTGTAGAATAGACTCAAGTGGCAAACTGTTTGTCGATGTTCCAAGGCATTTCTGGTGAGTTTTTTTTATCGTTCACTTTCCTGCCTAAGTAGGGATTTTACCCTTTTTCATATCCTAAAGATATCGGCGGAGATGTCGTCAACGTCGTCCAAGTGCCAAAACATACATTTTTGAATTTCACAACTCCTTTTAGACAACGCGGTAGTGCTGCCACGGACGTCATTGCATTTCTGCAAACAGCTACTACCTATGTACGTGGTCAGGACATATATAATTAAATAAATAAGTAGATCGACCTGCTGGGATTGGAACTCGAGACCTTCTACACCGCAACCAAGTATTACACCACGGAGCCCCGGATCGCCTCAGATCTGGGTCACTGGGTCTCCGATCATGCGAACAGCTCTCTTCTGAATAGAACCCAAAAATGCAGTGTATGTTTGGAAGTAAAGCCCCAAACATAGAAGCAGTACTCCATCGTAGGTCGAATTTGAGCTTTGTACAGAATTAACAGTTGTTTTGGAGTGTATAGCTTTCTAGTTCAGGATAATATCCCCAGCTTTTGAGAAGCTCTCTTTGCTATGTATGTACTCTTTTTTGTAGTTTCAGAACCCTCCTAGTAGCTGTAATTTTAGTAGAAACTTTATACAAATGATAAAACTATGTTAATTCGGTTAATGGATCCCTTAAAACTTCCTTAATCTCACAAGGCGTCTCTTAATTTGGCATTAATTAATTTGTCTGCTGTGGTATGCAAACCTTTGTGGCAACACATTCCTAATTCTTTGACCCAAATTACGCCACGCCGTGGTCAACGAAAAACGCTTTGTGGCTCCTGTTTTCCATTTAGGGTCGACAACTGACAAATAATCTAATCCAAAACAGATGTAAATCCCGGCTTAAACTTAATTTAACTGGATTATCTTAGTTATCTTTGTATGTGATCCTTTTCTGAAATAAATAAATAAATACGACAGAATAAAATTAAATTTACCCGTTTTGTCTGATTTATATTTTAATTTTTTATGCTAAATCTTCTATTTACCTTATTCGTAAATAGCCAAATTACAAACTATAGTGAATAAGAATTAAATAATAAAATAGTACTGAATTCAAGAACTCTTATAGTGCAGTAAAAAAAGGTCAAGTAATGATGAGATAGGCATAGTTCAGATAGAGCAATATTATGATTTTATCCTCTCTGGGGTATCACCAAGAGTATTGTCCTGAGTTTTGGGCCCCGAAAAACTTCAATTTTGTTAGCTTAAAATGTGAATAACTCCGGTTATACCAGTCCGATCGAGACAAGCAAAAAACTAAACTCTTCGTAATGAAATTTCCAACAAATCCTCGTTAATGTGATAAAAGAAATTTCAATTTTTTTTTTCAAAATGACCAAAACAACGCATTTGCTTTTATTTGACTAATAAACAAATGAAAAAAAAAACTGTTAAAATGACTCCACAAAAAAAAGTTTTAATGGCATAAAAAAGCAGGCGTCAAGACCTAAATTTTCAAAAAAAAGATTCAATTTGAACCAAATGGCATAAAACGGCGGGCAATTCAAATTTTAAATAACAAATTCAATGTGCCCACTGAGTTCAATATTTTTCAACCAAAATTTCAGGGTATTTTTGTTATAACAAGAGACATATTTTCTGAAACTTTCAACCCCATCAGTTCACTTAGTTGGCCTGTACAATAAAATGAACAAAAAAAAAGTTTTTTGTCGGTTTTTTCAATTCTATAGGTTATGTACGCATTTGAGCTACTTAAAACTAACGAAGATTTGTTGGAAATTTCATTACGAAAAGTTAGTTTTTTTTTGTCTCGTCCTGATATATATAATCGGAGTTATTTGCATTTTAAGCTCTGAAGATGCGTTTTGAAAACTTGTTTACAAACAAGAGTGCACAAATTTTTCACGACACAGGACAATACTCCTGGTAATACTCCAGAGAGGACAAAATCATAATATTGCTGTATCTATACTGTGCAATTTTAAATGCTTTTTTACTGCACCATTAACAATACGCTAGTACAAACTTTATCCAGGTGGGTTATCGAAAACTGGATCGTAATTAATTTTTATGACAGGAATATTTTTCAACCTGACATGTGTTTTTGACACGTTAAACATAACCTATCTAGCTCATAAAATAAGAGTTCTGGGAATAAGGGATTCTTTGAATAGTGGAATTGAATCTTTCTTAGCTAATAGAACGGTTATTATAACATTAGCATTCCAACAATCTGAAGAACACTTGACAACCATTAGCACACCTCAGGGCCTGCTTGAATACTTAAAGGAGGTATTGGTGTTTCTATTTGCCAACGATACAGCCTGTATTGTCTCTGCCATAACCTTGATAAACGTAGACAAAAAAATAATTCGCTTTTTTTCACAGTTGTCCAGTTACTGTACATAAAATAATCTAATTATCAACCATGATGAAAATGAACTGACAAGAGTGATCGGCCTTAAAAGATTAAATCTTGACTTTATCAGTAGAACCCTGTAGTAGCTTCGGTAAGATTTCTAGGAAGCTTCATTGACTCTCAGTTAAATTGCAGATAACAAACGCTTTTTACATCGTATACTGATACAAAATCCACGCAGTAGAGTTGATAAAGACCAAAATAATCTTACTGCAGATAACAATAATAGGATAGCAAATATATTTTTGCTTACCATTCTAAAACTAATGATAAAATGACGAATGTACCAGAGCTCTTAGAATATACTTGAATCCTAAATTGAACTGGAACCTACATGGGTATCACTGAAATTGCAAAACTTTACAAAATATATCTCGGGTGTCTTCCAATATTGTTATCACCTCAATTCTCATTATTGTTTCCCATACACTAATTGCATTCCTTATATCATATGACGGCTAGTATGGAACGACCAGTTCGCCATCTCCGCTCAGAAAGCCAAATAACTTCTCGGCAAGCTGTACACACTTCTCAACAAGTCTAGTAAATAGTCAACTCGCAACAAGTTGACAATTACCATCCGAGCCGGATTGACTTACTCCAGCCCAGGATGGTGCCAAATGTCACGTACACACAGATCCACCCTCCAGACTGTCCAAAACCAGGCCCTCCGCAGCATTCATATGCAACACCCAGCTTTTCAGAGACCTCCAAATGCCGACAATCTTGGAATTTATAAGAAACACTGAATTCCTCGACAAAGCAACACATCACCCCAACCCCATAGTCAGGAACGCTTACTGCCCCTCCCCCCTCCCCCCCCCGCACCATGTCCAATATCGTCTTCCATGACTCTCGGACCCCCTACCCCTGGATTAGCTTAAGTTACCCTTAATTAATTTTAAGTTTAATCTTAAGTATCGTGTTCATAAAATATCTTAAGTTCTCTCCACACATTTATATAAAATCGTTACCTAGGCTAAGTTAGTTAGGTCCCTGACATGTATATATCAAAACCTAATATGCAAACTCATTTTTCTTTAATCAGTCATGTAATAATAGTAGTAACGTAAAGCTAACTAATAGACAAGAAATGACATTAGACATTAGATATATCATTTGCGGGGATAACCTGGGCTAGGCTCTAACAGCAACAACAATCTTTGAGCTACAGAGAAAAGTAATATGTTTATTGACGAAATTAATTTACCGAGATAACGTGAATTTAAAGAATATTTCGCCCGTGGTACGATGGAATAGAAAAGTTAATCATTGCTGACCTTGTCCTTGAAAATAATCATGTAGTAACATTAGATAATTTAGGATTAATGACAAAGGTATTGGACAAGAAAACTAGGGTCCTATCCCTTACAGCCCTCTGTACTGATTAACTGACTGAAAGCAGTATTTCCTATGTGATTATTTGCTCGTTTCCGCTTGAGTAATCACAAGAAATGAGAATAGTGAGACCGTTAAACTTGTCAGTAATTTTCACACCCAGGAGGTCAAAACGAAACTTAATCCTGGTAGTTCGGATGACAAAAAACAGTTCACAAAAACTACTGCACCAGTGAAAAAATAGCAAATACACAGCCACTGAGTTGAATAATATGTTGTTGATATGTTAGTTGAAAATGAGTCCAGATAATCAGAGCACGTCCAACGAGCATTCTTAAAGTTAAATAAAAAAATATATGAACCACGCAGCCGTAAAACTGCACAAGCCAGAAAAAAATAATAAAATATGAAAACTGCTACATTATTATTTCTTCTGTTATGATACACGAGCGTAATAGAACAAGTCTTAAAAGAGCAAAAATCCAATAGTCTAAACTTAACCAAAATAGAACACTTGTGTTGATGACAAGGTCAATACGGCAAAAGCACAGACTTTAGCCAAAAATAGAAAGAATCAGACAGAAAAACAAAGAAAAATTTCAAAACCAGTTAAGAAGTGCAAGTTATATATTTTAAGTAAAAACAAAATATACACACGCATCTCTAAAATCTATGTTAGAAGTTCTATCATAAAACTAAGGTAAAGTGAAAGTACTTTATTTTAATAATATTTATACGAAATCATGCAGAGTTGTGCAATCAGCGCATATTGTAAAATACAGAAGCTACCAGATACAAGGGAAACAAAGGTCTTAATATATTATTTTTATATTTAGTTAACAGTACACATAAACTATGGATTTGCGTTGCTACCCTGTATCCCGCACAGTGGGTAGAAAAAAAAAAAACATTACCGTCCAAAAATCCCTACAGACCTCAAAATTCATCGGATCACCATATATATTTTTTTTAAATCATCGTAAGAATATTTAGAAAAGAACTGTCGAACCATATTTTAAAAATATATATCTTAAATGCCCGTTTTACGCAAATACTGTGATAAAAAAATTGATCAATATGAGGAAAGAATACTATTGACTTTACTATTGATTTACTATTAACCAGACACATGTATTTCCTACATATTTTTGGTCACTGAATCCAAATATGATATTCAATTTGCTAATAAACCTTAGAACGTTAACAATAATAACGAGAAACACATATTTCGATGTATTTTTAGTCACCAAATCCAAATATGTTATCTGATTTGCTCGTATACCTATTGATTTCGAATTGCATCACAATGGTCAGAAGTGGGTAAGTCAGAAAACATATTTCGATGTATTTTCGGTCACTGAATCTAAATGTTATAAAAATGACCAGATATGTTATATCGACGTAATATTGTCACTAAATTCAAATCCAACGTCTGATTTGCTCATGTATCTATACGACTTCAAGGTTATAAAGGAGTACAATCAAATATATAATGAGCCTTAAGCCTAACATAACCTAACGGATTAAATCACAAAAAAGGAGGAAAGGAGAGACTTTTTATATCTGGTTGTTATATAAAACTTTATTGTAGGTGAAGTGCTAAGATATAAATTAGTAAAATAAAAATTTTTAAGACATATAATCGACTTAAATTTTTCTAAGAATTCGGATTTAATATGGTTTTTTGGAAAATTTCAATTGAAAAAACGAAAAATTGGAAAAAAAATATAACTTGCATAAGAATGAATAATATGCATAACAGTTTTCTCTCGCAATGCCCATGAAAATATATAAGCAATATATAAGTGATATCTCGAAATGATATTTTAAATTTTTCGAGTCATCTTTTCTTTAGAAATTTTTATTAGTTCATTTACAGGATTTTAATTTATCAGCCCGTATACCATATGCTAAGTGAGTTGTTTACTAACCTCCAAAATTTTATTTTAATAACTAAAAAATTTACTTAAACCTGTGTTTTAGTCTTTTCAATCTCATAAAAATATTCTTCATCATTTTTTCACCCCAAGCGGTGAGAGGCAAGAGATTCACGTCAATTAAGCACCTGAGTCGCAAGGGCAAGGGGACTAACGGTTACCAAGCACCCAAAGTCATTGGAGATAAAGAGGATCACGTTAACTAAGTACCCCAAGTTGAAAAAAGCAATGTTCCATAAATCGAATGCATAATTCGAAAATCGATAAAATGCACTTTTGGCCATTTTGAGGACGCTAATTGAATTCAATAGATTTTTGAGAAAATCAAATATCATGTTTGGATTTAATGACTAAAAATACATCGGAATATGTACGTCTCGTTATTATTGCTAACTGGACCAATTTTGACCAATTTTGACCATTTTGAGGACATTTTTGGACCTTATTTCAAAGTCAATAGGTTTACAAACAAATCAGATATCATATTTGGATTCAGTGGTTTAAAATTACATCGAAATATGTTTGCTCGTTATTATTGTTAACTTGACCAATTTTGACCCCTTTGAGGCCATTTTTAGACCATTCTCTCTCTCCCAATCCTTTCACCCCAATAGGAGTATCGGTGACATTATGCAGTTGCTGCCTCAACAGTCAATCTCCAGACATCTCGATCCTGCGCGACTTGACTTGACTCGTGCATCCCAAGGAGAGATTGTACTTGGTCGGACCATCTTGTCGAAGACCGTCCCCTTGATCTTTTACCTTCTACTTTCCTCGTTAACAAACTTTTCCATGGCATTATTATTAATTCTATTTGGAAGTCGGTCATTTATACCAAGCTCTTCAAGAATAGATACATTAGTATGGTCTGAGGATTCTTCGATATGCCCACATCTCAAACGCATCGATTCGTCTTTTGTCAGCTTGTTCAATGGACCATATTTCCGATGCGTAAGTCGCTATGGGGAATATAAGGCTGGATAGCAATCTTAACTTTTTATTTTTTATGATGGCTGGATCTTTCCAGATCTTAGTGAGTTTGATGGTCAAGTTTCTAGCTATTGCCAAACGTCTTCTTACTTCCGCTCCACAACAACCATTGTTAGTTATGAGGGATCCCAAATAGTTGAAATGGTCTACAATAGTGAAACCAGCAATTTTATTTATGTGTGACAGATTTTCATTACGACTAACAGTCATCATTTTGGTCTTCGCTCTATTAATTGTCAATCCATAGTTTTTGCTAGTGATTTCCAGGCGCTCCATAATTGATTCTAGATCTTGTATTGAAGTTGCACGTATAATAGTATCATTCGCATATCTAAGGTTACTTAGCTTTTTTCCACCGATTGTCACACCCCCACTCTAGCGATCCAAAACAGAACTCATTATGTTCACTATATATGTTAAAAAGTTAAAGTGACCGACTGCAGCCCTGTCCGATGCCGGCTTCTACGATAAAGGGATCGGAAAAAGAATTATTCAGTTTAATTCTGCCATTTGTGTTCTCATATGAGGATTGAATTAGGTAGAAGATGTATACATGTTCCCATGCTGATTAGAATCGACCAGAGTTAGTTCCATTGTATGCAATAGAAAGCCTTAGAGTAGTCTATAAAACAAATATAAATTGTTATTTGGAATTCCTTGACTTTTTCTATTATCTGGCGTATATAGAGAACTTGTTCTCTGGTCCCTCTTCCTGGAATGAACCCTCTCTGTTCGGTAGATATTTGCGGCAGCAGAAAGGTTTTGAGTCTTCCATTTAGGATCCATAGAAACACTTTAGCAGCGTGTGATACTAAAGCGATTGTTCTAGAGTTGTTGCAATTCAAAAGGGATCCTTTCTTATGCAAGAGTATAAATGCAACTTCGCATCAGTCTTTTGGCCATCTTTCAATCTTCCATACCTCATTACACAGTTGATGTAGCAGAGTCACGGCGGTTTCTCCCATCATCTTTATTATTTCCGTAGTGATCTCATCAGTACCTGCTGCTTGTCTATTCTTTAACCTTTGAATAGCCTTCCTGATATATAGCATAAAAGAGGCCAACGAAGACTCAAATGACGTCCATCTACAATGGAAGAACTTTAAACAGTCAGTAACAGAGTCCGCAAAGCAGCACCCGAAGCCGACAAAAAGGCAACACAAAGAATGGATGACAGAGGACATATTGTCTCTAATGAATGAAAGGAAGAAAACAAAAACAACAATGCTGTGTATAAGAATACAGACAGGACAATAAAATCAAAAATCAAAGAAGCAAAACAGAAATGGTTGTCGGAACGATATGAAGAAATTGAAAAACTGGACAAAAAATACGACTCGCTGAACGTACACAAGAAGATAAAGGAAATGACAGGGGTAAGAAGATCAAATCACTCTAGACAACTTAAAGATAAAAACGGTACTCTCATAACAGATATGAATAACAAAGTACAGGAAAGAATATATTGAGTACCTTTTTAATGATGAACAGCGAAGTGCAACATCAGACGATCTCCTGGACGATACTGGCCCCGATACAATGAGAGAGGAATTAGAGTACGCCGTAAAACATGCAAAGAAGCCGGACCTGACGATATACCGGTTGAGCTGTTAAAACTGATGAATGACAATTCAATCTCAATTTTCCTAAAACTGTTCAACTTAATATATAAAACTGGTATAATACCCAAAGATTGGCTTCAGTCCACTTTTGTGTGGCAATCCCGAAAAAAGCAAACGCTAAAGAATGTAGTGACCATCGGACTATATCTCTTATGAGTCATACCTTAAAGCTTTTGCTATAGATAATACACAATCGGATCTACAAACAGCTTGAAATGGATATTAGTGAGACCCAAATGGGATTCAGAAAAGGAATGGGCACACGCGAGGCCCTGTTTGCGATAAACGTGTTGTCACAGAGATGCATGGACATGAATCAGGGGCTGTACGTTTGCTTTATAGACTTTAAAAAGGCATTCGATAAAGTTCGACATGACCAATTAAAGAGAATCCTCAAAAATAAAAATATCGATGATCTAGATATCCGCATCATATGCAATCTATATTGGAACCAGACAGCGAGAGTAAAAGTGGAGAACATGATTACGGAAGAGATAGAGATCCGCCGGGGAGTACGTCAGGGCTGCATACTGTCACCCCTTTTGTTTAATATCTATAGCGAGAGTATATGTCAGGAAGCTCTGTCTAAGGCGGACGAGGGCATAACAGTAAACGCTGAAACCCTGAATAATGTAAGATACGCCGATGACACAGTTCTGCTAGCAGAAAGTTTAGAAGACTTACAACAACTTGTTGAGAGGTTAAATAACAGTTGCAATAAATTTGGTCTAAAGATGAATCTAAAGAAAGCATAATTTATGGTAATGGAAAAATCTCAAAATAACCAGGATCGTCTTCTGGTTAATGACATAAGTGTTGAGAAAGTCAATTGCTGCAAATACTTGGGAACATGGCTGAACGAGAACACAGATCAGACAAAAAAAATTAAAACCCGAATAGAGATATCAAGATCAGGCTTTAATAGAATGAGAAAACTCTTTTGCAATCGAGATGTAAGCCTGGTACTGCGGTTAGGAATGTTGCGTTGTTATGTCTTCTCAACGCTTCTTTATGGAGTGGAAGCATGGACTTTGAGGCAGAACATTACTAAAAGTATTGAAGCTTTCGAGTTGTGGTGTTATGGGCGCATTCTGAAAGTGTCATGGATTGATAGGGTAACCAATAACGAGATTCTCCAAAGACTAAACAAAGCCCCAGAAGTAATGAACACTATTAAAAAAAAGAAGTTGGAATACTTGGAACATGTGTTGAGGGGAGAAAGTTATTCACTGTTGCGGAATATTTTGCAAGGCAAAATTAAAGGAAAGAGAAATGTTGGACGAAGAAGAATATCGTGGTTGCGTAACTTGCGCGACTGGTTTGGCTATAGCTGAATTGAACTGTTTAGAAGAGCATCAAATAAAGTGAGAGTAGCTGTGATGATTTCTAATCATGGCACTCGAAGAAGAAGAAGCCTTCCTGACTTCAGACTTAAGAATACATTCTTCTGCGGCATCTTTGTCGACACTGCAGTCACTCACTAATTGAGCCACAAAAAGTTCTTTACCGCAATCCTTCCACACGTCAATAATTCCAGGACCATTACTCGAATTTAATAGGTTTATTAACAATCGCATGTCATATGTCTGGTCAATGGTAAATCAATGGTAAAGTCAATAGTTTTTTTCTACTTGGATTGATCAATTTTTTATCACAGTATTTGCGTAAAATGGCCATTTAAAATATATATTTCCAAAATCTGGCTCGACAGTTCTTTTCTAAATTTTCTTACGATGATTTAAAAAAAAATATGGTGATCCGATGAAATTTGAGGTCTGTAGGAATTTTTGAATAGTAATGTTTTTTTTCTACCCACTGTGCACCGTCAGTCTCCAACTTTTTAGTTATTTCAGCCATTAAGAAGAATTATGACTAATATTATATCCTCAATAACAAACGACTTGTTTTGACACGGCAAATGATCCTCCCCAGAAATCATCCCTCCGGTAAAAGACAGTGACATATTTTATGATGGAATTTAATATCAGTGTTTCCATTTAGGCCGTGAACCCCTAAACCGGTGTATTTTTATTCCGGAAATGATTTCACTTTGTTTCTTCTTTCTTTTTTTATTAAAAAGTATATAGGGGGGATATTGAACGAGATTGCTTCTAAAATTAAAATAGAAGATTAGAGTGTAAAATGACAACAGAAGCTCGTTTGATGAGAAAAAATATTTATTTATTTAAAAAGAAAAAGAATAGAATAAAATTACAACATCGTAAAAATGAATTAAATAGAAAAAAGCAATGATTGTCCCGCAAAACGAAAACCAAATTTAAAGTCTAGAACGGCCAATATGATGACAGAAGCAAAGCTGGATAGAAAGAACACAAATAGTTCCAATAAAATCGATCCAGTGGTTTTATGGATATTTGAGAACTAATATATACATTAGGGTGGTCACAAAAAATCAATATTCGAATTTTTTTTGAGTGGACACTCCTAAAAATTGCCAATTGACTAAAAGATGAGATCGGTAAAGTTTCAGCTCAATTTGATAACGTTAATCCGTGCCTCATCAAGGTTGAAGTTTTGACTTTTTATGAAAATTAATTTTTTATGAAAATGTCTAAAAACATTGCAAGATTCAATTACAACGGCTAGAGTTTACTTTATTTATTTTTTCAATATGTACATAAAAAAATGGGTTAGTTAAAACTATTTTCAAAAGTAAATAGAGAAAAATCCAAATTGAAAATGGGGGATTTAGGAGAAAAGAAAATCAAAAAGGTATAAAAATGAGAAGAAGTAATGTTCAAATGCATTTTATTACTTAAAGTTTAATTATAAAAAAGAAAGCAGTATAAAGGAAAGAAGATATTATTATTATTTACATTTACAATTTATTATTAGAGTAAGGTGGTAATGACTTAGATAACGTGGCCTTTGAAGAGTCAGGAAAAATTTTCCTACATTCAGATACAACTTGTAACAGAGACTGCCGTTGTTCTTCATCTTTCGTCAAAGAGGAATTAAAGTCTTGAATTAATTGTACACCACTTTCAACTGTGTCATTGACAACCATAAAACTGTTTACTATTTTGTTAGCTTTTAAATAGTGTGAATTGTCACACCGTTCATCGGGATAAGTATTTAAAAAGTGTGTATCAATTTCAAATCTGTTGAAAAAATTTATGGTTTGATGAGAAACAAAATAATCAATTTTTTTGTCCAGTAAATCATCCACTTGTTCAAGATTGAGCCTTGCTTTAACATCCCTATCATCGGAAATTAATTTTAGACATTTTGCAGCCATGCTTGTTTTGACATTTTTTTCTAAAATTTCATCAAAAAATGAAAATGCGACTAGCTCCAAATTGAGATACTACAGATGATTTATCATTTTAGACAGTGCCTTGTCTGTAAGTTCTTTATCAATTTGTCTGTATTTCACAAAAAATTTTAACAATTGTAGGTCTTGGTTGGGGGCCAAAGTGGGTTTAGAGGCGTTGAACCACGCTTTTACATAAATATTGATTACACAGGGCAACAAAAAATATTTTTGTTTTGGTGCCTGGGATTTTAAAGCTGATTTTAACTATATTTGGGACGCTAAATCTATACATGCAATCCGTTTTTCTCTATCAGCTCTACTTTTTTAGATACATCAACTTATCTACCAATGTGGTTTTTATTCAGTATATTTCATTTATGAGAGTTCTAAAATTATTATATATTCATTAATGTAGGTACAATGGTTTTATTGTCAGTCTGTAATTGAGTAAATTCCAGGTAAATCTATAAATAATGGAACCATTGCCTATCAGGTACCTGAACTGACCCTTTTAATCACCTAACTCGGGTAAGTCTCGTGAGTTTGTGCGTTCTTACTAATGAGAGTAGATCGAATTCGACATGTTATTTTATGTTAAGAAAAGAGTGTTTTTGTGTTATTGAACAGAATTAAAATGAGTTCAGGTTCCAGTTCAAGAAGAAGTAGTGTAAATCAACCTGATGTGTTTTGCTATATATGCGGAGAATACATGTTTCAACAAAACAGACAAACTATTACTGACTTTGTAAAGCGAGCGTATCTTGGATACTTTGGAGTTAAGCTTGGTGATCAGGACAAAACGTGGGCTCCGCATCTCGTATGTAAAACTTGTACAGAGCATTTACGGCAGTGGACTACCGGGAAAAGAAAATGTCTAAAATTCGGCGTACCAATGGTTTGGAGAGAACCAAAAAACCACTTCAATGATTGTTATTTCTGTTTAATAAATACTAATGGAATCAATCGAAATAACCGCAGTAAGTGGACTTATCCCAATTTAGACTCGGCAATACGCCCTATCCCGCACTCAGATGAAATACCGATTCCAACATTTCATCAGCTACCACATATCTCTGATGACGAATATTTTCCCTCTGATCGCTCTTCTGATGCTAATAAAAGTTCTGATGCTAATGAAACTAACAGTGACTATGAGGGGACGTCATCAGTTCCTCAACGCTTCAATCAAAATGAATTAAATGATCTCACCAGGGATCTCAATTTATCGAAAAAAGCTTCTGAAGTACTGGCTTCTAGGTTGAACGACAAAAATTTACTGGAACAAGGAACCAAAATTACCTTTTACCGTACAAGAGAAAAAGATCTGCTACCATTCTTTTCTCAAGAAGACAACCTTGTATTTTGTCACGAAATTAGTGGACTCATGAAAGAAATGGGACTTTCTGAATATATTCCAGATGATTGGCGCCTATTTATTGACAGTTCAAAGCGAAGTTTAAAATGTGTCCTTCTACATAATGGGAATAAATATGGTTCAATACCACTAGCTCACTCAACGAAACTGAAAGAAGAATATAATACCATAGCTTTGGTCTTGCAGAAGATAAAGTATTACGAACATCAATGGATGATTTGTGTAGACTTAAAAATGGTAAACTTTCTTCTTGGGCAGCAAAGTGGTTACACGAAATATCCGTGTTTCTTGTGCCTCTGGGATAGTAGGGACTGGGTTAGAAAAGATTGGCCTCAGAGAGAAAACATGGACGTTGGGGAAAAGAATGTCATTAACGACGCTTTGGTGGAAAGAGAAAAAATCATACTTCCTCCGTTACATATAAAGTTGGGCTTAATGAAGCAATTTGTAAAGGTTCTTGATAAGAATATGTCTTGTTTTGCATATATAGGGGTAAAAATGCATCAGTTGAGCACAGAAAAACTCAAAGCAGGGATATTTGACGGCCCACAAATAAGACAATTAATTAAGGATCCTGCCTTCATAAATTCAATGAATCAAGTTGAACGAGAAGCTTGGACATCATTTGTTGCAGTTGTAGAAAATTTTCTAGGCAAACATAAAGCTCAAAACTATGTTGAAATGGTTAACAAGATGCTTAATAGTTTCAAATCCTTAGGGTGCAATATGAGTATTAAAATACACTATTTACACAGCCACTTAGACCGTTTTCCAGAAAATTTAGGAGACATGAGTGAGGAACAAGGTGAAAGATTTCCCCAAGATATTAAAGTTATGGAGGACCGCTACCAAGGAAGATGGGACATGCACATGATGGCAGATTACTGCTGGAGTTTAAAAAGGGACTGTTTAAAAAAACATTCAAGAATGTCGCGGAAAAGAAGCTTTCCAAGTGTTGAGTGACTATTTCATTTCTTCAATGTTTTTTTTTGTTTGTAAGTACGACATAATATTGTATTTTGTATAACTAAAATAAAAATTTTGTATCTACTTTTGTTTACTACACTTACGGATTTGAGTTATAATAATGTAACTTATATTTCTCTAAAATTGTATATCTTAAAAATTTGAGCTCCTAGGTACAAATGAATACGTTATTTGAATTCAGGACATCAAATTGATATAGAATCAGCTCAAAAAACCTCGACACCAAAACAGCTGTTCCCCTGTGTTATAGATAAACAAATGTCTGTGACTTGAATATCTTCAAAGCTTCTACTATTTATTTTGCGCTATGCTTTTAGATCTTTTAGCGTTTTTTTTTTTTTGCAGTTTTCTCCACTCTTCGTACAGTTTTTCTAATTTCCCAACACAATCTTTCAGGTATCTGGTTTGTATCTTAGCTTTCTCCCAAAAAATTAAAACTTCCTATATTGTAAGTCTTGCAGCTTCTCTGGTGTTTAGTTTCACTTGCCGTATATTATAAAATAAACTGCGTAAAACTTTAGAATTAGATGATAATTTACTGCCACTGATTTGATGAGACATGTGACCGATTAAATACACCATTTCTTTTCGCCTTGGAGTCGAACTTGAACCCGAAAAAGCATGGCCAGTTGATATTGTAGAAGACATTGTCCCGCAAACCTCACAGAACAGTCACTAAACGAACGTTGTTGATATGTTCACTACTTGAAAGAGAAACGTAAACTAGAACTCTCCGACTTCTCCCCGGGCATCCCAGACAAGCAACAAAAAAGAAGAGGTGTGGTTTATGACGCTCCGGGTAGAATTCTCTGATAAAAGGGATCTGAGCAATAGCTTTTTCGTAACAAAAATAAACCTTTTAAAGAATAGAACTAAATATCAGGTAGGTACCCACAACCTTGCAATTCGTAAAATTATTTATAAAGTTAAAACAAATGGCAATTTTATGTCTCATTATATATTGTATAATAATGTATTTGTATAATTGTTTATAATACAAAGGAAACAAAAAATGGTCAAAAGTATTTAAGTTAGGTTTCATTGTTGCCATTTTTCACTTTCGTTTTCTAAACAGGTAGAAGGTCGAATTTGAGGATTCGAGTCATGTCCGATTTTGGATCATGAATATCTTTAAATATAAAAGTTTTAACAAAAAAGTGGTAGGAATAAAACTTTAAGACAACAACTTTTCCTATGAAATGAAAGAAGAGTCAGGTTTTTAGGGCGAGTGGTTTTCATTTTATGAGGGAAAAACAATTTTTTGCAAAAATCGAATTTTACAGCTTTAACCTCGATGAGGCACGGGTTAACGTTATCTAATTGAGCTGAAACTGTGCAAATCTTATTTTTTAGACAAATGGCAAATTTTAGGGGGGTCCCGCCGGCATTACGATGAAAATATTTCCCCCCTCCTCCTATACCTTGTGACCACCCTAATATACACGCTACGAGTATTAATAGCTATCTATCGAGTAGTGATAACATATTTGAATGATGAGATAAAAGCGGAACTCAGCGAAGTTTATGGAGGCTCCGCACCTTCGTTATCGACCAAATAATATTGGATAGCTGAATTCAAACGTGGCTATACAGGCATTTTTGATGAAGAACATCCAGGTTGTCCAAATGAGGTCACTACATCAGAAATGATCGAAAAAATCCACGATATAGTGATCAATGATCGAAGAGTGAATATGCGTGAGATTGCTGAGACTGTAGACATCTCAATTTAACGGGTCAAAACATTTTAACAACTCGTTTGGATACAAGAAAGTTTTCCCCAAGGTGGGTGCCTCGATTGCTCACAACTGACAATAAACACGCACGTGTAACAACTTCAAAAGAATGTTTAATGAAGTTAAGGCGCAACTGAAATGTTTTTTGCCATCAAATCATAGCTGCTGACGAAATATGGATTCATCACAGCACACCAGAGACCAAAGAACAGTTCAAACAGTGGGTTTTCCGTGGCGAACTAGCGCCAAAGAAAGCCAAGGCAACTTTATCGGCCAACAAAGTCATGACTACAGTGTTTTGGGATACACGCGGTATAATCCACGTCGATTACTTTGAAAAAGGCAAAGCAATTAATGGAGAGTATTATGTGTACTTACTGGATCGTTACAACCATGTGTATTTGACAAATAAAAAAAATTCTCTTTCATCAAGACAATACAAGCGTGCACACTTGTGTCATCGCTATAGCAAAATTCTATGAGTTAGGATTCGAATTGTTTCCACATCCACCATATTCATCGAATTTAGCCCCCAGTCAGTATTTCCTATTTCCGAATATGAAAAAATGGCTCAGCGCATTGCTGAAACAAATGCCTAGGGTTGGAGAAATCGTATTTTTTAGATGGGATACCAAAGATAGAAAAACGTTGGACTAATGGTATCGAGCTAAAATGAGACTATTATAATTTTACAAATAATTTTTTTTTGTTAAGGCTAGGTACTTATCATCCAACCCTCGTATATTATAAAATTTATTATTGTTATTCTAAACTAGTTTATCTATCTACAAAGGGGGTCAAATAATGGAAATTTGAAAATTAATTATAAATAAATGTAACGTACAGGTGGTACCATCTTCAAGAATCTTATGTAAATAAAAAAGTAATGCGTTTCGCGCCGTTTCTGTAAATTTCCCATCCCAAACAGTATTCGCAATATGATTTAGTTCTATTTTCTGAATGTATTCAAAATTATTACTAAAGTTTGTCCTTATCTAAACCTTCGTGCTCCGTCGAAAACAGCTACTTTTAATATCTCGTAGAAACGTATATTTTAAAATGTAAAATAAATGTGCCCGAGATTAGCAACTAGAAATATAATTTCTACTTTTAATTAAAATAAATGGGACGTGGCAGTTGTAATTTAAGTTCATTTTAAACAGTACCTTCTTTAATGTAAAATTTAAAGTATAAACGCTTTGTAAATTAACAACATTATTCACCGTTTTACTTTTAAGGAAGCAAAAATATTAGTTTTGTTTAATTATTTAAATTAAATTTTTTATTCTTACTTTATAGTAAAAAAGGCAAGTTACAGCTGGTCAAGTAAGACACGTAAACCCTAGGCTGAAAAGTTCTTGGTCTGATACATATATGTCGCCCTTTTCTAAAAAATCCATATGATTTTTAGGAACCTTCAAACGATACGTGTCAAAATTTCATGACATTTCGACGATTAGTTTACAAGTTACAGTGGTTTTAGTGACGCTACTTTTGATATTTACAAAACAATGGAAGAAAACGAATGTTGTATGTTGATTAAACAATGTTTTTTGATGGGAAAAAATACTGTTCAAAGCAAAGCAATAGCTTGGTAAGGGTTACGGAGACTCTACCACTGGAAAATCACTCATCATTTTCTGGTATGATGAATTTAAACGCGGTCGTATAGACACAAATGATGCTGAACGCTCTGGACGCCCAAATGAGGTGATTATACCAAAAAACGTTAAAAAAATCCACAAAATTGGTTGGGACAGTTGACACCCTAAAGATATTAAAGGAACGTGTTGGTCATATTTTGCACGAACATTTGGGCATAAGAAAGCTCTGTTTGAAATGGGTACCGCGTTTGCTTACACAACAACGTGTTGATGATTCTGAGCGCTGTTTGGACCTGTTTAAGTGGAATAAGAAGGATTTTTTCATATGATATGTGACAATGGATGAAACATGGATCCACCACTACACACCAGAATCAAATCGGCAGTCCGCCGAGTGGACATCAGCCGGTGAAAGCCACCCGAAGCAACCAAAAACACAACGGTCGGCTGGGAGGAATTTGGCCTCTGTATTTTGGGATGCGCATGGAATAATTTTCATCGACTATGCTGAGAAAGGAAAAACCGTCAATAGCGAATATTATATAAAGTTATTGGTACGTTTGAAGGCAGAAACCGCAAAGAAATGGCCCAAATGAACAAGAAAAAAGTGCTTTCAATGCACCGTGTCACAATTTAATGGCACGGTCCTATCCCAATACAGTTGAAAGTTGCCTCGGGGGTGTAATGGTAATATGGACTGGTATATTGCGTAAGGTGATAAAGTTGTACCAGTTTCAGGTGGATTATCTTCCCTACGTAGTTATGGCGATGTAAATACTCTGTAGATACTAGTGATGTGCAGCCAGCCGTAATATGATGTATTGTTTCAGATGTCTGATTACACAGGCGGCACTTGTTATTGATTACATTTGCATCCCCTACAATATATTTCAGATAATTTTCAGTGGGGATAATCTGATCCTGAATGGCTACAAAGAAATCTTCTCTCTGGGGAAATAAATCACCCCGAACCAGCCAAAAATTGGACGACTTGTGGTCGACATAGCCAGCACTCATGCCATAAAAATGCCTCCCAGGGAGCGGTTTTTGTCGCCATGAGTTAATTTGTAAAGCAGTTTCTTTCCAGCCTGGTTATGGCCTGATCTTGAAGGGTAACTTTACTTAAATTTAGGGGAGTGTATCCATCCTGTCCAAGGAGAAAGTATTTTTGCAAATTTGTAATCTGCTTTTGATGTAGGTACTGTATGTCAATGAGCCCGCTTCCTCCTTTGTTGCTTGGTAATGTTAGTCTTTCCATGCACGATTTAGGGTAGTGAACTCGAAATTTCCTAAAAAAATGCTCCAGATGTACAAGAAGGCGTTAGTGGCAACTGAAAAAAGGCGGTAATAAAAATAAGAAGTAAATTATTCAACAGGATAATGACTCCAAACATCGGGTTAAAACGTGTAGCCAGTGGAGAGGGAAATCCGGTATCGTTCCAATAGATT
This sequence comes from Pachyrhynchus sulphureomaculatus, assembly GCA_019049505.1. Lineage (NCBI taxonomy): Eukaryota > Metazoa > Arthropoda > Insecta > Coleoptera > Curculionidae > Pachyrhynchus > Pachyrhynchus sulphureomaculatus. Next base: position 58,226,797 of record CM032452.1, read on the forward strand.
GGCTATCCCAGTCATCCGATGCAAACCCAATTGAGAACGTGAGATTATACGCCAAGCAGAAGCTTCGTAGTAAAAAGGTGTACACAGAGTCACGGAAAATTCGGGCAATTTGGAAATATTTGCCCGAAAAATACAGCAAATCTCGTCGAAAGTATGCCCCGAAGGCCGATATCGACGCATCATTAGCATTTAAATGGCAATCCTTTACTATCGAATGATTTAAAAAAACTTTTAAATAAGTACATTTTTTAAGGAACAAAAGGCGACAAGTTCTTACTTGACCGAATGTAAACTCAGTTGCACAAAAAAAAAGTAAAGGTTAGGCACTCCAGATAAAAGTTGTTCAAATTCCATTGGTCTATTAGAGGAAGTCAATTCTCATATTCACAAATCTAAATGGATTTGTGTAACTAGCCAATAACGCCAATAGATCAGAATCTTCCGACAAGTAGGAAAAAGAAGAAAAGAACTTTAATATTTGGGATTACCATCAGCATTTGGTGTACAGTAACATGAAGGCGAAACAGACATCTTCTTCAACAACAGAGACTGAGGTACAAATGTACAAATGTACCTTGTACCTTCGACTGTTGCTCCCATAACTCAAAATCTCATTGAAATGTGGGATGACATGAAAAGTATGTTCCCCAGGACTGTACAAGTACGCTGTTAAATATCTACCTATTGTGGCGACGTCAGTCCCGAGCTAATGACTGTTCTTCACAGCCATAAGTCAACAAAGCAATCGATTGATAGAAAGATGTCTTTCCAAATTGTTATTTCTGGATTCGGTCTTAAATAAGTAAATTATAGTTTTGTATTTGTAAGTTTTTTCTGATTATTATTAAAGTTCTGCATTTTTAAGATTTTTCTGATTATCATTAATAAAAATAATTACTCTATAATTGGGAATGAATTTCATTTAAAAAAAGAAACAACTCCTCAGTGTACACACATATACTAGTGTACAATACTCTTTTATGCTCACAATAAAAAAATTGGAAAAAACATCCATGTTTCGATACATGTCGATGAGGCGATGTTTTTTCGACATCGATGTTTTTTTTAAAAACTTCGATACGTCGATACATCGATGTGTTACAGTACGATGTTTGCATCCCTAGTTGTTTGTGCTACTTATATGGTATACCGAAGGTTGTAGCACTGATTAGTCGGTGCTGCCCTTTCTGGTCTGACGTGGAAGGCCTAGGCGCTGTTCAGTGGGCTGTTTATTGGCGACACATTGGTGCCTTGTGATAATACATATTTTCATGCAAGCGGCAGATTGATGGCATCATCTCTTATTAAGGTTCTATGATCCTCCTTTTGGCGGCTACTTGTCTGCAACTCTTAAAGTTGAAAGAGCTGATACAATTTGGTTGTTACGGATACTAAGTTTGTATTATTTGAACTCGTGTTTTCACAAGCCTTCATTTGACACCTCAATCAATGACATGATAAAAGTTTTCTTTTCACTTCTAATTTGACCCCAAAACTTAAATCAAAATTTAACTTCCAGGACTACACGGCTCTAATTGGGCCATCAATTTCTATATTTGTACCAAATTTCAACTTTCTACGTCAAATAGTTCCAAGAAAATCGGGTGTGACAGACACCGAAGTGATCTCATAAGTGTTTCGTATGAAGCACTAAAGGAACCATAATTTTTTCTTTTTTAAATAATAAATTATTAAAGGTAATGCACTCATGCCAATTTTCGGTTATCTACACCTCGTTGAGAATGTTCCAGAATTTTTTCAAAATTTTTTGATCAGTACTTTTCGAGATAAAGGGGAGAGAGCGATTTCTCGCGATTTTTAAAAAATAATACAAACAAAATTGTGTGCAATTATTACATTAAATATACAGGGCACCCCATATGTATAGAATAATGATTCCACAGCATTTATTAATCAGTGTATCAAAAAAATGTTTATATAAAAGTTATAGGGTGTTATATGACGCATATGCTGACGTTGACAACAAAATGTTTATGGTCAGTTGGAAGAAATTACGCAATATAAATTTTTTTTAAATGGAAAGCCCTATATATTATTTTATTTTTGAATCCTACTAAAAATTCTAGATATTGAACTGTTTTGGAATTATTATCATTTGAAATTTAAAATTAAAAAAAAAAAAAACTATTAATAAATACTCTAGGATTATTTTTAAGGTAACAATTGCTCAAAATGTCTACTGTTAACAGCGAAGCAATGACCCAATCTGTCATAAACAGCCTGAGCAGAGTTTTGCAGAGAATCCGGGGTGATCTGTACTACTTCATATTGAATTCTTTGTTGTAAATGTTCTGCAGTTTCAGGTCGAGTTCGGTAAACTTAGGTTTTCAAATGACCCCATAAAAAAAATCGAGTGGTGTAAAGTCGGGGCTTCTTACAGGCCATTCTACAGCACCTCTTCTGCCTATCCATCGATTAGGAAAAATCGCATCCAAATATCTACGAACAATGATTTCATAGCAAGGAGGTGTTCCATCTTGTTGATACCACAGTTTCCTGTTAGGGGTATCCAAATTATTTTCATCGGAAAAAAGACCTGCCCAAGTTGGAATAACTTGCTCTTGGAGTAACTGTAAATACCGCTGTCCTGTAAAATTTCCATCGATAAAAAAGGGACCAATGATATGACGTGAACAAATCCCTGCCCACACATTTATCTTTTGTAGTTTTTGAGAATGACTGTCGATTATCCAGTGGGGATTCTCAGTAGACCAGTACCGGCGGTTATACCTGTTAACTCTTCCGTTAAGACAAAATGTGGCCTCGTCAGAAAAAACAATATTATGAATTAGGTTAGGATCATTATTGATTCGTTCCATCATGACCTCGCAAAATTCAACGCGTCTATCGTATCTTCAGATAATTCTTGCAATAGAATGGGTTTATATGGATGCAATTTTTCTTCAGTCAGTATACAACTTAAGGTAACTTTACTTTTGTTGTGGTTTAGGCAAAGCTGACGGGTGGCTGTATGAGGATTTTATGTAATTTCCAATAAAACATCTAACTTTTTATCATCGCTTATTTTAACTTTTGGAGGTCCAGATTTAGAACGATCCTTAACATGACCTGTTTGTCTAAATCGTATTAATGTTTTGCTAACTACGGATAGGGTAATAGGTTCTCGATTCGGATATTCCGCATTAAAAAGATCATACACCTCCTGATGTGTTCCCTTACGGTCTCCCTAACCAACCATCATTAACAAAGTGATTCTTTCTGTTTCTGTTAAATGTACCATTATGATATTACGCTCAAATTGCAGTTTCATAAAATGCAGCAATAAACATTTTCGTCAATAAATCATTTTTTGACGCGTTAAGTCGTTACCTAACAGTAATTGTTTGACACAAGCCAGCTTAAAAAAAAAATTAATTTGATCTCCTTAATTTTAAATATCAATAATTCCAAAACAGTTCAATTTAGACATATGGTATGTTAGACAAATAATATCTAGAACTTTTAGTAGGACTCAAAAATAAAATAATATACAGAGTTTTCCATTTAAAAATATTTAAGATGGCGTAATTTTTTCGAACTGATATTTCAAAACATTTTATTGTCAACGTCAGCATGTGCGCCGTATAACACCCTATAACTTTTATTTATACATTTTTTTGATACACTGATTAATAAATACTGTGGGGCACCCTATATTTGTGAACTCGTGTTTTTACAAGCTTTTATTTGACACCCCACTCGATGACCTACCAAAAAATTTTATTTTCACTTCCGATTTCATCCCCCAAAACTAACCCCTTAAGTCAAAATTTAACTTTCAAAATTACACGTATCAAATTCCAACTTTCTAGTCTAGTGTGACAGATAGACAGACAGACGCACATACACCGAAGTGATCTTATAAGTGTTCCGTACGAAGCACTAATAAAGGAACAATAATTTTTTCTGCTTATATACCTTACCTACAATTGGCCTTCATCCCTTTGCAGCGGTAAAAAAAAAACCCTTAAAAACAAACAAAATCATAAAGAATAGTAAATCAAATTTCTTATTATAAAATTCTTTATAAAAAAGATCTGATGCATTTTTTTTTAAATAATCGAAAAAAAGTTATTATCAATAATAGTTTTTCATCCCCTAAATTTTCATTATTTATTGTAGATAACTTCTTAATTATTGAAATAACAATAAAAAGTATTATATGATCTACAAAAAAGTTCTTTACAAAATTTTTGTCAGACTTACGGTTACCAAGATATATGAAAAAAAAACATTACTATTTTCAATATGGCACCCCAATCAGGAATCTGATTTTTCGTTCAAAATTGTCTAGAGCCCTGAATTATTAACGAAATCAGACAATTTTATCATATGCACCCTTTCGAAGTGTGAAAATGGGGGTTGGAGAGGGAGAAATTACGATATTCTCCTGAATTAGAATTTCGCGTTCAAAACGTTAAAATGAGAGTTGGAAAATAAATTCAGCGACCCCAGAAACCCTCGAGGAAACAGTTTTGAACGCGAGGAGGAGAGTATCGTAATTTCTTCCCCTCCAACTCCCATTTTCACCACTTAAAAGTGTGCATATGATCAAAATGACCCTAAAAATAGGTTTAGGGATCCCAGAAACCCCCGAGGAACCAGTTTTGAACGCGAAACTATAATTCAGATGAATATCTTATATTTTTCCTCTCCTACCCCCATTTTCACCACTTAAAAGGGTGCATATGATCAAAATGATCAAAATGACCCTGAAAGATTCAGCGGCCTCAGAAACTCCCGTTTTAACGCGTAAATTTAAAATCACGTGAAATTCGAAATTTCACCTCCCGGTTCCGTGCTATTTTTTACAATTTTAAAAAATTTTGAGGTTATGTCTTGCAAATCGGCTTCCTTACGTTTATCCGGAATTTGCTTACGAGTATTTAAAAAAAAATCTGATTTCGTTAATAATTGAGGGCTCTAGACAATTTTGGACACATAATAAGATTCCTGGCCCACTGTGTGACGGTCAAATCGGTGCATCCCCGACCCTAAAACTCCAGTTTAACCTAACTTTGGACCCCCACATATGATAAAAAAAAAAATGGCATCCTACTCAAAATGCACGGTTGACGTTTTTTTAACGACCAATTCATTGGACTAGTAGTATTATTTCATTTTTATTAGCACCCTGTCATCGTGCTTATAGAGCATAATAAACACACAAAGGCTTATTCGAATTCTTTTGAATTAAATAAAAATATGAACAATAAATTGACGTAATTACAAGTTTATTCACGTTTTTTCGCCTCCAGTCGGTCATATTGTGTATTAGACCTTTTTTTTTCTTATTAAAGAAGTCATTAAATTCCTAAACTTTTTTAGTCTTTTATTAAAGAGGCTTTTTTAATAATAAGGAGGCAAACGTGGTGAATATTAATAATAATACGTAACATAAATATTCATTACGTTTTGTTAAGCATTAAAATATGACCAAATAATGGAACTGACAGAAATAATTTTTTTGAAGTAGAAGTCGATTCCAGAATCTAGTGTTTCATTGTTATGAATGATTACACAGGCCAACATTTTTCAAACTCTAAGACCCGACTATACTTTTTTGAAGGTTTTTAGTACACTGAATCTGACCTCAGAATTACTCTAGCACTTCAGATTTTCAAGAAACTTAAAAATCACGGTTTTTTTCGCTATATTCGGGATTATATTACACCGCGAGTTTATGTTTCTCCACAAAACTCGTCACGACATCTGAAAGTACTGCTCTTCCCCTTCAAAATGCATTTTGAATTTTTCACATATTTTATTTTTTCTCGGAGAAATCGTCCGTTGAAATTAATTAACACGTATGATGAAAAGTTTTTGGTCTGAACCCTCAAACGATACGTGTCAAAATTTCATAATATTTCGACGATTAGTTTACAAGTTACAGTGGTTTTAATGACGCTACTTTTGATATTTTCAAAACAATGAAAAAAATCGTATTTCGTGTGTTGATTAAACACTGTTGTTTGATGGGAAAAAATACCGTTCAAGCAAAGCAATGGCTTGAGAGATATTACGGGGACTCTGCCCCTGAAAAATCACTCATCATTTACTAGCATGCTGAATTTAAACACGGTCGTACAGACATAAATGATGCTGAACACTCTGGACGCCTAAATGAGGTGGTAACACTGGAAAACATCAAGAAAATCCACAAAATTGTTTTGGACGACCGTAAAGTGAAATTGCGTGAGATAGCTAACACCTTAAAGCTAACACCTTAAAGATATCAAAAAAACATGTTGGTCTGATGCAAGAACATTTGGGCACGAGAAAGCTCTGTTCGAAAGGACTACAACGTTAGCTCACAGTGGACCAAAAACAACAACGTGTTGATGATTCTGAGCGCTGTTTGGACCTGTTTAAGCGCAACAAAAAGGATTTTTTTATGCGATATGAGCCAGTGGATGAAACATGAATCCACCACTACACACCGGAATCAAATCGGCAGTCAGCTAAGTGGACAGTAGCCGGGGAAAGCCACCCGAAGCCACCAAAGACACAACAGTCGACTTGGCATGGAATAATTTTCATCGACTATGATGAAAAGGGAAAAACCATCAATAGCGAATATTATATAAAGTTATAGCCGAAACTGAGTCCTATTATAAAGGCAAAGATAAATCCTTCTACAAGAAAGGTATAGAAATGTTAAAAAAACATTGAAATGATTGTATCGCTCTTAAAGGAGATTATGTTGATGAATAAAGTCGAATTTTGTAGACAAAAATGTGTTTTAAGCAGCTAGACCGAAAACTTTTCAACCTTCATATTAGTTTGGCGTTTTCGTTACAACTATATCAAAAAAGAAGATGATCCGGCAGGCGAGAGTAGTGTAAATATATGATTTTTGAGAAGTTGAATCCTAATTCGCTGTCAGTTTCTTCTTATAAAAGTGCTTTTCTGCTGTATTAAATTTGAATTCGTTTAGTTATGTCTGGTTAAGAGCTCAGGATGTTTGCCATTATGTTGTGTCAAATATTGATTCATTTAGAGTCGTTTGTTTAAGAGCTTGAGATGTGTACATTTCTACGTTTATTAATTTTGATTCATTTAGAGTTATTTAGTTAAGAGAATGTTACGTTTGCTTTTCTGTTGTGTTCAATTTTGATTCTTTTAGGATTTGAAAATGTAATATCTTTTATAAAATTTCACTCGATACCCGAGGTTATGTTAGATTCATTTTCCTTTATGCTTGTTTGGGATTAACGTAACGTCTTTTATCAATGAAGTATTAGAAAACGGAGTATTATCGAGAAAAATTTTTCGAACAGAAATTGTGTATTTTTGCTAGAGAAACATGATGCCGTCATAAAAAATATAGGTTCCCATTTAAAAAATTAAAGTTGTTTTTGATAACACCAAAATGATCTTCCCAGGTCATCATAATTATATCACTTCAGTGCCCCTGGTTCATTAAAATGGGACACATGATAAGAAATAAACAATGCTGCTACTAGTAAGATGATTTCTCCGAGAAGAAATAATATCTGAAAAATTCATTTTGATGGGCAAGAGTAGTACTTTTATATGACGCAACGAGAGGATAGAGGAGAAAAATTAATTCGAATATAACGAAAAACCGTGTTTTTTTGCATTTTTATGTTAGGATATCTCGAAAACCCGTTGTGAGCAATTCTGAGGTCGGATTCGGATTGAGCGTACCAAAACCCTTTGGGGAAATATACCCTGGTCTCAAGGTCTGGAGCTTCGACCAATTTTATCGCCTTGTGTTAACTTCATTCGAATAGTATGCTTCTGAATACTATTTTTTCTGAAAATCTTGCTTTATACTAGAGACTTGTCCCTACGAAAATTCCGTTATTCGAGAAGTGAACCATTTGAAAAACTTTTTTTGAAAACTAAATTGTCGAATATCTTGTTCTCCAAAAATTTTGCAAGCGAAAGTTTTATTTTTAAAAATACAGGGTCTGTTCCAAAAGTAATGAGAAAGATTTTTGTAGCCAACCAGGCCGGAGTGGCGCGATTTTTGGCAGGATAGTTGGTGGGGGGCCTCAGGTAAAGAATGCAACCCGGCTCAGTCGCCTAAGAGAGCCTGTTCGATCGTCGCGTAAAAAAAAGTGCAGCATTTAATGGAACAACGTTACTTAACATAATTAAAGGCTATCCTGAGTTTTTGGCCCTACGAAATATCCTATTGCAAGAAAGTTTTTTTATTATGTCAATTTGTTTTTTGGGCAAAAAATAATTTTTGGCATTTTTTTAGCCCCCCTTCCACTTCCCTCTCCCGTAAAACCCCCAAAAACCACATTTTTATATTTATTTAGTTTTTTCCAGTTTTTCTTAACGAATCTTCGCAAAAAAAATTGTGATAGCATCAGAACAACAACTAAGTAACATTTTTGGTGTTACGTGACCTTCTAAAAAAATAAAGAAATTTAAAATTTTAAAAATTGACGAACTGTTGCTAGGTGGCTAAATTTGTGTTATTTTAAAAAAAAATCATATTTTTTTCCCAATCCAACCTCCCAAGAACTTTTTTTTTTGGGGTGTGCCACCCTTAAAAATTGAATTTTCCTAATTTTTTGCCATTTTAACGTACCACTGCATTCAAAAAAAAATTTAGCATCAAATTCGGATTCTACAGAAAATTTTACAAAAGAAACTCATATCTGTATGCATCCTTTTTTTTCTAGTGAAAGGAAAATTAATTCGAAATATTTAAGGACATTTTTAGCACTAAATTGATTATTTCTCCCTTTTTGGGCCATTTTAAAGTACCATTGCAATCAGAAAGCACATTTAACCTCAGATTCGGATTTTATGGAAAATTTTACTCAAGAAACTAATTTCTGTATGTATCGGAGTTTTTTTTATGGACATAAAAGAAAATTAGATTGGAATTTGTAGGCCATTTTTAGCTTTAAATTGGCTATTTATCGCTTTTTGGGCCATTTTAACGCACAATTCCTTTGAAAATAATACTGTCGGCCTCAGATTTGGATTCTAGGAGAAATTTTACATAAGTATTTATTAAGTATTTATTAACCTTGCAACTTTTACTTTTGATTTCTTTTAATTTTTAGTGTTCCGTACGGAACACTTATAAGATGATTTCGGTGTCTGTCTGCCTGTCTGTCTGTCTGTCTGTCACACCCGATTTTCTCCGAAACTATTTGTCATAGAACGTTGAAATTTGGTAATAATATAGGAATCGACGGCCTCATCAGAGCCGTGTAGTTTTGAAAGTTAAATTTTGACTTAGGGGGTTAGTTTTGGGGGGTGAAATCGGAAGTGAAAAAAAAATTTTTTTACTAGGTCATCGAGTGTAAACATGAGTAAAATATATAAATATATATATATATATATATATATATATATATATATATATATATATATATATATATATATATATATACATATATATATATATATATATATATATATATATATATATATATATATATATATATATATATATATAATTTAATACTTATGCACACTTTTCTCTGTATTATTTTTAAAAAATCGCGAAAAATCGCTGGCCCTCCACCTTATCTCGAAAAGTACTGATCAAAAAATTTTGAAAAAATTCTGGAATATTCTCCACGGGGTGTAGATTGAACGAAAATTTACCTTTAATAATTTATCTGGTATATAAAAAAACAAAAATTTCAAGGTCATCAGTTTTCAGTAAAGATTGGGAACAAACTTTGTTGAAAATTCATTTGGTGTGCGTTTTGTGAAGTTACTGATCATTTTATACCACCGTAACAAAATTTTTTATTTTAAAAGCAATCAACGTACAGAACACTAATTGTGCAAGTTCAACTTGCGCTTGACTGGTTATTTAAAACAGCTTTTACAATTATTTTACTCTGCTATGTTTTGTCATTTGAATTTTGCCGCCTTTCTTTTGGTTGTAAAACCGCTTTTAAGTTCTACATGGAAAATTTCCCCTAGAATCCAAATCTGAGGCTGAAAGTATTATTTTGAAATGAACAGTACGTTAAAATGGCCAAAAAAGCGAAAAATTCCCTTCAACTTGCATTTTAATTTTCCTTTCTGTCTATAAAAAAACTCCGATACATACAGAAATAAGTTTCGTGTGTAAAATTTTTCGAAGAATTCGAATCTGAGGTTAAATGTACTTTCTGAATCCAATGGTAAGTTAAAATGGCCAAAAAGAGGGAAAAATAGTCAATTTAGTGCTAAAAATGTCCTTAAATAATTCAAAAAAATTAAGAGTGGCGCATCCCGAGAAATAAGTTTTTTTCTGGGGGAGGTTAGATTGGGGAAAAAAATGTGATTTTTAAAAAAATTTAGTTACATACCAACAGTGCGTCAATTTTAAAAATTTTCGATTTATTTATTTTTTTTAGAAAGCTGGTGAGTTTACGTGACTCCAAAAATGTTACTTAGTTGTTGCCCTGATGCTCCCCTACCATCACAATTATATTTGCGATGATTCGTTAAGAAAAACTGAAGAGAACTAAATAAATGTAAAAATGTGGTTTTAAGGGGGAAGGAGGCTAAAAAAATGCCAAAAATTCTTGTTTTACCCAAAGCACAAGTTAAAATAATGGAAAACAACTTTTTTGAAGTTGGGCATTTCGACCCAAAAAACTCAGAATACCCTTTTGGGTAAAATTTGGAAAATCGGGCGGTAAGACCTTAACGATAATTAAGGAGGCTCTCAAGGAGGCAGCCATGTCCTAAGCACTCTGGACAGACAATGAAAAGTCAATATTACGTAGAAGTCCTGGTCCGGCTGAGGACGAGGGTGCGACGTGTCAGGAAGGAAATTGCTGACTCCTGAATGCTGCACCCCGACAACGCGTCATGCCACAACTCGCTTCTCGTAAGGCAGTTCCTTGCCAAGTATAAAGTGGCAACGCTGCCTCAGCCGCCATACAGACTTTTTGTTGTTTCAACGAATCAAGAGGAACCTGAAATGATACCATTTTGGGCCGCTGAAGAGAGTCAAAGGGGCTTAGACGCAGTGCTTAAAGAAGTTTCCCCGCCGCCGACTTCTAGAGGGTGTCCCAGGAGTGTAATTTTATCTGCAAGAAATCTTTCTTTATGAATTTTTTCTCATTACTTTTGGGACAGACCCTGTATATGATATAATAATTCCAATAATTCATTACCCTTATAATAGTTACTTACTGATTGCAGCTTGTTGCAAATTCCCCTGTTTTTAGCTAAAACGTGCATATTTGCATTGTGAGCAAAATTTGATTTGTAAATCAAACCAAGGCTTTCCTTTTAAATCAAACAAAGCAGCAACGGAAAAAGTATCCCTTTGAAGGTGCATACAAAGAGTAATCTACAATAATTACAGAAATTTTTCCTGATTAAATATTCACGAATTTTTCGATTATTCTACAGCTCTCTCCCATTTTATCCATTTTCGATCGCTTAAAAAGAAATTTAATTCTGTTACGTCAATTATCCTAGATTAATTACAAAAGCCCGAAGCTATTTCGTAAATTAACTTTTTATTTATGGGTACCATTGTGATGTGGTGTATGTTTTTTAATTAAGTTATATGAAATGTAAATACTTCGACTATTGAAATGAAAATTTTTAGAAAAATTATTTCACTCTCCCTATAAAGCAATACAGTCGACCAAATTAAAAACAATTTTGTAAAATGCAACATCATCAAGCCCCAAGGTAGTGAGGAAATTGAACACTATTGTTGACTATAACCTCAACAATATTTTTATTCAAAATAAACTTTCATCAAAAAACTGTTTTTGAGTTACTTCTTGGATAGATTGTTATTCGTACGAGAAAGAGTTCAAGTTAAATACCACACCCGTCAGGGTGCGGAATACAATATTAAACCTAGTACGTATACAAGAGCGCCAACTAACACAAGTATTCAAATATCCCCGACGAATAAGATGGTAAAGCCGAATCATTCTCAATCAGTTGTAGTTTTACTCAGCTTATTGATGAGCCATCACGGATCCCTGATCTAGACGAGGAGCTCGTCAGTCTTCTTGATCCGTTTTTCACCACCAATCCAGAGATTTACACTGTCACCGAAAATCCGCCGTTGTCTTCTTCCAACCATCGAGTATCCTACCGTTTAGTGGCAGAGAGGCGCCTAAACAGCGCAAGATTTAGCATTGGTTAAATAGAAAGAACTCATGGTACATTTTCGAACGTTTCCTTGGTTGGACGTTTGTTCTAAATCCGACTACATATCTGACTGCGCTAAGGACGTTTGCGATATAATTGTAGCTGGTATAGAAGCTTACATCCTTTTTTCGAAGAAATGCTCTTCCAACGGCAAGCTCTGGTTCGACTGAAAATGCAAAAAAGCTGTTACTTATAAATATCTTGCCTACCGACTATGGCGTAAAATTCCTAGCGTCATAAACCGTAACATCTTTGTTTATTATACACAATCAACTGATTAAAAACAAACTTCTTTCTTGTCCCTACAATTCCAGATCCTTTTGTTCAATCACTAAAGCCATTATTAGTCAAAATTTCACCAAAACCACTATACTACCACTCACACAGTCAGATAATAGTATTGGAAAAACATCTGTTGAGAAAGCCAACTTGTTGGCTGAACTCTTTATTTCACATTCTACTGTCGATTTCCAAGAAAAAACACCTCCCACTTTTTTCATAGTCATGGATACTCGATATTGTAGCGTATTTTAATTAAGCTATCAAGACACCAAAAAATCTTCTAGCGCTGATGGAATAATTGCCATAGTCATCATCATTAGCTTATTCCATCTTTTGTCTTCCCTAGGCCTTTATTCAACTATATGGCGTGTCCATCTGTTATTATTCATCTTTGCGATATGCCCGGCCCAATTCCACCTTAATATACAGATTCGTTATATTATCTGTCACTTTTGATCTTCTTCGTATCTGGATGTTAGAAATACGATCTTGGAGTCTAATATTTAACATTCTCCTCTTCATTGTTCTCTGGGTTACCTGGAGTTTATTTATTATACTTTTATTTAAAGCCCATGTTTCAGTGCCATATGTTATTACCGACAGTGCATATTGATCAAATACTCTGGCTTTTTTTAACCTTTCGAACGTAGACGAAGCTAACGCGACTCTTCTATCCAAGTCAGCCTTTAAATTATTTTTTGATATTTCAATTTTTTTTCCTAAATATATTAATGTTTGTACTTTTCCTATTCTTTCACCTTCTCTTAAGAGTTCCTGGCTTCATTTTCATTGCTCAAATATTTAGTTTTGGTGAAGTTTATTTTTAGACATATTTCTCGAGACTTATTTAATTCCATCAGCATTTCTTCTGATTCTTCTTTTCTGATGGCGATCAGAGTGACATCATCTGCAAACCTTAAGTCATTTAATCGTTCACCCTCTATTAGTATTCCTTTCTTTTCCACTTTAGCGATTTGAACATGTCTTCTAGAGTCAACATGAACAGCTTTGGGGATATTGAGTCGCTTTGTCTAATTCCTCTTTTAATTTTGATTTTATTTGTTTTTTCTTCAAGCATTATTTGTGAAGTGGCATTTTTATATATGTATTCAAGGAGAGTTGTGTATCTTTCATCGACTCTGCTGTTACTTAAGGCATTAAGAACTGCCCATATCTCTACCAAATCAAATGCTTCTTTGTAGTCAATCATTGCTTTCCACAGTCATTCATTTGCTTTTTCCACTAGTAATCTAATTGTTTGAAGCTGGTCCAAAGTGCTGTATCCCCGTCTAAATCCCACTTGTTCACGTGGTTGATAACTGTCTAATTTGTTCATGAATGTATACGTTATAATTCTAGTGCGTATTTTGTATAGTGCCGATAACAGGCAGATGGGTCTGTAATTCTCCAATTCAAATTTCTTCCTCTTTTTAAAAATAAGCACAATCAAGGTGATTACCCAAAGTATTTTACTTTCTATAAGACACTTATTAAAAAGAGCTTGAGGAGATCGTATTATCGATGCTCCTCCATACCTTATCATTTCTATAGTTATTTCATCGTCCCCTGGCTCTTTGTTATCGTGCATACGTGGTAGGGCGTTCATTATTTCATCCACTGTTACATCGGGAATTTCATCAGATCCCACATTTCTTACTATCACTGTATTTCCTTCTTTTTTCCCGGATGCTGACGATATTGTCATGTCATATAGTGTTTGATAATATTTCTCTGTAGCTTCCTTTATCTCATTGATTTGTGCGATCTCTTGGTTATCGTTACTTACAAGTTTTATTATTTGATGTCTTCCTTCATTCATTTGTTTGTTTAGGTGTTTCAAACTTTTTCCCTCTTTCTTCTATTTGCGAGTTTCTATATTGTCTCACATCTTCTCTGATCTGTTTCTTTATTTTTTTGTCTATTTCTACCAATTCTAATCTGTCATTTGTAGGATCATTTCTTAATAGTCTTCTCTGTTTCATAGGATTATGTGTGTGTGTCTCTTTACTTAATATTTGTATCTCGTCTTTTTTCGATGTCGCTATTTATTTTAGTGTCGTGAGTAGGCTGTTGGTTATTTATGCGTTTAGTTCATCAAGTTCTGTTTGACAGTTTATGTGTTTTATATGATTTTCCAGTGCTTATCGATATTAGTCTGCGCTTTGCTTTATTATTTCTATCGGTGTCTGTATCTTTATAAGCATTATGAATCTACGTCTCTCCTGCTACAGATTTATTCTTATTTTTGCTCTAAACATTCGATGGTCACTGCCAATGCTTATCGTGTTTGAGACTGTCGTGTCGATTACAATATACCTGTCATAGTACCAAAAAAATGCGCAATCGAACTAACTTCCTTTTTCTGTAGAGTTTTCAACCTATCCTACAGAAAGAGAATATTTCCTTTCCAGCTGACACCCTAAAAAGGCAAGAAGACCTTGTCAAAAAACTACCGACCAATGGCACTGCTTTCAATAATATCGAAAGTTATGGAACAGGCTAGCAATCAGCATCTTTTAAAATAGCAAGAAGGATTCAATATTAGCGATCATCAATATGTTTTTCGTACGCAAAATAACCAAAAGATCTTGTAACATATGTAAAACATATTTGGAACAACGCAGTTGAATATTCTGAAGAATCTCGAGCGGTTGTACTTAATTTCTTTTTAATACCGTCACTATCAACGGCGGTGTACCCCAAGGCTCCATACTGTCTTCTACTCTCTTTCTCAGTTCATATTAACGATCTGCTGGAAAGAACCAGAAATCGAATCTACAGCTTGCAGATGATAGTACGCTTATTTCTTCATTCATTTTGAACGCTTGAATATCCGCTACTCATACAAGTATCCGTAGACAACAGGAAGTCGTTGATCTTAACCAGGATCTGCAAGAAATTCTAACTTGGAGTGAGAGTAACCAAGTAGAATTTAACACTACAAAAACTCAAGCAGGAGTTTTTTCTAAAACGGTTAGCGTTGCGAAACCCGGCAGAGTTATGTTGGGATACTCTATTCCTCTAGGATCGTCAATCAAGTTGTTGGGCGTTAACTTGGGAGCAAATATGTCTTGACATGAACATGGGGCATACATTGCAAAGAGAGCTTATCAAAAGCTGGGAATACTATTTTGAACTAAAAAACTTTACAATCAATACCAACTGTCAATTCTGTACAAAGCTCAATGTCTACCAACGATGGAATACTGCTCCCATGTTCGGGGCTCTGCTTCGAAACATGCACACATTTGTTGGATTCTATTCAGAAGAGAGTAGTTCCCCTGATTGGAGACCCACAACTCACCAAGAACCTTCATACCTTGAAACATCGAAGAACAGTTGACGATTTGAGTCTAGTCTAGAAGTATTTTTATGGTAAATTTTCGATGGATGTGGCCCCTTAATTCCGTCCAGAGCGGTGCATGCTATTAATACACGTCACGCTAATACATCACATCCGTATGAGATTCTGCTTGTTACTCCTGGGACAACACTTTTCAAGCGGTCTTTTGTATGGGGGGCATCGTCCCTTTGGAATAATTTGCTCAGGACTGTGTTTCCCACCGAGCGCAACTTACAGAGATTTAAGAACGTGTCGCTTCTGTAGCACTTTAGGGATTTTCCTGCAGCTATACCCATAAAAAAATCAGAATATACCATTGCAAGATATATCTTCAGGCCATATAAAGAAAAGTAAATAAGCTATATTTTACGTTTCCGTTGAAAAATTTCTATTATCCCAAGGCTACTCTTATGGAAATTAAACTGTCGTATCACCAAAAGTCCCGAAGAGAAATGGAATAAAAATACGCATTTTTTTCAGGTTTTTAAATATTCCGCTTGTAAGGAAATAAAGTGGCATAACTGAAAGTATATTTACTTATCTTTTAGTTACACGGTTTCAAAATTATGATATCCAAAGTCCTTTTTATATTATATTCCTGAAAGATTTACTCTTGGAGATTTTTGAATTTCTTTACGTTTCAGGGCCTTTTATTACGAAAAACATAGCCTATTTCGTCGGTGTATCTGTTTGTCTGCTTGTTGGTAAAGTAAATCCCAAGATATAAAATCCTGCCTTTTTGCTTTTTCAATAAAGCAGTAAACGACACTATTAAGGTTTTGTGCATAATTGCCAGGTATTACGATAAACGCCCTCACTTTCACCTGCATTCATACTGGATCTATTTTTACCTATATATTTACTACCTGGCAATCCGGTCTGGAACCCTTTAAGTATTTGAGGATATAGGCCTAATGACCAAAGGTCCCCATTAGGATTCGAAAGGTACTTTTTATTATTTTTATTTTTAATTTTACTTACAACTTAGAACTTACAACGTTACGGTTCTATTTTAATTATGTGGCGTCCTTGGGAAAATTGCAATAGTAGCTATCGCATGAAAAAACATTTATCACTTGACGCTAAACAAATAGTGAAAAATGTTTACGACAGTTTGGTAAAAAGAAATTTGAATAAACAAAGTACTTTGCAAGAAACCAGTAAACTAACAAAAACTCCAATTTTTATGATTAAGGGTATTGTAGGAAATCTATCACTCAGGAACAGGAAAAAACGGAAAGATTTTCAAATGCATCATGCAGACGACTGTGATAAAGACGTCATTAGGAGAAAAATATATTCTATATATGAAGGGCAGTTGACGCCGACACTAGACAAAATAAAATTAAAACTGGTGCAGGACGGGACCAATATATATTGTGGCCGATCAACCCTTCACAGAATTCTCTTAAGAATGGGATTCCCGTTCCGAAAAATCAACAAAAGACAAGCAGTGACGGAGTCACAAAGATTACGAATCTTGCGACATACTTATTTACAAGAAATTAAAAACTATCGATCAGAGAATTTACCAGTAATTTCCATTAACGAAACATGGTTCGATATCCATGATACTGTGCAAAAAGGGTGGGTTAACAGCAGTACAAAATGTCAGACTAACGCACCTTGAAATAAAGGTAAACGAATAACCATTTTGCATGCTGGATCTGAAAAGGGCTGGGTTTCAAATTGTCTACTATTATCTACAGAAAACATAAAAAGATTCTAGTTTGAACTACCATGAAGACACGATCACAGAACTTTTTGAAAATTGGTTTCAAAATTCCCTTTTATCAAATGATCTCGAACAGAGTATTATAGTTATGGATAATGCAAGTTACCATAGTCGCCTACTATATAACGTTCCTAATCCAGCCAACACCATATCGGAAATACAGGAATATATGTTAGAAAATGACATTTATTTTTACTTTAGTTATAAAAAAGTAATCTTATGGAAGTTTTGAATGACTATAAATTGAAAAAGAAATATGTTTATGATACTATGGCTGAGAAAATGGGACACACTGTTTTGCGGCTTCCTCCGTATTATTGTGTGATTAATCTGATTGAACATATTTGGCATCAAGTTAAATCAAAAATAAGGGCACAAAATGTTTCTCCTACTTTAAGCGTGTCAATGTTTTAATTAGTAAAAAATATTGTAAATGATATAACTTGTGAAAGCTGGAAGAATTCCATTCAGCACGTTGTTAAAGTTGAAGATTCATATATCTATGTAAACAATATAAAACCACTGATAATTACCTCAGCCGATGACAGTGATAGTGAAACCGAATTAGGCTTAAGTTAAAATATATTTTTATTTATACAATATGTCCCCTCTTATAAACCCCATTCATTCAAACTGTATGTTTGTACTTCTTATCCATTTGTTTTTACATGCATCTATAAATAAACATCTCCAAAAACACTTATAATTTTATTTATTTGCTTTAATGAATAAAATTCTTAAGTCCATCTCTGCAACCTATCATAAACAAAAAGTCAGAATTTTTATATTGCCCACTTAAAACGGCCAAAATAAGGATCTTATATTTCGGGACAGGCTATACGATAATCTTTGAATGGAATTGAGAAATTGGTTCGGAGATATAATATATAAAATAGGAATGAAATCTATATTTTTCGGGCGACATCGTTTAAAAAGAAGGGATAAAGGCGATAGTGTCGAAAAATTTTGTTGATCTCGCGAAGTTATTACAAGAATTTTTCTTGATTTCTAGTCTAGAGAATGAACAAGTTTTAAATATAATTATTTACATCCAAATATATCACCCCTTTACTATACCTACTTTGTTAAAATGGTCGTGATCCGTTAGAGAGGTTGCTTTGTATATATCATGTTCAGGGCCGGATTAACCTAGGTATGGGCCCCTAGGCAATGCAAGTCTCGAGAACTCCCACTTACAAATAATATGCAATATTGGGACAATCTGTCTAATTATTATTCTTTTGAAACCAGTTACATAATGTAATTAAATATCATCCTACTTAGAAAATACAATTCAAATAATCACATTTTTAAGTATCAACTTTCCTTAGTTTTTTGATGCAACTGCTTTTAATATATCTTGAAAATCCATATTTTCCAAGATATCATATCCAATGGCCATAACTGCCAGTGTATTGAAAAGTTTTTGAGCCATTGATGATCATATCCAGTTTTTTAGTAGTTTCAGTTTTGAAAAACTACGTTCACCGGTAGCGTTCGTAATCATAAGACTTCAATATGACTTTCGTAAACATATATCAAAAGAAGATCTTCTTACTTATGTAATACATGTTTGGAACAACGCAATTGAATACTGTGGAGAATAACAAGCGGTTGCTCTTAATATATTCAACGCATTCGACCGTGCTTGACACGATGGATTGTTGGCTAAGCTACGCTCTTCTGGTATGTCTGAAAAGTTCTATTTGTGGCTCTCATGTTTCCTCAGGGAGAATTTTTTACGAGCGGCAGTCGACGGATTTATTTCTAACACCTTCACTATCAACTCCGGTGTAACCCAAGGCTCCATACTGTCTCCTACTCTCTCGCTTGTTTACATTAACGATCTGTTGCCGGAAATCCAGTCTACTGCTTTGCAGATTACAGTACGCTTATCTCTTCATTCACTTCAAACGCTCGGATATCGGCTACTCAGACAAATATCCGTAGACAGCAAGAAGTCATTCAACTTAACAAAGACCTGGAAGAAATTCTATCTTGGAGTGACAATAACCAAGTGGAATTTAACGCTACAAAAGCCCAGGTAACAATTTTTTCTAAAAAAGTTAACGTTGCTGAACCCGACATAATTGTGTCGGGGCACTCCATTCCTCTAATATCGTCACTCAATTTGTTGGGCGTTAATTTGGGAACAAATATGTCCTAATATGAACATGTTGCAGGCATAGCAAGGAGAGCTTCTCAAAAGTTGGGAATATTATTTCGAACCAGAAAACTTTACACTCCACAAGTGTTAATTCTCAAATTCGACCAACTATTTTTTTTTTTTTTTTATGGGTCTAGCATACGTGCTACAGGGAAGTCCCTAAAGCGCTACAGGAGCGACACGTGTGCGGAGAAGGCGATTCACGTTGTTCTTGAATCGCTGTAGATTGTACTCGGTGGGAAACACAGTCCTGGGCAAACTATTCCAAAGGGATGATGTTCTCCATATAAAAGATTGCTTGAAAAGTGTTGTACGGAGAGTAACAAGCTGAACCTCATACGGATGTGAAGAATTAGCGCGACGTGTACTTCTAACATGCACCGCTCTGGGAGGAATTAAGCGGGCCACATCCTTCGAACACTTTCCATGAAAGTACTTGTAGAATAGGCTCAAGTCGCCAACCGTTCTTCGATGTTCCAGCGAATCAACACCGACGGTCAGTTCCGGGTCTCCAATCAGACGAACAGCTCTTCTCTGAATAGAATCCAACAAATGCAGTGTATGTTTGGGAGCGGCGCTCCAAACATGGGAGCAGTATTCCATAGTTGGTCGAATTTGAGCTTTGTAAAGAATTAACAGTTGTTGAGGAGTGTAAAGCTTTCTGGTTCGAAATAATATTCCCAACTTTTGAGAAGCTCTCCTTGCTATGCCTGCAACATGTTCATGCCAGGACATATTTGCTCCCAAATTAATGCCCAACAAATTGAGTGACGATGTTAGAGGAATGGAGTGCCCCGACATAACTACGTCGGGTTCAACAACGTTAACTTTTTTAGAGAAAACTGCCGCCTGGGTTTTTGTAGCGTTAAATTCCACTTGGTTACTGTCACCCTAAGATAGAATTTCTTCCAGGTCTTTGTTAAGTTGAACGACTTCCTGCAGTCTGCGGATATTCGTCTGAGTAGCCGATGTCCGAGCGTTCAAAGTGAATGAAGAGATAAGTGTACTGTCATCTGCAAAGCTGTAGATTGGATTCTCGGTCTTTTCCAGCAGATCATTAATGTAAATGAGAAAAAGAGTAGGAGACAGTATGGAGCTTTGAGGTACACCGGCGTTGATAGTGAAGGTGTTAGAAAGAAATCCGTCGACTGCCACTCGTAAAGAACGCTCTCTGAGGAAACATGAGAGCCACAAACAGAACTTTTTCGACATACCATAAGGACGTAGCTTAGCCAACAGCCCATCTTGCCAAACACGGTCGAATGCCTTGGATATGTCCAGAGCAACCGCTCGAGATTCTCCAAAGTGTTCAATTGCATTGTTCCAAACATGTGTTACATAAGTCAGAAGATCTCCTGTTGATCTATTTTTACGAAAGCCATATTGGTGATCGCTAATAATGTTGAATCCTTCAAGATATTTTAGAAGATGCTGATTGATAGCCTTTTCCATGACTTTCGATATTATTGAAAGCAGTGCGATTGGTCGGTAGTTATTTGGCGAGGTCTTCTTGCCTTTTTTAGGTATCGGCTGAACTGTAGCGCATTTCCAGCAGGAAGGAAATATTCCCTTTCTGTAGGATAGGTTGAAAAGTCTACAGAAAACTGGTGTTAGTTCCCTCGCACAGATTTTAAGAACTATGGCAGGTATTCCGTCAGCGCCAGAAGCCTTTTTGGTGTCTAGCTTCATCAGAATACGCTTTATAATACGCTGTCTGCAGACAACATCGGGCATCCTTGACTGCACTATGGGAATAGTAGGTGGTGTTTTTCCTTGGAAATCGACAGTAGAATGTGAAGCAAAGAGTTCAGCCAACAAGTTCGCTTTCTCAACAGGTGTCGTTGCAATAGAATTATCTGGCCGTGTGAGTGGTGGTATGGTGGATTTGGTGAAATTTTGACTAACTGCCTTAGCGACCGACCAAAAGGACCTTGAATTGCCGGGGGACAGGCGAGAAGTTTGTTTCTAATCCGTTGATTGTGTACCTCCTTGGTTTCGTCGATAATTTCTTTGCATCTGTTCCTGGCACGAACAAATGTGTTACGATTTATGGTGTTAGGATTTTCGCGCCATTGTCGGTATGCAAGATGTTTAGAAGCAACAGCTTCTTTTGCATTTTTGGTCAAACCAAGGCTTGCCGTTGGAAGGGCATTTCTTCGAAAAAGGGATGTAAGCCTCCATACCGGCCAAAATAACATCGAAAACCTCCCTGGCGCAGTCAGAAGGGTCGTCGGATCGAAAACAAACGTCCAACCAAGGGAAAGTTCGAAAATATTCCATGAGATCTTCCCATTTAGCAGACTTGTAGTGCCAAATCTTGCGCGGTTTAGGCGCCTCTCTGTCATTGATTGGTAGAATACTCGATGTCGAAAGTAGTTTATGGTCGGAAGAACCTAACGGCGGATTTACGCTGACTGTGTAAATCTCCGGATTGGTGGTTAAAGAGAGATCAAGAATACTGGCAAACTCTCCGTCTCGATCAGGGATCCGTGTTGGTTCGTCAATAAGCTGAGTTAAGCCACAACTGATTGAAAATGATTCGGCTTCACGACCTTGTTCATCGGTAGTATTTGAATATTTAAGCCAGTTGATGTTGCGGACATTAAAATCGCCCAGGATGGCAATTTCGGCATTTGGATAGTTAATTTGTAAATGATCGATGGTGTCTGCAAGGGAAGCGAAAAGTGTTCTAAAGTTAGTATGACTTGGTGGTCGATAGAGGATACAGATGAACCTTGTGGTTGGTTGAGTCGTTATTTTTAACCATATAACATCAAAGTTTGGAGGCTCCAGAGTCTCTTCTCGTTGGCAAGAGAGGTCGCTTCTGACATAAAGACAGATTCCAAAGTTACGCCTAAATCGGGAATAGAAGTCGTACCCAGGATAAAGATAGTTTACTGTACTTTTCGATGAACTGACCTTAGTTTCACAGAGAGCGAGTACATGAGGTTTATTTGATTGCAGGTGTTGGTGCACTGAATTTATATTCGTGTTTAAACCTCGTATGTTGCAAAAATCCATTTTGAAATTCTGATCTCTGCATGTCGACGCCCCTGAACCAGCCCCCACCCGGAGATCCGAACGGGGGGCTATTTTACCTCCGGAATTTTTTGTATCCAGGTGCCTCATCATGCTATCTGGTCCCACAGTCCGGAACATCGGCACGGCCACGAAACGTTAAGCAACTTCACGCAGCCTAAGCCGATGCGATGGTATCACACCGGGCGATGCTGGTGGGGTCTGGGCATCTACCATCTAGGTTGTTCTTTAAGTCGCCTCCTACGACAGGCAGAACATACCGGGGGAGATATTCTATCCCGCTTCCCCACGGGAGCTGTCGCTAACAATTCAGCAGATTCATTCCGATAAATATTTATGATACCAAGACTACATTATACTGCTGCCTTAGGGGTCTTAGTCGTCTTTACTAAGTAAATGAATAATTCCAAATTTTTATGTAAAAAAAATCTGGAAAAACTATGGAATATTGCTCCCATTCTTGGCGCTCCGCTCCCAAACATACACTGCACTTGTTAAATTCTATTCAGAGAAGAGCTGTTCGTCTGATTGGAGACCCGGAACTGATCGGCGGCCTTGATTCGTTGGAACACCGAAGAACGTTTGGTGACTTGAGCCTATTCTACAAATATTTTCATGGAAAGTGTTCGAAGGATGTAGCCCACTTAATTCCTCCCAGAGAGGTGCATGTTAGAAATACACATTGCGCTAATACTTCACATCTGTATGAGGTTCAGCTTGTTACTCCTCGTAAAACACTTTTCAAGCATTCTTTTATATGGAAAACATCATACCTAAATAATTTACCCAGGACTGTGTTTCCCTCCGAGTACAATTTACAATTAAGGACAACGTGAATCGCTTGTTCCGCACACATGTTGCTGTTTTAGGGATTTCCCTGCAGCACGTGTGCTAGACCCACAAAAAAAAAGATTTGCAATGCTACAGAATTATCAAAAATCAGTTCATACGATTTTTTTGCAGACACTATTCTTTCTTTTCCAACGTCTTTTAATTGCAAGAAGAAGTACTTAAGCTGCACCATTTCGTCTAGAAATTCAGGCTCAATGTCATCAAAATAATACTGCCTGAAATTGTCACTAGCCTTTTTAATTTTATCGTCAGACATTGTCAAAAACTCTATTAAAACCCAAATAGGGAATTAATCCGATAAGTTTCTAGGCGTCGCAACAGTTTTGTACACAACATAACCAACATAGGCAAATATGTTTCGACTTTGAACTTTTCTGTTCCTTTAAGCACATTCTCTTCTGCATTCCCTCCATTATAATGCCTTTTTCTTTTCCGCAGACGCTGATTTTCATCACTGTATTGGGAATTAGTTTTCTGATTTGCCTTCGTATCGTAGTAGTCAAAGATTTCCCTATGTCGACTGACGTTCGAAGCTCAATTGTATCTAACTATGCAACAAACACATAAAAGGAAGGAATGGATGACAGATGACATTCTAAGACTAATGGAGGAAAGACGGTTACACAAAAACAGAGGTAACAAAAGAGAATATAGCAGACGACACACAAAAATACAAAAAGAAATTCGAAAAGCTAAAGATAGGTGAAATGATGAAAGACGTAAAGAGATAGAGGAGTTGCGAGGAAAGTATGATAGCTTTAATATCTATTGAAAAATCAAAGACTTACCTAGTGAACGGAGAACGAAATCAAATGGATGTTTAATAGATCATCAAGGAGACGTTGTTATCGATAAAGAAGGGAAACTGAAGATATGGAAAGATTATATTACAGAGTTATGAATTCCATAGGGAGTTTCTTAACCTCTTAGAAGAGGATGGGATTAAGTGGCTTACGATGATTTACAATAAAGTCTATGATTTAAGCAGAATCCAGAAAGCTGGTTAAAGTCTGAGTTTATAATGATCCCAAAAAAATGCAGGCGCTAAAAAATTCGGAGAAAATTGAACAATTAGCCTCAAAAGCCATCTTTTAAAAACATTTCTGAAAATCATTCACAGAAGAATATACAAGTTGTGTGAAGAAAACATGTCAGCTCGATAAAGGTATTTTTATTTTACCTGCTTTGCATACCGCCCTCACTTGCACCTGCTATCATATTGCGTCTATTTTTACCTATATATTTACTACCTGGCAACCCGGTTTGGAGCCCTTTAAGTATTTGATAATATAAGCCTAATGACCACAGGTCCCCAGTATGATTCGAAAGATACTTTTCATTATTTTTCTTTTTAGTTTTACTTACAACGTAACGGTTCTATTTTAATTGTGTGGAGTCCGAGGGAAAATTACAATAGTGGCTATCGCAAGAGAAAATATTTATCACTTGACGCTAAACAAATAGTGAAAAGTGTTTACGACAGTTTGGTAAAAAGAAATTTGAATAAACAAAGTGCTTTGCAAGAAACCAGTGAACTAATAAAAACCCCAATTTCTACGATTAAGGGTATTGTAGGAAAACCATCACTCAACAACAGGAAAAACGGAAAGATTTTCAAATGCATCATGTAGACGATTATGAAAAAGACGTCATCAGGGGAAAGATATATTCAATGTATGAAAAGCAGTTGGCGCCGACGCTAGACAAAATAAAATTAAGACTGGTGCAGCACGGGACCAATATACATTGTGGCTGATAAACCCTTCACAGAATTCTCTTAAGAATGGGAGTCATGTCCCGAAAAATCAACAAAAGGCAAGTAGTGATGGAGTCACAAAGGTTACGAATCTTGCGATATACTTAAGTCCATCTCTGCAACCTATCATAAACAAAAGGTCAGAATTTCTATAGTGCCCACTTAAAACGGCAAAAATCAGGATCTTATATTTTGGGACAGGCTATACCATTTAGCCGTTTATCTATCTAACATGTAGGCTGAAAAGTTTTTGGTCAGCCATATAGATGCAGCTCTTTTCAAAAAATCGATATGCTTTTTAGCAAGCACCAATCTTCAAACGATAATTGTCAAAATTTTATGACATTTCGACGATTAGTTTACAAGTTACGGTGGTTTTAGTGACGCTACTTTTGATATTTTCAAAACAATGGAAAAAATCGAATTTCGTGTGTTGATTAAACTGTTTTTTGAAGGCAAAAATCGCCAAGAATCGGCCCTAAATGAACAAGAAAAAAGTGATTTTTCATCAAGACAACGCACCGTGTTACAAGTCAATGGTTACGATGGCAAAATTGCATGAATTTAAGTTCGAATTGCTGCCTCATCCACCGTATGCTCCAGATTTGGCCCCCAGCGATTATTATCTATTCGCAGGCTTCAAAAAAAATACTCGCGGGAAAAAATGTGCTTTAGGTAGCTGGACCAAAAACTTTTCAGCCTACGGGTTATGTATATACATTTTTATATGCATTCTTCCCAAAATGATAATGCATTGTTGAACATCTTGGATTACGCCAAAATTATCACGAAAAAATAGATTTATGAAAAATTATTTAAATAACTGGTAGTACATCGATAATTTAGTGTTTTTTGATAACTTAGATATGGTTTAAAAATCGCAAAATTATTCTAAAGAAACAAATTAATTGTCAATATTATCACTCATCTTAGCGAGGGCTAAGATAAGTATTGTATTCGGGAAAAACACATTCCAAAATTTTCATTTCTTCAGTATTCTGACTTCCTAGACTACAACAAAATATCTCAGTCTGTTGGCAGGATGATTCTTGAACGAACAAAAAGTAAGAACGTATAATTTGTAAGCAATATCGCATTAATGAAAGGAGGTGAAGGAAGTGAGTGTCGATAAATTATGTACTGTTTCAATAGTATTAACATTAATTTGTTTGGTTTTTGGTTAAAATATTGAACAAGCTGTAAGTTACATGTACGTATGGGTAAACATATAAGAAGTTTAAAAGATGGAAGAAGATGGAGTGGTTGCTTCAAATATATCGTGTTATACTTTCTCCTCAGAGTTTATTGAATGTATTGATTTAAATATTGTGTTAATTTTTCAATGCTTTTTATTCATGTAAGAAAGAAATGGAAGCTATAGAGTAATGTGAATAAAAAAATTGACTCATTTTTTTTAATATTGAATTGGTTCGAGAGATTTGGGAAATTTCTCAATTTCATATCTCAAAATCTCTACAGTTTTTTAAGTGTCTCACCTAATTCACTATTTTCCTATTGTATAAACTAATAAAATTATTTCGATACTAAACTTAGTTTTTTGTGAGGAAGCGAAATATGGTAGCAAAAAAATCTGTCACTTTCCAATCATATGTAGAGGATGCCATTTTAAAAAAATCTAGTTGACTTTGTTAGCTGTCAAATTTGACAAGTAACAAATGTTTTGTTATCATATTTGGCTTCTTCAGAAAAAACTAAGTTTAACAGTGAAACAATTTATTTGATATGCTAAATAGGAAAATGGTGAGCCACTTAAAAGGCAAAATTCAGTTCAATAATTTGAATGGGCCTGTATACCGAAAAAGCAATTTAATGGTGTGCTCATATGTAGAAGGTGCCATGTAAAAAATTCTAGTTGGCTTTATAATCTGTCAAATTTGACAAGTGACAAATTTTTCGTTAATATATTTGGCTTCCTCATAAAAAATTAAGTTTAGTACCGAAAGAATTTTATTAGTATGTAGAATGAGAAAATAGTGAATTGGGTAAGGCACCAACAGAAGGCAGGTATGCTTTTAAATTTTAGGCTTTCATTAGCCAGAGATACGCCTTGTTGTATCTTACTGCCATGTTACTGCAGCACGGCAATAAGTACTTTGAGTTTTGTTCTCTTTTTTGTCGATCCTAGTTCGGCTTCGAGATGGACTGACAGATGAGAGAAAAATGAAATGCGAACATTTTTAGTAGTATAATATTGATTAGTGCCGCATATATGACAACTTCTTGCTTCTTGGAGGAAAACAGGGGAACCTTACTCTAAATACCGGTGAGGTCATTGATGCTTGCGAAGAGTATATATATCTCGGAACTAACATAAGTAAAGACGGTAGAACAGAAAAAGAAGTGGGGAGTAGAATAAGTAAAGGAAACGCGGTCATAAGACACCTAAACTCGGTTCTGTGGTCGAAGAACATAACATCACAGAGAAAGTACCTCATTTATAATACAGTACTTAAGAGTGTTTTACGGTTGTGAAACTTAGCAACCGACGAAACGATTGAAACAGAAACTAATGGCACTCAAAATGGAGTTCTGGCGAAGATCGACTGGAGTGTCAAGAATGGATAGAGTTAGAAATGAAAGAATAAGGGATGTAAAAACCACATGGAAGAACAGCGAATACCAAAAATGGTTCTAAAGTAGGTACTAAGCGAAAAGAGGCGAAGAGGGAGACCAAGCACGACATGATTTGGAAATGTTCAGAGGGCAATGTCAGAGAGAAATCTAAAGTGTATTTGTTTGGAGTTGATAGCAGAATTCTCTCATTATAGGTGCAAATTCTTGTTGGGGTGCGCCCAAAAAAGGGCTTTATTATGCATTTTACTGGATTTTGCTTCCTATTTTAAATTATTTTTAAGGTTCACCCTATTTTAGGCAGAAAACCTCTGCTATACAATAGAGTCATAAAATGTAAATAAGGGTTCATTGGTAGCATAACCGTCCGAGCATAAGCTGCTTTTAGTGTTTAATAAATAAAATTATTTTAAAAATAAAGTTATCGAAATATAAGATTTCCCACCAAAAATTTTTTAATCTATAGATCTATGTATATATACCAATTCACAATTCACGATATATAAGTACCTTAATTAAAATCAAAAACAATCATCATCTTCAAACTCTAAAGACTTGACTTCTCTTAAATTGATAATTAAGGGTTCTATTTCCACAGTTTCTTTGATGTATTCGTCAAGTTTCCACATTTTATTTTCTTCTTCTATAACATGTCAAGTGGCATTTTTCCATTAACCTCTTGATTCTCTCTACTCCGGTGAGTAATAATTGCCTTACGTCTTGAAGTTTAAACCTGGTGTTTTTCCCTTACAACGAAACCTTTCATTTGTATCCAAATTAGCTCTATGGGATTCAATTCGCGATGATATGGAGGTAATCTAAGCACTGTGATGTACCGTTTCTTTGCCATCTCATCGACTGCATATTTCTTGACCTGTGCCTTATTTTGTTTCGCAATTTTGAGAAGTTCCGCTTTTAACATACCATCTTTGTGTTTGAGTTTTTTGTCTCTTATCCATTGAAAAATATCCGCTTTCTTCCATAAAATTGTCGAGAGTCGTTCTAAAAATCGAGAATGGTATGGGGCAGTGTCTAATACTATAACTGATTCTGCTGATATACATTCAATCATTTGTTGGAAGTACTCCTCAAAAATATCGGCTGTCATCTTCTCATAGTAATCTTTAGTTGATTTTGGTTCGAATTCCAACAAGCCACCGTCGAGAAATCCGCTTTTACTACCAATACGTGCTATAATTAGCCTGCGACCTTTTCCTGAAGGGAGTTGTAATCCAGTTAACCAACCTTCCATAAAAGCTTGTTTGGCACTCTTAATGTCAATCCAGAATTTTTTCACTGTGTGTCCCTCATTACCCCAACTCTTATCTAAATAAAAAATATTTCTTTCCCCGGCTCGAAATTTTCTGGTTCCTCGTAGCTATTCTCTTCTGCAACAAATTATTTCTGTTTTATCGATAAGAACAGATTTTCTATTGTGTTTTTCCCAACGAAAATTTAGTTTATGAAGGATTTTCCATAATTTCCATTTTTTAAAATCTGGTAAGTCCTAGTGTTCTCTGATTTCTTGCAAAACTTTATGTAGTGTGGGTATTTTTTTCTTAATAAAAAAATGATGTACTTTTCTTTTTATTGCGTTTTTAAAGTCTTCGACCTCTAAGGGCTCCTTTTCTTTGTGATTCTGAGGTTCGTTGCAAGGACCGGGTTTTCTTTCTTTTAGAAATCTATAAATAGGATAAATAGTTGCTGATACAACTCCCGTCATGTTAGCACAGGTTTCCACTATTTCACGGACTTGGCTTGTTGGCTGTTGATGCACTAAGTCGTGGACTTTAAGTATCAGTATTTTTTCTGGCAGGGAAAATGCAAATTTACAGACTCCGGGAAGTTTGACCGGGGAAAACTGAAAGTTGAAGCCATCGCTATTCTGATTTGAACTAAGCATATTACAGGTTTTTTGCTTTATTTTTATACTTACACAGAATATTTTTATTGCATACTTAGGTTCTTAGGCACCTACCTACCGATGAGTTCTTCAGTTAATTATATTCCAATAACTGCCAAAATTCGAAATAATTTTATTGTACCTATTATCATTAAGCTTTATAACACTGTAGATTTCTAGTTCTTAAGAATTGTTAATTGTACTCGTTTAGGCCATTATCATACAAATAAGATTTTTAGTTTCATCATTTACTCATTCATTCATTCATCATTAAAATAAACTTTGAAATGCGTTGATTTATATAGCTTATTGTAAAGTTTAGAAGGTATGTATTAAAATATTTTTTAGAAAAAGTTCGCACTGTTGTATAGAGATAGAAAATAAAGGTGATTAAAACTAAAAATGCAAATAATTGGGAGAGAAATTTCGGACGCTTATGGTTTATGACATTTTAATGTTTTTTTTTAAAAAAAAAAAAAAAAAGAGGCGAAGCCCCTTTTATGGCACTGGTATGAACCAAATGACCAGCATCTCTCTTTATTTATAGAAACATATACATTTTCTTAAATCTAAACTTATACCTAGAGACAGACACAACACCCAGCCCAGACACGGAATCGAACCGCGGACCTCTCGGACAACAGCGGGCAAGGCTAACGCCTTAACCCACTGCGTCAATCGGCCGGGCATTTTAATGTTTATAACCCATGTTGTGTGCTATCAAATCCAAACAAACGAATTTTAAAACCCGGATGTTGGGGAGATCGAAGAAGATGGAAAATCGGAACCAGAAGATGAAGAACGTTATAAAAAAAACGTATTGATGATAAAACACAGTTACATTGTTTCAATATTCTTAAATAACTCAGTAATTATCTTTTATAATTTTTCTCTCTTTTTAAATCTACAAAAAGATTTGGCGTGTTAATTTCCTTCCTAATAGGTACATCTAACACGATATAATTGAAGCAGCACATATGTTTGACTACGAATAATATTGCACATAGTTTGTTTATTATCTTAACCAAAAATCGGGGAAAATTCTCATAACACTAGTGAAACGAATACGAAATTTATCGACTACTGCTCCCTGGCTCTAAAGCGATATGGCTGAAAAAATTTAAATTTTGTTTCTAACACAATTGTTGTATGTGCGCCAGATTTGAAATTAAAACGTAGTTTCGCTCGTCAGTTACCGTGCCAACAAATATACAGACAGAAAAACAAATAGGCAGACCTACTGCAATCGAAAACTATGTTTTTTATGATCTAGGGTTTCTGAACCGTGAATAAATTCCAAAATCTCAGAACGTGATTTTTTTTTAAAAAAATAACACGTAGGCTGAAAATTTTTTGGTCTAACACATAGATGTCACCCTTTTCAAAAATCCATAAGATTTTTAGGAAGCACCAATCTTCAAACGATACGTGTCAAAATTACATGACATTTCGACGATTAGTTTACAAGTTGCAGTGGTTTTAGTGACGCTACTTTTGATATTTTCAAAAAAATGGAAAAAAATCGAATTTTGTGTGTTGATTAAACACTGTTTTTTTATGGGAAAATATACCGTTCAATCAAAGCAATGGCTTAATAAGTGTTACGGGGATTTTGCCCCCGAAAAATCATTCATCATAAACTGGTATGCTGAATTTAAACACGGTCATACAGATACAAATTATGCTGACTGCTCTGGACCCCCGAATGAGGTGGTTACACCGGAAAACTTCAAAAAAATCCACAAAATTGTTTTGGACGATCGTAAAGTGAAATTGCGTGAGATAGCTAACACCCTAAAGATATCAAAAGAACGTGTTGATCATATTTTGTATGAACATTTGGGCATGAGAAAGCTCTGTTCGAAATGGGTACCGCGTTTGCTCACAGTGGACCAAAAAAAAGTGTTGATTATTCTGTGCGCTGTTTGGACCTGTTTAAGCGCAATAAAAAGGATTTTTTCATGCGATATGTGACAATGGATGAAACATGGATCCACCTGATCGGCTGTCAGCTGAGTGGACAGCAGACTGTGCAAGCCGCCCGAAGCGACCAAAGACACATCAGTAGGCTGGGAAGATTATGGCCTCTGTATTTTGGGATGCGTATGGAATAATTTTCATCGGCTATGCTGAGAAGGGAAAAACCATCAATAGCGAACATTATATAAAGTTACTGATGTGTTTGAGGGCAGAAATCATAAATGAACAAGAAAAAAGTGCTCTTTTATCAAGACAATGCACCGTGCCACCGTGCAAAATTGCATAAACTGAAGTTCGAATTGCTCCCTCATCCACCATATTCTCTAGATTTAGCCCCTAGCGACTATTATCTATTAGCAGACCTCAAAAAAATGCTCGCGGGAAAGAGATTTGGCTCCAGTGAAGAAGTTATCGCCGAAACTGAGACCTATTTTAAAGGCAAAAACAAATCCTTCTACAAGAAAGGTATAGAAATATTAGAAAAGCGTTGGACTGATTGTATCGCTGTTGAAGGAGACATGTCGATGAAAAAAATGTGTTTTAAGTACCTAGACCAAAAACTTTTCAGCTTACGTGTTACAATCCTTTACTCAGGCAAGGAACTAATAATGTTTACAATTAATTCGTTTCCATATAATGAGCTTTTTGAATCAAACAGTAAATCCCTCTTTTTCAAATGCAAATCTATTTTAAATCTGCTAAATAAATTGACATTCATTATCTTTACGAGCAGCTACAAAAAATAAATGGAAAAAAAATAAACCACAGTAACACATGATCCCAGATCATACCAGACATTCATGCTTAAATAAAAATTCGAGTTGAAACACATAATTTCAAAATACATGTTGTTCTACCCTAGAGTTATAAAGCAATGCCGATGTACTGTAAAAATAGGCCTTTGTTTTGAAGCTATTCGATTTGATTACATGTTGTATGTATACTTTTTTTTATTTGACTACTTGGAATCGTTGTTTATTCACATGTGTATATGGATATTGTTAATGTACTGGTAATTCTGTTTTTTTGGTCTTTTTGTTTTTCGACAATTGTATATACAGAATTTCAATAAGTAAGATTAAATTTGATTTATTTGTTGCATTAGCATAAAGGATGAGAAGAGCAAGTTGGGAGCAGAGAATGTAAGTCGGCGCGTAAAGAATACTGCCTATAAAAATCAATACGCCAATAAGTATTTTTTTTATAGTTCACCTCCCTGTCTCACAGTAGGAAATAATGTAATATTTATGGCCAAAAAAACGCCTTACAAATCAATTTGGGTCCGATTACAATATATTTTTTTTTTAAATTTTTTTTTATGGGTCTAGCACACGTGCTGCAGGGAAGTCCCTAAAGCGCTACAGGAGCGCTGTAAATTGTAGTCGGTGGGAAACACAGTCCTGGGTAAATTATTCCAAAGGGATGATGTTCTCCATATAAAAGAGTGCTTGAAAAGCATTGTACGAGGAGTAACAAGCTGAACCTCATACGGATGTGAAGTATTAGCGCGACGTGTACTTCTAACATGCACCGCTCTGGAAGGAATTAAGCGGGCCACATCCTTAGAACACTTTCCATGAAAATAATTGGAGAATAAGCTCAAGTCGCCAACCGTTCTTCGATGTTCCAGTGAATCAAGGCCGCCGGTCAGTTCCGGATCTCCAGTCAGACGGACAGCTCTTCTCTGAATAGAATCCAACAAATGCAGTGTATGTTTGGGAGCGGAGCTCCAAACATGGGAGCAGTATTCCATAGTTGGTCGAATTTAAGCTTTATAAAGAATTAACAGTTGTTGTGGAGTGTAAAGCTTTCTGGTTTGAAATAATATTCCCAACTTTTGAGAAGCTCTCTTTGCTATTCCTGCAACATGTTCATGCCAGGAGATATTTGCTTCCAAATTAACGCCCAACAAATTGAGTGACGATGTTAGAGGAATGGAGTGCCCCGACATAACTATGTCGGGATCAGCAACGTTAACTTTTTTAGAGAAAACTGCCACCTGGATTTTTGTAGTGTTAAATTCCACTTGGTTACTGTCACCCCAAGATATAATTTCTTCCAGGTCTTTGTTAAGTTGAATGACTTCCTGCTGTCTGCGGATATTTGTCTGAGTAGCCGATGTCCGAGCGTTCAAAGTGAATGAAGAGATAAACGTACTGTCATCTGCAAAGTTGTAGATTGGATTCTCGATCTTTTCCAGCAGATCGTGAATGTAAATGAGAAAGAGAGTAGAAGACAGTATGGAGCCTTGAGGTACACCGGCGTTGATAGTGAAGGTGTGAGAAAGAAATCCGTCGGCTGCCACTCGGAAAGAACGCTCTCTCAGGAAACATGAGAGCCACAAACAGAACTTCTCAGACATGCCATAAGAGCGTAGCTTAGCCAACAGCCCATCGTGAACTCATGCTGCATCCAGCTTTAGTACCTCACTGCTATAATTAAGAAAAATAACCGGCAAGTCGGACTTGCGCAATTGGTGTTCCGTACGTTGACTGTTTTTAAAATAAAAATTTTTGTTACGGAGGTATAAAATGATCAATGACTTTACAAAACCCACCTCAAAAGAGTTTTCAATAAAATTTTTTCTCTATCTTTACTGAAAACTGATGACCTTGATATGTTTTTTTTTTTTATATTTCATATAAATTATTAAAGGTAATGTACTTTTGATAATTTTCGTTCAATTTACACCCTATGAAGAATATTCCAGAATTTTTTTTCAAAAATTTTTGATCGGTACTTTTCGAGATAAGGGGGGGACAGCGATTTCTCCAAATTTTTAAAAACAATACAAAGAAAAGTGTGCGAAAGTATTATATTATATATATTTTTTGAACTCGTGTTTTTACAAGCAATTATTTGACACCCCACTCGATCACAAAAATTTTCTTTTCCACTTCCGATTTCGCCCTCCAAAACTAACCCCTTAAGTCAAAATTTAACTTTCAACACTACACGGTTCTGATGAGGCCATCAATTCCTATATTAGTGCCAAATTTCCACTTTCTATGTCGAATTGTTTCGGAGAAAATCGGGGCAGATGGACAGATAGAAAGACGGACAGACAGATATCGAAGTGATCTTATAAGCGTTCCGTACGGAATACTAAAAAGTATATAAAATATAACATCTTCTTCTTCTTCCGACTTATTGCTAGGTACTATTGCCTGTTTTCTTTGTTCACGACTCTACAGATCGTCGCTCCATCTCTTTCTTGGACGTCCCACTGATCTTCTTCCATTTGGTGGATTCTTTCTTACTATCCGTACTATCCTGTTGTTTGCCATTCATTCTATGTGTTGATCCCATTCCACTTTTCTTTCTCTTCTTTACTGGTTGATATTTTCTATATTACATGTTCGTCTTATATCTTCACTCCTTTGTCTATCCTTCAGTGTCTTGTTTGTACATCTCCTAAGTATTCTCCTTTCGGTTGAATCCAGCATCCTCTGTTGTTAAACTTGTATCGGGTCTTGTTTCAGGTGTGTAAGTCATTACTGGTCGTATTACGCTCCTGTATATGTTTTGGTCTCCACGGAGAGATATGGTATCATTGAGGCATCTGGCTAGCCTATTAGCATTGCAAACTTAATGTTTTACTTCTTCCTCGATTTTTCCGATACTAGATATCTTGATGCCCAGGTAATCGACCTCCATCACCTGTTCTATTGGTTTATCTTCCACCACCAGCTTGCACCTAATCGGCTCTTTTGCTGTTACTATTGTCTTGATTTTTCAGTTGAATTTGATATATTATATTGTTCTGCTGCTATGTAGAATTCGTATAGCAGCCTTTTGCAGATCATCGGTCTCAGCCATTATTATCGCGTCGTCTGCATAACATATAATTTTAAGTTCTCTATTACCCATTCTATATCCTTTCTTTCTTTTGACATTCTTTATAATTTCATCCATGACAATATTAAATAGAAGAGGACTTAAAGAGTCTCCTTGCCTGATTTCAGATTCATAGTTGATTGGTTCTGTCATCCCTTCTGTTAATCTCGCGACTACTTTATTGTCTTTATATATATTCTCGATAGTTTTAATTAGGTCAAATGGGATGTTCTTGTTATATAATAGATGAATAACGTCTTATATTTGCATTTTGTCGAAAGCTTTTTTTAAGTCTATTAGGTACAAGTATGCTGGAATGTTGTATTCTATGGATTTTTCTTTTACCTGTCTCACAATGAATACGACATTGGTGCATGCGCGTCCACTTCTGAATCCTTGCTGTTCTTCTTCCAGTTGTATTCTCGCGTTTATTTTTGTTGTAATAATGTTTGTTGTTAATTTTAGTGTACAGTTTAGTAGATTTATGCCTCTATCGTTATTTGGAACTTTTTTTCTCCCTTCTTGTGCATTAATATAATTGTCGCTGTTCTCCATACATCTTCGAATCTATTCGATCTTATAATCCTCGGTATAAGTGTCTGGAGTTACTTAACCAGAGAGTGTCCCCCATATTTGAGTAGCTCATTACCTATTTGATCTTCGCCGGAAGATTTACGGTGTTTTTAATTTTTCCAGTGCTTCTATTACGCCTTCTGCCGTTATATATATTTCTTCGTTTACCGTTATCTCTGGTGTTTGTGGCAGTGTGATACTCTGTTCTCCTTTTTTGTGGATTTCTTGGATGTTTTCCGGTGTAACCACCTCACCGCGTCCAGAGCGTTTACCATCATTTATGTCTGTACGACCGCGTTGAAATTCAGCATACCAAATGATGAGCGATTTTCCACGGGCAGAGTTTTCGTAACACTTATCAAGCCATTGCTTGGCTTGAACAGTATTTTTTTTCCCATTAAAAAAAAATGTTTACCAACACACAAAATGGGACTTTTTCCATTGTTTTGAAAATATCAAAAGTAGCGTCACTAAAACCACCGTAACTTGTAAAATAATCGTCGAAATATCATGAAATTTTCACACGCATCGTTTGAAGATTAGAATAAGTGTATACGTATATTCTAGTATTGAAATTGCTGATGAAATCTATAATGTGTAGTCCATCCCATAGTCAGTTGAGCTAGAATTTTGTATAAGAGCAGAGGCTTATTAAAATCTCTGTCTTCAATTTTTCAGTGTATAATAAAATGTATCCACAAGACAAATCAGGAGAATCTAAACGTGCATCCAGATAACGTAAAAGACTTTTTCACGGAAATCAGTATTCGGAGCAAGAAGAAAAACAATAAATTGCTACTTCGTGTAGTGATGACGTTGTTCAGAGTTTTCAACACACATACAGATTTGTTGAATTTTTTATAGTCTTTGGCTGAAATGAGTTCTAGAAACTGGTTTCTAAAGAAGTTATTTTAATAAGAAATTGCTTCATATTTCATACTTTTTTAATATGTTCATAATTTTTAAGAAAAGTCTGACTTGTAGTGCGGTAGCTATGTATTTGAAACCGTAAAAATACAAGATATTCTGAAATATATAAAAATATGTTTCGTTATCCTGTAAATTGGGACTAAATACTACATAAACTAAGATGTTCTTATTATTTTATATTGCCTGTCCTATCTTCGCTGATTAATATTATCCTTAACAACTAATAATGGCCAACAAACCAACAATCATAAATCACACTGCTTTTTGATCTGGGGTAACTTTAATTTTGGCTTTCTGACAGCTCACAGAATCATTGCCAAAGTTTTCTAGGGGCCAACTCATTATTGTCAGATTTGAAAAAGAGTGAGTGATTTATAATTTTTCTTAATGAAGAGAAAAGACCTTAAAATGCCTTTAAAAGGACAACTTATTTCAGGTTTTTGGGTCATTTAATTTTAATGATATTACTTTTTTATTAAAGGCAGGCTACAGTTTTCATGAAACATTTTTTTTTATCTTTTACTAATATTCTATTTATCTTAATATTAAAAAATCGGTAAAGTGATTTATCCAGTATTTACCTAGCAAACATGCAGTTCTAACATAAGTACCAAAGAGTAACCGTAAAAACTTGTGAATATTAGCCTGTTTTTGCAGCCTTCATAACTTGAAGACAAAAAAAGTTAATGTAAAAGGTCTTAACTATGTTATTAATGTGGAATCTTTGGCACAATGACACTACTCAGTGTATATCACCACTACACCAATCACTTTATTTTTGCACTCGACGCGCGTTTCGCTAACCATGTTAGCTTGGCTTAGGAATGATGACTGACTAAAGCTAAACTACAAATCTACCCTATTTATACTTAGACTAACACCTGAATTACTCAGGGAATAGGCCCTCTGTCTTTGTTTACACTACTTTTACAATTTATCATTTCTATACTTTCGTATGCGTTCAAGAATCTCCTATCAGATGTATTTTGAATTAATCTTAGATTATCTAATGTTACAGTACGATCAGCTTCAAGGGCATGTTCGGCAATGCTAGCTTTTTCTGTTCTACTGTATTTTAAGGGTGCTGTCCTCGCCCTAATCTCCCCATCCAGCCCTCCATCCCTCGTCACCATTGCACCCAAATATTTGAAACTGCTGTATATTTTCTTCTCTTAGATATATTTCATGCGTTTTGTTCTCCTTGCTTATGATCATTGTCTTCGTTTTTTTTTTCATATTTATGCTCATATTCATGCATTCCAAGCTTTCGTTGTACACTTTCAGGCTTTCGTTCAAGTTTTTCTCGTTTTTTGCGATCAGTACCATATCGTCAGCATATGTTATCTCTGTTATTCCAACTCTCTCCATGTTCCGGAACCCTACCCAGTATTTCTTTGTTTGTCTTTTTGCAGTTTTTATAGCCTCGTCCATCACTACCGAGAACAGCAGTGGACTCAGTATACACCCCTGTCTGACGCCTTTAGATGTTTCGAAACTCTCTGACTTTTCATGTCTTACTCTAACGTAATTTGTTGTTTGCCTATATAGACATTTTATTCCACTTATTGTTTTTTCATCAATTCCTCTATCCTTCAAGGTCCTCCAGATGTCTTCTCTGTCTATTCTATCAAAAGCCTTTTCCAGGTCTATGAAACATAGGTGTACTTCTCCTGCTTCTATTAGAACTTTTTCGCTCACTTGCCTGACTATGAAGTTGGCATCTGTCACCCCTCTGTTTGGTCTGAAACCAAATTGTGTGTCTTCTAGTGTTTCTTCCAGTCTTTCTATCAGCCTTTTCTCCATCACTCGTGCGTATAGTTTTCATACTGCGCTCAGTAATGTGATTCCTTGGAAGTTATTACAGCCTCTTGTGTCACCCTTTTTGTGAATGTGTACTATGATTCCCACTTGCCATTCTTTTGGCGCAGTTCCTTCCGTGTATATTTTGTTCATCAATATTTGCAATATTCTTACCATTTCTTCGTTTCCGGCTTTTCTCATTTTCACCGTTATGTTGTCCTGTCCTGGCGCTTTGCCTGCTTTCATTTTTCTTATTGCCGCTTTGATTTCTTCTTTGG
Organism: Pachyrhynchus sulphureomaculatus; assembly: GCA_019049505.1. Lineage (NCBI taxonomy): Eukaryota > Metazoa > Arthropoda > Insecta > Coleoptera > Curculionidae > Pachyrhynchus > Pachyrhynchus sulphureomaculatus. The sequence goes on from CM032452.1 coordinate 58,266,005, forward strand.
TTATCTCTTCATATTAATCTTTATCCCTCCCCCTTGTCTGCTTTAAGTTGTTTGCTCTGTTTATTTGTTGTGCAATATCTCTCCCTTCTAAAAGGTTCTTGAAGTACTGCCTCCATCTTTCCATGATTTCTTGTTCTTCTGTTAATATTGTCCCTTGTTCATCCTTTATATTTCTTCGTATATTTTCTTTGTTTTTTCTTTGATTTCTCATTACTCCATAGAACAGTTTTTGATTTTCGTTGTACGCCTTCCTCATTTTTTCTCCAAACTCTATCCACATTGCTCTCTTTCCATCTTTTACCAGGTCCTTAACCACCTTCCTTTCTCTTTTATATTCTTCGTAATCCTGTTGCGTCTTCTTGCTTAGGTAGTTCTTCTATGTTTTCTTTTTTTACTTTAATTGTTTTTGTTTTCTAGGGGCTAACTCATTATTGTCAGATTTGAAAAAGAGTGAGTGATTTATAATTCTTCTTAATGAAGAGAAAAGACCTTAAAATGCCTTTAAAAGGACAACTTATTTCAGGTTTTTGGGGCATTTAATTTTAATGATATTACTTTTTTATTAAAGGCAGGCTACAGTTTTCATGGAACATTTTTTTATCTTTTACTAATTAACGTATATTCTATCTATCTTAATAGTAAAAAATCGGTAAAGTGATTTATTCAGTACTTACCTAGCAAACATGCAGTTCTAACATAAGTACCAAAGAGTAACCGCAAAAAAAACTGTGAATTTTAGCTACCTTCATAACTTGAAGACAAAACAAGTTAACTTAACGTAAAAGGTCTCAGTTATTAATGTGGAATCTTTGGCACAATGCCACTACTCAGTATATATCACCACTACACAAAACATTTTATTTTTGCACTCGACGCGCGTTTCGCTAACCATGTTAGCTTAGCTTAGGAGTGATGATTGACTAAAGCTAAACTAGAAATCTACCCTATTTATATTTAGACTAACACCTGAATTACTCAGGGAATAGGCCCCCTCTGTCTTTGTTTACACTACTTTTACAATTTATAATTTCTATACTTTCGTATGCGTTCAAGAATTTCCTATCAGATCATTTTGAATTAATCTTAGATTATCTAATGTTACAGTATGATCAGCTTCAAGGGCATGTTCGGCAATGCTAGCCTTTTCTGTTCTACTGTATTTTAAGTGTGCTAAATGTCCTTTAAATCGTGTTTTAATTGACCTTTTTGTTTGCCCAACATAATTTTTATCGCAATCATTACAACTAATTTCATAAATTCCACTTTTCTCACAATTAGGAATCTTACCTTTGCGATTTCCTAAGATATTCCTCAAATTGTCTGATGACTTATAGACTAAGGTGAAGCCTACCTTATTAAATACCTTATTGAGTCCCCTGCTATATTTCAGATTATATGGTATGGAGACATATTTCGTCTTATTTTCTTCGCATGTAAAATAGGTGGAATTCTGAATACTTAACCTGAACCTATGTTTATTTATTAACATGTTTACTAAGTCATCGTCATAACTATTAATTCTAGTTATATTTCTAATACGATTCCTTTCATTATTGTAAGTTTAGTCTGTTCAGAGGAAAAGTGACCAAACGATGAACTAAAAAATTTAATGCTGCTGATTTGTGTTGTTTGCAATGAAATGAATCATTACAAATATATCTATCGGTTGCTGTGTCTTTTCCATAGATCTCAAATTCTAACCTATTATTATTTTTCTTCTTCTTCTTCTTCTTCTTCTTCCTGCGTTAGGACCATGTCCTGTGTTCACTTCAAAGGTTTCCCAGAAACTATTGCGATGATGAAGACCAGCTATCATACCATCTTATTGGTGGTCTTCCAAGCGGTCGAGGTGTGTTTGGTCGCTTCTCTTTTGCAACCTTAGCCAACCGGTCATTTGGCATTCTATCCACATGGTCTCTCCATTCTCTTCTCCTATTCCTTGCCCATCTCACCACATCCTGTATTTCATACATTTCCCTTATTTCTTCACATCTCTTCCGGTCAAATAAGGTATGTCCTGTAATCGATCTAAGTGTTCGCATTTCTGTTTTTTATTTTTAATAATTAAAATATCTAGAAAAGGCAGTTGTCCTTTATTCTTAATTTCGTAAGTGAATTTAATGGAATCATATCGGCTATTTAGTGCAGAAACAAAATGATCAGTATTTGCTTTCTTTGTATCAAAAATCGCGGAAACATCGTTGGAAAATACTCAAATTCTCAACTAGCTTCGGTTTTAAACTTACTCATGAATAAATTGGCTATGAAAGGTGATAAGCAATTACATACAGCTGTTCCTTCTTTCTGAACATAAAATTGACTGTTATATTCAAAATAATTTTGTTCCATACAAAGTTTAGATAATGTTAAGTATTCATGAATAATTTCGTCCTCAAAGTCATTCATCCTAAGTAATTCTTCGAGATATTCTAAAGTTTGTGGTATTGGCACACTTGGAAACAAAGAACTGACATCAAAAGAAATTAAGATTTCACCTTCATTAAGAACTAGATCTTTATCTTTGAATTTTAAAGAATTCTTCACTGCAAAAGTATTTAATGGTAAATTCTCAAGTTCTTTTGATAACTATATGGATATCAAATATGAGGGTGATCCGACCGATGAATCAATGGGTCGCATTGCTTTTCTAGGTTTGTGAATTTTGGGTAAGCAATACAACTTTGATATGGTCGGATTACTCACATTTAATTTAAATTTTAGCGAATCGGAGATATGGTTTAAAGAATTTTTAATATCTGTTATCATTTTCGGTAATGGATTTTTTATTACCTTTTCATAAGATTCGATAGGATTATCTACACGTTCAAAGTATTCTTTCTTATGCAATATAGCAACATTATTTTCTTTATCCGCTGTTAAATAGTAGATTTGTAATTTAGCTTTAGTTAATCATCGTTCCTGATGAAGCTAACATGGTTAGCGAAACGTGCGTCGAGTGCAAAATTGGTTTCAAAGATATTTACAACTGAAACTTAACATCTTCCAGTACGTAATATTTTTGCAAAAATTGAAACTAATTACAAAAAAATCTCGACTCCAAGAATCCTAAAAATGCAGCATAATTTAACACATATAAAGCAAGCCCTCTAACCCCCGCCCTACCTTATTAATTACTTATGTTTTTTACCATAAATAATAGAAAATGTTAAAAAAAGTAGCACGATTTTCAGATTCCTCCACTCCAAGAGTCTTAAATAGGATGTATAACATGATCAGAGCCGGAGTAACCTTACCATAAGTCAAATAAGGCAATTGCCTATTTGCCCCGTGTCGTTTAGGGGCCACGCGCCAAGAGAAATACAAGTTTTTTTTTCATACTGCATACCACTTCTACAAAAACTGTATTGCTGAGCGTGCTTAGAAGCAAACTTGTTTCCGGAAAATCCGACAGATGCGGAGGTGTAGCCAATCAGAGCTCGTTCCTTTCCTACGACTCTCTATGTCCCACGTGAACTCAGGCCTAAACTTTGAGAAAAATTTAAAACATTAGTTGTTAGTTAAGTTATGTAAATTCTTTTAGAATAATGAACAACAATAACTTATGCAGGGATTCGATTGTAAAATTGTAGCAAAAACATATTTCGGAATTTTATAAAATTCCTCTCTTTAAATTTAGTGCCACGTTTTTAATTCATGACACATATAGCAGCACTGGTTTATATGAAAAAAGTACTGGGAGATTCTCTTGTTCGCTTGTTACGAACAATCGATGATTTATAATAATATTATTAATTTGTTCAGCCATTACGAAAGTGACTCACGTTTTGGTAGTTTTACAGTGCCAAGAATGCCAAGAGTGCTATACATATATCAAAATATTGTGTAGACGTGCTTTTAACTATCGACGAGATAAAAAGTGTAAAATTAAAGTGCCGTTTATTTTATGTTCGTATTTTATACTTTTTGATAGGTTACTTTCATATACATATTTCGATATACTACAGCTATTACCGCTTATATCTGAAAGGCAAATATTTATAGCAGCTCTATTTTAGGAATAAAATGTCAGCGGCACCAAATACCAAAGTGGTGCAAAAAAACTGCACAAAAAGAAGAGCAATAAATAAGCTCAATAAACAATTGAAAAAGGTACCAAAACTTTTTCAACTTGGGTTCACTAATAAATCAACGGAAAATCACTTTCATCATGCTTCTCCAAGCACGTCTACCTTCACAACAATATGTGCCAGTAGAAATTCCATCCAACTCCCTTGAATAAACTAGCCGTAATCAAGAGGCAGTTATGTTAGTGAGTGCAGAGGAAAGTGAGGTTGAGAAAGAGATCTAATTACTTCACCAAAACACTACTCATCTAGAAGTAGAATACCAGAAGGACATCAGCTTATGGAAAAATATTACCAATGAAATGTAAAATTTCTGGTGTACTAGAGACACTAACGAATATCAACATTTTGAGTGTGATTTTTCTGTCACATAATCTAAAAAGAGTAGAAGAAATTTTACTCGTTCTATCTTTTTTCGGACACATATAAGTGGTGGTAAAATCAAAAGACAGTGGCTCATGTATTCTTCGTTTCCGGGAAATGAGTACTATTTTCCATGTGTTCTATTTGGAAAAGTAGTGACCGCACTGACTATGTTTGCAGACGCTCATTAGTAGACGACGCATTCTTGGACCAATCGACAGCTCTTTGGAGACATATTTGAACAAAGAAAGAGAGTATTGGATGAAAACCCTTCAACGAATGGTGTCAGTTATCAAATTCATCGCGTGGCTCAGCATTTGGTGGTAGTAATGAATTTCTTGGTTCTCAACATAATGGCAACTTAGGAGGATGAAGGATATCGCAGAATATGACCTTTTTCACAGTTCGCATTTAGCCAAATATGGTAATGAAGGCAAGGGAAAATATATTTGTCTTCAACGATTTGCGAAAATATTATTGACATAATTGGAGATAAAGTTCTAAATGATATTGTTAATGGAATTCTTGAAGCCAAGTATTTTTCACTGAGTGTCGATTCAACACCAGACGTATCTCATACTGATCAGCTAACTATCTTCTTCTTAAAGTGCCTATCGGCTCGAATGTGGGCAATCATTCTGGCTATTATTACTTTCTCCACTGCAGTTCTGAAAAGGCTGGTAGTATTTGTTGAGAACCAATTTCGCAAATTTTTTAGCCAGGAAATACGTCTGCGTCATGGTTCCCTTTTTCCAAATTCCTTTCCTTGGGGTATTTGCTGTAGTAATCCATATTTGTACGGATTTATCATTATGTGTCCTAAATACTCAAATTTTCCTACTTTAACAGTTTCCATAATTTCCAGTTTCTTATTCATGCGACGTAAGATATCCTCGTTTGTAATATGGTCAGCATAAGACATTTTTAAAATTCGGCGATATACCCGCAATTCAGATGCCTCAAGTTTCTTACGAGTAGTCGGCGTTCAAGATTCCACACCATGAGCAAGGGCACTGAAGACATAACATCTTAGGAGTCTCATTTTCGTGCATTAAATAATAGTGGAGACCAAACACAACCCTTACTCCACGCTCAATGATATAGCTTCTGAGCGCTTCCCTTCTGCTTTAATAAATGCCATCTGGTTCCAGTAGAGGTTACCAATAATCCGCAGATCCTTTCCATCTAGCTCAAGGTCTTTCAGAATTTGGACCATTTTGTGATGTTGGACTCTATCAAAGGCCTTTTGGTAGTTAATCAGGCACAAACATACGTCACAATTGATGACTCTATATCGCTGAATCAAGACCTGCATAGAAAAGGCCTCTCTGGTTCCCATGGCATCACGAAAACCGAATTATTGCACAAAACCTTAATAGGGTCGTTTATTGGCCCATTGAAAAAGCAAAAAGGCAGGATCTTATATCTTGGGATTTACTTCACCTTGCGTTATTTTAGGAATATAGAGAGCCAATAATGCTTAGAAAGGACTATAGCATTTCAGGTGGAATACCCTTAATACACTCTTGGACCAAAATTATTGAGTATCTAAAATGAACTTGTGTTGGTTGTGTGATTGCCCGAAAAGAATAATTTAATAAAGAACTGTCTCCTCCTACTACAAGCACCATCTCTAGGGGGATTATCTTCGATCAAGATGCGAGTTAGGTGCTCATTGAGCTAGCAGTATCCTGTAACGATCCCTATCATCGTCTTCAAGTATTTTTACTTTAATTTCAGCAAAGACTTCATATACTCAGGGTTTTTACCCGACTTTCAGACTGTCTCATTCTTGATGTTTCGTTCTAGTATTTCAGAAATTACTGTGCCGCCCGTGTTGCAAAGAATTCCCAAAAAGGGTTCAAATCCCCTGTGGCTTACTCCTCCTCCGCAGTCCGAACCTCTTAACAGAGGTATGATAACTGCCAATGGCACTAGTGATCACGGCAATATTCATGAGACGGCATAATGTAATGGGCTCCCGGTTCCTTCTACATCGCAGTTCTACAACCATTTTGGAAATTATTCCTCAGGCCCATAAACACCTGTTTCTGAACCGGTTAGAAGAACATGTCCTCAGCGCCTCAGACCAGTAATAATAGATACTGCTACCCCCAACATGGCCGGATATGAGGGTGGGGGATAGATAGATGTTTAGTGGGGAACGACGGTTGGACATGATTTCTCCTTGGGAGCAGGTATAGGGAGAGAATCAAGGCTCGTGTTGGCAGAGTCGCGTCCCTGAAGTAGATCTATCCTCCATCGGGATCCTAAAGGAGTATCTACCCGCTACCACTGTGGCTTCTTCCCTTTCAGCCAGTACGTCGGCCACCTCATTTCCCTGGTCACCCATATTGCAAGGTTAGACGAAAAATAGGTTACTTCTGTTACCCAGAGTAACCAGCAAGTCATTATACTTGCTCGTCAGTTGTAAGTCCACCGTGGCCTATTTTAAGCCTATTATGATGGCCTGCTGTAGACAGTTTAGGTTATGTTCATTTCCACTATCTACTAGTCGTACACGAGGATGGCGTAGATTTTAGCTTCGAAAATCCATTTGTATACCAGATCAGTCTTCATTTTGGAAAGAAAGTCCCATTAGTACAGTCTTGCCTCTCTGGTATTAAAACTTAGTTATGGACTATCACGCTCTAAAAAATGCAAATCAGGAACAAACATAGATGACAATGTACGCATGAAATGTCAAATTTCTCGATTTTGTTTTTAATTTTAAACTCTGAGTAACATTGCTGGTAATTTTGACTTCAATTTTACCGGTAATTACCAGTTTGTTTAATATCGACACGAGTTCCTTGAACAACTCTTATACTCCGAATGTCATCTGTAGTAAATGCCGCAATATTTTGTTTGGAACAAGGGCACAAATATTTTCTGCACCGATGAAATGGAGAAATCCATCAGACCATACGTCTAATTGTTATTTCTGCTTAACGAATCTCAAAGGATATAATCGTAATAACAAAAACTCTGTAACTTATCCGTGCGTAGAATCTGTAACATTGCCCATATATATAGAAACTGCACCTGATAATGATGACAGCAGGCGTAGCAATACAGAGCATTTTGAAGTTTCTGATATAGAAATGCATGATAAATCATTAGATACATCGCAAGATGGTGAAAGTGAAGCCTACAATGTATCTTCAGGCTCGGAAAATGAAGGTATGTCAGAACAAACTCTTTTTAACCAAGGTGACCTGAGTGATCTCTGTAGAGACTTAGGACTTTCAAAAGAAGGTTCTGAACTTTTAGCATCGAGATTAAAAGGAAAAAATTGTTTAGCACCAGGGACAAAAGTAACATATTACCGTTCAAGAGAAAAACCATTCAAAAAGTATTTTACAAAATCTGGTAATTTAATTTATTGTAATGATGTTAGTGGATTAGTCAAAGAATATGGTATCAAATATACAGCTAGTCATTGGCGCCTTTTTATCGATTCATCGAAAAGAAGTTTGAAAGCGATCTTGCTCTTCAATGGGAATACGTATGCCTCTTTGCCTCTTGCTCATTCGGTCATTTTAAAAGAAGAATATTTCAATTTAGAACTCGTACTAAAAAAACTGACATATGATTCTCATAAGTGGGAACTTTGCGGTGATTTAAAAATCATAACGATCATGCTCGGTTTGCAATCAGGGTTTGTATCATATCCATGCTTCCTTTGTGAATGGAACAGTCGTGCTAGAGATAAACATTACGTAGTAAAAGTTTGGCCACCAAGAAAAAATCTAATCCCAGGTGAGAAAAATGTTTTAGCAGAAAGTTTGGTACCTCCTCATAAAGTTCTATTACCACCATTGCACATAAAGTTAGGTCTGGCAAAACAAATTGTTAAAGTAATGAGTAGAAACCAGAGCGATGCTTTCATGCATATCTTTGAAGTATTGCCAAAACTTTCATTTAATTTTTTATGTAAATTTTTAATTTCTGACTATACATTAAAATCATTTTTGTCGTCGCCGCCGCCGCTGTTAATGACCCTCCAAAAGTGAATCCCTCTTCACAAATGAATCCGTAAGTGCCTGCGTGTGTATGGATGTGAATTACTGAATTTATATGTGGGTGTCTGTGTGCGTATGTTTGTGTATTGATGTGTGTGCCTACGTGGGTACGTAACTGTTGTGCTTCTGTGTGTATTACTGTGCCTTATGGTGTGTGCGTGTGTATGTGTGTGTGTGTGTATTACTGTATCTGTGCGACTCCGTATGTATTACTCTGTGTTTGTATGTGTCTGTGTATATATTACTGTGTGTGTGTCACAGAGTTTGTGTGTGTATGTTTTATTTATATGGGTGTGCCTGTGTGTATTGTTGAGTTCGTGTGGATGTGTGTGTCTTTGTGTGCGTGTGTGTGTGCCTGTGCGTGTGTGGATCACTGTGTGTGATTATGTGTGTATGTCTGTGTGTTTTATTTCGTGTGTATGAGTGTGTGTGTGTATGTGTGTGTGGATGTGTGTATTACTGTGTATGTCTGTGCGTTTTATTTCGTGTGTATGAGTGTGTGTGTGTATTACTGTGTATGTCAGTGTGTTTTATTTCGTGTGTATGAGTGTGTGTCTGTGTGTGTGTATTACTGTGTATGTGTGTGTGTGTGCGTGCGTGTGCGTGCGTGTGCGTGTGCGTGTGCATTTAAACGAATTATAAGTCAGCAAATTCTAAGAATCCTGGGAACACGCTAGGGCTCTTGTAAATTTAATTGGCAACGTTTTTTACAATTCTCCATAAACTTCAAACTTGAGATGGAGGATTGGTCAACGGAGCGATCAGAAGCGTGAAGCGAAGAGAGAAAATTCTTGAATGATCAGAATAATATTTTAATATTTCACAAGAAAAAAAACGATTTCACTGTCTTTACAGTGTGATATTTTTACCTTTTTTGAAAATGGGGTGACTCTTGGATTTTTAAACAATTCCGTTTCGTTGTTTTTGTATATAGTAGATGCTATGCTATAAAGTCACTCCCTCTTCAAGTACAGATGCACATAACGGGAAATGTGGAGGACCTTACTGGCACAAATCAAAATGAGAATATTGTCAGAACGTTTCGATGAAGTTCCAGAATCTTACAAAGTATTAAAGTAGACATAACTTCCGGTGTATTCTTGGAGACACGAGTGAGAAGAAGACAAACATTCCGATTCAGAATTCCAACACACACGTGCAACGGTTTATTTTGGCGGCTATCCAATGATTTGACTTCCAAATGACCTTAATACCGACCTGATGAAGGGTAACCGACCTCTAATTCTGAACCAGAGACCTAAAAAACGTATACACCATTTTTTTCAGATTTTTTTAGCCTGCTCATAACTGTTTTATTCCAAATAACCTCAGAATGACCTTGAAGTAACCTCTAGTGACCTTCAGGAGACCTTATATAAAAAAATAACACCGGATTCGGATTCAGTGACCCAAAAAACATCCGTATGAATTTTTTCAGATTTTTTGGCTGCCTTGGCTCAATTTGACCTTCAAATGCCCTTGAAACTGACCTGATGAAGGTTAACCGACCCCTTCATCGTAATCAGCGACCCCAAAAACCCTAAGATAACTAGTTGGTTTACCGAGTACAAGCCTAGATAAAATGTTGACCTGTGTAATTTACAAACGTACCAGTCAAAATTACTTCCTTCAAACCTGTAGATACATCCCCAATTTCTGAATAACTAAGTTGTAAAAATAATGCTAAATTTTTGTAAATTCCTTTTAACTGTCCCCCAATTTATTATCTAGAAACACCGCATGTACTGAAGCCAAATTGTGGTTTCAAAGGTCAAAGTTCAAAAACTCTGCTTTATTCAGCTAATTCAAAGTACAGACTTGTCTTCAAATTAAATATTGTAAACCGCAAATAACTTTGGTAGTACACGATAGTATTGTTAGTAATCCAATTAGTAGCACAAGCAACATTTATTGCGCTCGTATCTAATTTCCGTCGAACAAGGTCTTGCATTTTGTATTTATGTTCAAATTCTATTTTAAAAATTCTAAAAAATATACCTTAATAACTGAATTTTCTAACAATTAATAAGTAATTCCTTGCCATTACTTATCTTTAAATTATGTTTATATTTACTATATACGGTCTGTCAAGTAAGAACGTGTCCTCGATAATTAATTTTTGGTAGATGCGATTCTAGCGATTCCACAAAAATCAGTAGAGGAAACGTTTGTCTACGACTATCAGTCGATTCCGAAGTTTGCGAGTCGGTTCGAGGCAATCTTTTTTTGTTCCCATCCAAAACAGCCTAAAATAACACATTCCGCGGGCGCTAAATATATTAAAAAGACGGTGTCTTTTGTGAAAAAGGGACCAGAAATTGACGCTGCGTCAAGGAGTGGCAATATTAAGAAAATCGGGTTTGAATGTGTTCCATGAGACCATTCGACGACATCGTTATGCTCATGATGTCAAAATCTGAAGCACGTTGAAGAAACGTTATCTGGGTGAAAATCACGTCGCGAAGCGGCTCGCTTGAGCCATGTTCTTGATGCACATTTTTTCAAGAATAGGAGCGGTCAAATTCTTACTTGACAGAAAGTAAATATCTAGCTTAACTAAAATATTGCTCGTTGTCTCAGTATCAAGTTGAAATTTGGCACAAATATAGAAATTGATGATCCAGTGACAGCCGTGTAGTTTTGAATGCTAAATTTTGACTTAAAGGGTTAGTTTTGAGGGGTGAAATCGGACAAGGAAAAAAAATTATAATCGAGTGTAGTGTCAAATGAAAGTTTGTGAAAACACGAGTTCAAACATATATATGACGTAAAAGTTGCGCACACTTTTCTTTGCCTTATTTTTAAAAAAAGACTGTCCCCTCACCCTGTTTCTATTTTTTCTTTGTTTATCGTTCACCTCCCCGCCTAAGTAGGGATTTTATCCTTTTTCATATCCTAAGGATATCGGCGGGGATGTCGTAATATCAATCAACGTTGTCCAAGTGTGAAACATACATTTCTGTATTTCACGGTACTTTTAGACAACGCGGTAGTGCTGCCTCGGACGTTATAGCATTTTCGCGAACAACTACTACCTATATACGTGGCCAGGCCAAATATACTTAAATAATTTAATAAATAAGTATACCGACCTGCGGGATTGAACCCTCGATTTTCTGCACCGCAAGCAAGGTACTTCACCATGGAGCCACGGGTCGCCACAATATAGAAATTGATTGGTAAGAGAGAGAATTTTGGAATATTCTTCATAAAGTGTCGATTCAACGAAAATTACCAGAAGTGTATTACGTTTTATAATTTATCTGGTATAGAGAAAAGCTGTTTAACTTGACAATATGGTGTAAGATTTTTTTTCGTGGAAAGTTATGAATTAAACCGGGGCTAAGAGCTACGAAATATCAATACGTATTCGGTATAAGACAGTATCTCATATACTTTTCAGTACATTACTGCCTTAAGCATTTGGCCGATCAAAAAATAAATGTCAATGGTGACCAAGTACCGAGAAAAAATAATTTTATTTTATTTGTTTATAATTAAACAAATATTTAGGTAGTAAATGTTTTAAACTTTAACTATAAAGATGTCTCACTTTTTACATATTCTTGGTAATTCTTACATTGAAAATGAATGTGTTACTGAATTGTATTAAATACTTCAGCCAACCACGGTAGAGAACACTAATTGTGCAAGCCTGACTTTTATTTGGCCGATTTTTTTCTATATGTGTACCAATTATTAAAAAATATATGCTCTTTCTATCAGTGAAATAGAAAAAGAAAATCATACTAATTGACCTGTTTAAATGATATCATATTTGCACTAGTTTCAAAATCAAAATTTAAAAAAAAAATAATTTGAATAATTCTTCTTCTTAAAGTAAAGTAAAGTAGGTTAACCCAAAAGTTATTGATAAAACGAAAGAGATAATAAAAAAAGACAATTGTACCTAAAAATTAAATCAGTCTTCGAGATTTTTGCGTTTCTTCATCTTTCGGAGTAACTAGATCACGGAATGTAATCTAGAGTTGTTTAGTAATATCGTTTCAGCGGAAAGATGTCAATAAATCTTGTATAGTTTAAACAGTACTATGGTTTTTTTTGTGTGGATAATGAACACGCTCTAATTAAAATTACTTATAGTCTATACCTTTTGATTATTTCGAATCTTACCAGCAATAATACGTCAAAGAACATGATTACAGAGTTTCTTTATATTTATATATATATATATATATATATATATATATATATATATATATATATATATATATATATAAATTAAAATGCCGGATTTCAATCCGTTCATCTAACAATGAATTTGCACGATGTTTCGCCTAAATCCCATTTCGCATTTTCAAGTGCTCTCACTGCTGCTGCTACCCGATACTGTGATCTTGCTGCTGCTGCTACCACTCGAAGCTAACCGAGAAACTGACGAGCGGTCACCGGCTTTTATAGGTCGGCGTCTACTGAGATTGCAGGTGAAGAATCGGAAGTATTCGTCTGAACATCGGTGTTTGCCGGATGGATGGTAATTACGGATTCCGGCGCTATATGTATATAGATATGTATATATATACATATATAAATATATATATATATATATATATATATATATATATATATATATATATATATATATATATATGGGTTACAGGGAAAGTCGTCCTAGATAATTAAGGACGTTATAGTTTAGGTCGTTTCTGACCGATTTGACTCTACGACATGATGTCCTAAACTTAACCGTTTTTGAGATATTGAAGTTTAAAGATTTTCTAAAAAAAACATGTTTTTTTTTGCTTTTATATCGATTTTTTTTATTAGAGGTTCTCGAGTGCGATTTTTTTTTATTTTTTTTAGTTAGTCTGTATGTCAAGTATCAAAAATCATCAAAAAAATTTGAACCAGTTACTAACAGTTTCAAATGGCGGCTTGTTAATGTTTCTAAATTCCGAATTTTTACCAAGTGTTTCCTACTTTAAATCAATAAAGAGAAAAAAAAATGTATGGAAGTTATTCTGCAAATTATTTTTAAAAACTTTTACGTTTTTTAGCTATCAAAAAAGGTATAATACTAGGAGTTTAATAGGAAAACTGTACACAGAATGACACCTAAAGCGGGCTCGGGTAGCAAAAGGTAAATTTTTAGTTCTAGGTGAAAATACGAAAAATACACAAATAAAACAAAAAACCTTGCAATTTAATATTTTTTATTAATTATAATTCATGTTCTATATGGTCGCCCCCTATTTCTAACACAAATTCTTATTCTTTTTCTTAAATTACTTTTCACAACGCTGGTTGTGAGGTGCCGCCTCATTTCGTCAGCCGCATCAATTATTTTTTGTCTTAGGACATCCACGTTTTCGATAGGAGTCATCTGGTCGTATACGAGACTTTTCATGTGACCCCACACATAAAAATCCATCGGTGTTAGGTCTGGGCTTCTCGCCGGCCAAGGTATAGGTCCGCCTCTTCCAATCCATTTGTTGGGATAATTGTCATTGAGCCATGCACGAATACTTTCTCTGTAGTGAGCTAGGCAGCCATCGTGTTGAAAGTACATGTTTTGTCTCAAACCAATAGGTAGATCTTCCATCAACTTAGGTAAATCGTTCGGCAAAAAATTGTCGTATTCCTCGCCATTCAAATTATCTGGCAGGAAGAATGGCCCAACCAAATAATTTGAAAAACATTTAAGCTGAATCTTGTTTGTGATTCTTTCGTTCTTTTTTTGTTTGGGTTGCCTTCCTCTTTAGAAGCCCAATAGTGGGCATTGTGGTAGTTTGTAAGACCGTCTTTGTCGAATTTCGACTCGTCAGTCCATAGTATTTTCTTAAAAAAAGATGCATCTTCGACATCGGTATTGAGCATAAATCTGCAGAATTCTAATCGTCGCAACGGATCCCCTTCTTCAGTGACTTGCACGGGCATATAGTGGTAAGGGTGTTGCCCAACAGTATGCATTACAAACCATACCTTCCACTGCGAAATACCAAGCTATTGTGCGACAACATTTGTAGATGTGGTTGGGTCCACCTCAAAGAGACGTCGTATTTCATTTTCTTCGTCTTCGTCAATGATAGGTGGTCGTCCCATGTCAGTCCGCCGTCTTTGTACGGAACCAGTTTCTCGTAGTCTTCGATAAGTTCCATCAAATACGCTAACCTCAGGTACACGACGAGTAGGATATCGCAGTATGTATTCATCACGTGCACGCGACGACACTCCTTCGGAAAATCCGTAACATAATAGGATGTCAGCATATTCCTCGTTGGTATACGTTGCCATATTCACAAGCAGAGATCAAAATCCAGTTACGAGCCAATTCACACAGTCAGAAGATGAAACAAAGATATTTTTGAAAAGCACGGTATAGCACATCTACTACGGACGAATCGCATGAGCAGACTAAAAATCATTCAATAATGTTTAGTGGACAGAAAATGTCACTCGCACAGAGAGTACCCCGACCGGAAAAAAAAAAAATGCTTACCCAACTCTTTTTAATGTTGAAGGTGCAGGTAGTAAACCGGTAATTGGTAGTATCTAAATTCTATTATTATGTTACCCTACATTTGGGCCTATTGAAATCTCATTTTCTTAGAATTTTCAATAGATTCAGTAGATAATATACCGTTTTAGATAGCTAAAAAGACGTAAAAATTTTTAAAATAATTTGCAGAATAACTTCCATACATTTTTTTTTCTCTTTATTGATTTAAAGTAGGAAACACTTGGTAAAAATTCGTAATTTAGAAACATTAACAAGCCGACATTTGAAACTGTTAGTAACTAGTTCAAATTTTTTTAATGATTTTTGATACTTGACGTACAGACTACTAACTAAAAGTAACCAAAAAATCGCACTCGAGAACCTCTAATAAAAAAAATCGATATAAAAGCAAAAAAAAAAACATGTTTTTTTTTTTTAGAAAATCTTTAAACTTCAATATCTCGAAAACGGTTAAGTTTAGGACATCATGCCATAGAGTCAAATCAGTCAGAAACGACCTAAACTATAACGTCCTTAATTATCTAGGACGACTTTCCCTGTAACCCTGATATATATATATATATATATATATATATATATATATATATATATATATATATATATATATATATATATATATATATATATACGAGGCATGTTTTTTAAGTAAGTACCGTTTTGGAATTAAAAAAAGACGTGCAAAGATATCGCTATAATTTTATTTTTACATGAAAGCCTGTACCTTAATCTACTTTTCTACATAATTTCCGTGAATATTGAGGCACTTGTCATAACGTGGCACCAGTTTTTGAATACCCTCCTCATAAAATTCTGCCGCCTGACTTGTTAACCACTGTATCACAAAATGTTTTGACTTCGTTATCGTCTTGAAGACGCTGACCACCCAGGTGCTTCTTCAAGTGCAGGACCAAATGGTAGTCGCTGGGCGTCCACTTTCTGCACCAAATCTTTATTAACGACCGAAGGACGCCCACTCCGTTCTTCATCATGCACATTTGTGCGGCCATCTTTAAATGCTCTCACCCATTTCCTTACCATTCCATCACTCATAATGTTTTGTCCGTAAACTTCACAGATCTCACGATGAATATCGATCGGTTTTACGCCTTTAGCACTAAGAAATCGTATAACAGCCCGTACTTCACAATCGGCGGGACTCACGATTGTCGGAGGCATCTTAAACACTCAGTAAACAACGTATACAATGAAGAATCAGACTGTAATGGCGTCAGTGCGTAGACATGAGATGTAGGTTACCAGCGCGCATGCGCGGAACGCCGACCGTATCGCTGCGGCGGCGGAATCGCAAAACGGTACTTACTTAAAAAACATGCCTCGTATATATATATATTGTAAGCATTAACAATGTCAAATGAGGATTTGGCAAAACGTCTGAAACTACAAAGTCAAAACATTTTTTGTTCTAACATTTCTAGGTTTTAATGATCCTTTCCTTCATTTCGTTGCCTTGACTGATCATTATTAGAAATGAAATATATGTTTAGCATCCATGAAAAATAGGCAAAAAGAAAGTATAGTGGTTTGCCGGACAAGGGATGTTAGTAAGCTTAGCATTTGCATTAAAATTACTCTAGATCAAGAATAAAGGACCATCTAACCTTTTAAAAGCAAAGTCTATATACTGAAATAGAAGTATACGGTGCTTTTACCATCAGAGATAAATAAAATATCAATACCGAAATTGATGTTAAAAAAGGTGCTCTTGCACTGAAACCTTAAAATATTGTGCTCTTCCTAATACAATCGATGACCCGAAGATGGAAATTTTTCATTAAAAAGAACCCTTTCATATAGGAGAACTTACACTTAATTTAAAAATGGTGATCAAGGGAAGAACCCTTTCTTACCGTAGAACTTTAAAAAGTTCATTTAACACTTGATGACCGAGAGTTAAAAATTTTTCAGAAGAAGAACCCCAAATAAAAAGAGCCTTGTTTCTAAACGGGCGCTATTTTTTACATCCCTAGGCGCGGAAAGCATGGGCCCTTCCAGCTCCCCCACTAGGCTATGTAACAGCGCGTTTTTTCCGTAAAGTGGGAATATAAAAGAAATATTCATACCTAGAACCAACATTTCCATTTCCTTTTATTGTGCCAATTTAAACAACGGTTAAATGTCTTGAATAATAGATGGCGCTACATTCTTGACTAATCAAAATTTAAATCAGTCTTAAGAGGATCAAACAAGCTCCACGCGAAAAAGTAAAATAAGCACGTTAAAATAATTTTTAAATAAGATTGTAATTAAAATTATATTCTAAGTTTCTAAATTACCTACTAAGTGTTTTTACTTATAAAAAAAGTAAAGAATACAGCTCTAACTAGTGATCATACTTTCCATAACAGATGGCGCCACATGAAAGGCGGACACCATTTTTAAGCATTTGAGGGTGCAAGGTAAATTTAAATCTATTGTAGTACTAAATCGATATTCCGAAATAAAATTTCGGAATATGGTTTGTTACTTAATTGGTCACTACAACAGGAAGTCGAGAAATTTGTAAATGCAAAATGACCAACAAAGATCCCATGTTGGTCATTTTGCATTTGCAAATTTCGCGACTTTCTGTTGTAGTGACCAATCAAGTAACAAACCATATTCCGAAATTTTATTTCGGAATATCGATTTAGTTTATCCTTCCTAACAATGTTAGGTTTATATAGTTGAGCAGTTTTTCGAAGTTCGAAAATCTCAACAGATGGCGCAAGGGTCTGTATCTTACCCAACGAGTAGTATCTCGTTTATTTAAGGTACCATGATTGCTATATGCCAGCGAGAATCATTCCAACTTGACTCTCCACGGTACTCGGATCTTCACGATCGATACCGTTACATAAAGCCTACCTGATGAAGAGTATAGGCTCCAGAAACTATAATCGTAGGAGGAAAGGCATGGAATATAAGGTAACGGTCCATGTTATGAGACGCGAACTGCGCAGATGTTTGGTTTTCTAATATTTTCAAATATATGTAGGTGGAAAACACAATCTTTTTTGTATTTAATGAGTACTTCTGCATGAAATGAACTGAAATTCATTTTTCTTTGTATAATTAAAGTTTAAAATAAGGAAGAATGGGCGTTTAAAAGAGGTCGTCTCCATGACCCTATTTAGTACACTCTGAAGGCATATGTCCATGAAGTCTCATAGTATATGTCCCTCTTATAAGACAGTTAAAAAATCATGAAAATTACTTTTTTAATAAGTTTTCTTTATTGTAAAGATACTTTAAACATAGAACATGCAATTAATAACATTTTTCAATACAAAGTAATACATTTTTCATAAATTAAACAAAAATTCAGTATAAATAAAGATCATAACCTATTTTTCTTGTCTTATTTTCTTTTGGAGCTCTTTTACTTGCTCCATTAGTTTTTTTTTGTCTTCTTGCATTTTCTTGTTATTTTTTTGCTTTTCGTCTTTGATTTTTTTAATATTTTCTTTATCCATTTGAAGCTTCAACCAGGCCCCTGATGTCCCCACAGATGGTAACTTGGGTTTTCCTGATTTTTCAACTTTCATTTTCTTCTTCTTTGGCAGGAATTCAATTGGCAGTGTATATATTTCTTTTAAAGGTAAATTTTGTAGACTAGCAGCTAAAAATAAAAATCATTTGTTATCTTATTTAAGTAATTATTTGATAAAAAATTACATATTAAGATAATTCTACTTTACCTTTGTCAATATTGTCGGCAGTTTCATTACTTGCTTGATTTTGATTATTTTCTTGATTTGAAGCAATTAAATGGATGTGCTCTTGTCTATTGTAATTTGTCTCTGTAGGTTCTGAAAAGATGTGAAAATTAGATTGGCTGTTATCGAACAAAAATATTGAATTTTATATCTACTATCAGTTACATCATTATATGATAAATCTTTATTATTCTCATGATCTTGTGATTCTAATTCATCAAGATGAGCTACTTCGCTAACAATATTTGAAGTATTATCGACTAAAATTGTAGCTTCAAATATTTCTTCATTATTTATCAGATCAATCGGCTCAATATATAAAGGAAAAACTTCTTGGTCATTGGAAGAGACAAGATCCGTAGAAAAAGAAGTATTCAAATCAGCAATATTATTTTGTGGAACAATAATAATCTTATGACTATCAGAATTTTCAATTTGCTTGATTACTGGCTTTCGATTAATTGGATTGACTGAAAATTTTAAATTATATAATTTTAAATAAGAGTATAAACTTTATATGTGCATGGTTAATAATTGTGAATTAAAATTATATTATTTTATATATAAAATACCTGTAGATTTCTTATGTTCCTCAAACCAGAAATTAAACAATGATTTATCTTCCAAATCACCGGTCCATGATCCACTTATTGCTGCTTCTGTAAATTTAGAAAGCTTATCTGCTGGTAACCTTTTTTCAATTGTTTGCAAGAATTGATTTTGGTCTTCAATCTCTAAATTATAATCATTCTTTTCTTCAGCAATATGTTTCGTCTTTTTCCCTTTTCTTAAGACATCAAAGTCTATCATTTTAGGATTAAGTGGATAAAGTCCTGATGCTCTAAATCCACTTATGATGATATTTCTTTCATCTCTCATGCTGTCGAGAGTAAATTTCAGCACATGAGGGAAATCTTCTTTTTTTATACGCATGATGCTTTGTTGACTTTTCCATTTAGGCACACATTTTTGGCATGCCACTTTAAAGGGATGAAAAAATGCTATATCCAAAGGTTGCATGATGTGAGTGGAATTGGGAGCCAACATGATCAATTCTATTTGCTTTTCTCTGCAAAAAGTTACCAGTGGTAAATTCAAGTGAGACGAGTGGTTATCCATGAAAACAACAACAGGAAATTCAATATTTTCTTTCACTAACCATAGATAGAATATATTAGTAATGTATTCGTAGAATGTCTCTGTTGTCATCCAGCCACAATACCCCAGCCTGTAGGAGTATTATTCACAATTCTCTTTGGTAAATCTTTTTTAAAAGGGTACATGATCATCGGTGGAGCACGTGTGCCATCAGCACTAAACATGAATAGAACTGTTAAGGCTTCTCTCCCACCATCGACTATTTTATATACTGTACGAGACCCTTTTTCAGCCAGTACTCTTTCAGCATCAGGACATAGCATTATACTACTTTCTCACAATTAAAATATCTATTAGAAGAAATATCTAACAAGTTTCTATCTTCTAAATACTTTCCTATTTCTCTAAACCACTCTTGTAGCTCTTCACGAGTTACAGTTGCTCTACTGCAACTTAAATGCTGTGGTCTTCTAATACACAAGTTTGGATGACGCTTTTTGAACCCTTCGTACCTGTATCGACTTAGACGGTCGTTTGTGAAGGGAGTCTTTATTTTCATAGTTTCAACTAATTTTTGTACACAATCAAATAATTCCGATTTTGAGACAGGTGCTCCTACTTGTGATCTATACAGCAGCCAATTGACAATATCATCCTCTTCTTTCAGTGGGATAATTGTTCCTGTTCCTGATTTTTTTCTCTGTCTTTCAGGATCAAGATGTTTTTTTCTGTGTAACGTCGATGCAGGTACACCGTGCTTTCAGGGCAATAGTTTAATCTTCTTCTGATTATCATCACTCAAATTAACGTGGACCACATTTCTTTTCAATAATTTGAGTTTCCTCCATCTATCCTTATATTATTCTTGAATTTGCCCATTATTAAGTGTAGCTATTATTTTCTGAAACAAATAATAAGTGAATTCACACGTTAGCAAGTTCAAAACTTTTTTAAAACATTTAGTAAAAATTGTAAGTATAATATAAGCATACATAATCAATGTTAACATTAATATACTTTTAGGTTAGGTTTATAATTAGACAATATTGCACATACTTACAGCTTATAATTTGAATCTCGCAA
This sequence comes from Pachyrhynchus sulphureomaculatus, assembly GCA_019049505.1. Classification (NCBI taxonomy): domain Eukaryota; kingdom Metazoa; phylum Arthropoda; class Insecta; order Coleoptera; family Curculionidae; genus Pachyrhynchus; species Pachyrhynchus sulphureomaculatus. The sequence continues at coordinate 58,286,856 of CM032452.1, forward strand.
ATAAAATATAGTTTTTACGTTATAACAACACGATTTAAACAATAAATATTATATATATATATATATATATATATATATATATATATATATATATAGATATATATATATATATATATATATATATATATATATATATATATATATATATATCTATATATATATAAATATATATATATATATATATATATATATATATATATATATATATATATATATATATATATATGTCTCAAAATTTGTAAATATGCACTGTCTCATCGAAGTGGTACAAGCGAAGATCACATATCCGCGTCGTACAGTTCACTGAACATAGCGTCTCATATGGGGTACGTCCGAATTCATAAATGCAGGTCTATCGAGACACTCAAATTAAAACTATTATCGTTATGAAAATTGATAAAATAAGTGCAAAAATAAAATCTGCAGCTCAAAAGCCTTCAAATAATATATAATTTATACTAAAAAAAAATAGTATAAATTGTCCAATAAAACAGTATACTCGATCCATTTAAGTCGTCATTTCACTCCATCTGACCGTAGCTTGAGACGCAAACAACGAGACACGAACTTTTATAATTTTTTTTCGATAAGTTTGGTTAAAATCAATATTAAAACTAATTAATTTATTATAATATTTCCTGAATAATATTATCATATTTTTTTTTCTCTTACTTTTTTTAAATAGTATTTTTCATTCAGTGTCTCATAAAGACGTACTTCGTCTCATAACCTTAGCATTCATGGGATCTTTGTTGGTCATTTTGCATTTGCAAGTTTCTCGACTTTCTGTTGTAGTGACCAATCAAGTAACAATCAAACCATATTCCGAAATTTTATTTCGGAATATCGATTTAGTTTATCCTTCCTAACAATGTTAGGTTTACATAGTTGAGCAGTTTTTCGAAGTTCGAAAGTCTCAACAGATGGCGCAAGGATCTATATCTTACCCAATTTGCAAATTTTTCGGTTTTCTATCGTAGTACTATAGTAGAAAGCCATCACTAAAATTTGCTGATTTGATTTACAAAATAGCACATACACGTAAATAACTATGACCACGAAAGGTTTGAAGAAACTAATAATTTTTTTTCCTATGTTGCACAGGCTTTTACTGGATACTATACTAGCTAGTAATTTTTGAGATTATAACTCCAAGGTCTAGATATATGTCACCAATATATTTCAATTTTTCTTTTACTATATTATTTTGACAAGTTCTTAAAAAAATTAATAGAGGAAAAGTTAAATAATTTATATCGGTCTTTCACTTATCACTTGATTTATCACTGATAAAAATACCAGAAACGAAAAACAATGATGATAAATTTTATCTTTCAGATAATTAATTAATTACGGAAAACAAAGCAAGCCCGCTAGAGTATTCAGGAAAAATACTTCGGACATATTTATTATTTGTTTTGTAATCTGGTAAGTTTTTTTGATACCATGATAAATTAAAGAACGAATATTTCTTGTTAAATAGTTTTTTCTACAGTATATTTTTTTATAGTCCCTATTTAATATTGGTAATATATTCTCGACAAATCTGTACACCGTTGCAAAGGTCAGTAACTCATCATGCACCCTGCGTCCCTCTTACAGTAAGTCAGTCAATGAACACTCCTCTTAAGATATTTTATAAATATCTATTTTTTGTTACTATTAAACATTTTCAGAGAATACATTATTTTTCTTAAGCTTTCTGAAAAAATAAACTTTTTTTAAGATGATACTTGTTAAGATTCTTCCTGATATTACGCGATTGTTTTGCTATACCAGTTCAGAGTGTTTATTGGTTTATTGCATGAACCTTTTATCTTTCAAGTTGAATTTTATTTTAAACATATGTTGAAACTTATTAAAAATGAGAAGTTCAGCTAGCTGTAAATATCCAGTATAATTTGGTTGTGCCATGACCTTGGGTTGCTTTGATCAAATTTCGAAAAAGATAAGCCGATAATGGCATAAATTGGAAAATGAGATATTAGTTTCAACTAGTACTAGGTTTTTATGTAATTTCGTAAAGGTTTAAGATGTAAATGAGCAAACAAATTGTATGTTGTTGATATATCATCATCATCATCATTAGCTTCTTCCATCCACAGTCGGATGTAAGCCTCCCCAAGTTGTCTACAATGAGCTCTGTTGTTTGCTTTTTACATCCAATCGTGTCCCGCTAATCTTTTTATGTCGTCCGTCCATGTTGTCTGTAGTCTACTTCTGCATCTTTTATGTTCTCTATGCTTCCGTTCAACGATACGGCGTGTCCATCTGTTATCATTCGTCTTTGCGATATGCCCTGCCCAATTCCAGCTTAGCATATACATTCGTTGTATTACATCTGTCACTTTTAATCTTCTTCATATCTCGATGTTAGAGATACGATCTTGGAGTCTAATATTTAGCATTCTCCTCTCCATTGCTCTCTAAGTTACCTGGAGTTTATATATTATACTTTTATTTAAATCCCACGTTTAGTGCCATACGTTAATACCGGAAGTATATATTCATCGAATACTCTGCCTTTTATTGTATTTAGGATGTCCAATTTAAATATGGATTGTAATATCCCGAACGAAGACCAAGCTAACGAGACTCTTCGCTCCAAATCAGCCTTTAAATTACATTTTGATACTTCGATTTTTTGTCTCAAATAAATGAATGTTTGTACCTTTCCTATTCTTTCACCTTCTATTAATAGTTCCTGGCTGTTATCTTCAGTTTCGTTGTTCAAATATTTGGTTTTGGTGAAGTTTATTTTTAGACCTATTTTTCGAGTTGCATCAGCATTTTTTGTAATTCTTCTTTTGTGTTGGCAATCTGAGTGGCATCATCTGAAAACTTTAAGTGATATAATCGTTCACCGTCTATTAGTATTCCTTTATTTTCCCACAACATGTCTTCTAAAGTGAACCTGGGCAGCTTTGAAGATATTAAGTCGCCTTGTCTAATTCTTCTTTTAATTTTGATTTTATTTGTTTTTTCTTCAGGCATTATTTCTGATGTGGCATTTTTATGTGTTCAAGAAGAGTTGTGTATCTTTCATCGACTCTACCATTACTTAAGGTATTAAGGACTGCGCATACCTCTACCGAATCAAATGCTTTTTTCGTAGTCAATCATTGCTATCCATAAAATGATCTTATATTCATTTGCTTTTTCCATTAGCAATCTTATTGTTTGAAGATGGTCCAAAGTGCTGTATCCCCGTCTAAATCCCACTTGTTCAGGTGGTTTATAACTGTCTAATTTGATCGTTAATATATATGTTATGATTCTAGTGAGAAATTTGTATAGTTCCGATAACGGGCTAACGGGTCTATAATTTTCCAATTTAAATTTGTTCCCCTTTTTAAAAATAAGCACAATCAAGGCGTTTATCCAATGTGGTGGTATTTTACTTTCTATAAGACGCCTGTTTAAAAGAGCTTAAAGAGACCGTATTATCGATATCCCTCCATACCTTATCATTTCTATAGTTATTTTGTCGTCCCCTAGTTCTTTGTTGTTGTGCATGTGTTGTATGGTATTCATTATTTCATCCGTTGTTATATTGGGAATTTCTTCAGATCCCACATTTCTTACTATCACTCTATTTCCTTCTTCTTTCCCGGGCGGTGGCGATTTTTTCGTGTCATATATTGTTTGATAATATCTTTCTATAGCTTCCTTTATCTCTTGGATTTGTGATCTTTTGCTTATCGTTATTTATAAGTTTTATTATTTGATGTCTTCCGTTATTCATTTGTTTGTTTAGGTGTATCAAACTTTCTTCTATTTTCGAATTTCTGTACTGTCTGATGTCTTCTCTGATCTACTTCTTTATTTTTTTGTCCATTTCTGCCAATTCTAACCTGCCATTTGTAGGATTATTTCTTAATAGTCTTCTCTGTTTCATTAAATTTTGTGTCTCTTTACTTAATTTTTGTATTTTTTCTTTTTGTTGTTGCTATTTGTTTTGTAGTCATAAGTAGACTGTTGGTTATTTGGATGTTTACTTCATCAAGTTATGTTTGAGAGTTTATGTGTTCTATATGATTTTCCAGTACTTGTCGATATTCGTCTGTGTTTTGTTTTATTATTTCTGTTGGTGTATTCCTGCTTCAGATTTATTCTTATTTTTGCTCTAAACATCCGATGGTCACTGCCAACGCTTATTGCATTCCAGATTGCCGTGTCGGTTACAATATTCTCGTCGTTTGATATAATATATATAATAGTTTTTTTCTCCCGTATTTGAAAATGGAATATACAAGGAACACACGTGGACACAAAAGTACAGATTAAAGATGTGATAAAAATAGGAGCGACTGTATACAAAATAGAACTTGGAAAGACGGGAGATAAAGAAGCTGTAAAAATAAAAACAAACTGAGAAACCTAAGAGAGAAAGTTTACATAAACAACGATTTAACCAAACATGAGCGAGAAATTCAAAAGAAATTGAAGCATATAGCAGAAAACGAGAGAAAGAATGGATAAAGGGTGAAAATAGGATATCAAAAAATCGTAATCGAAGGAAGAGAATATAAATGAGACATTGAGGAAGAAAAACTAAAAAAATAAACAAAGAATACTACGACCATCAAGTCAAAAAACTGAAAAAAAAGGAGAGAGAAAGGTAGATTGGCGACGACCCTGGCAAAGATAAAGGATTCGGAAGAAAAGACTGGTAAAATGAATACAAATAAGAGAATAATCAAAAAAATAGATAGGAAGGAAGAAATGGGAAATAATTATCGAGTTATTAGATTGAGAACACAGAATAATAGGGTTATAAACGGAAAAGAGGATGAACTGACAGAAGAACAACAAATGCACTATGTAGGAATCACTGAAACAGAAAGGAAATGAAATGAATGCAAAAAATTAGAAGGAAAAGCATACAAAACTCAACATAGAGACATAATACCGGAACAAGATATAGAACTTACACAAACAGAAGAAACTAATACAGAGGAAAACGTAAGAGGTAATCGGCAATTTAGACAGGATGGAAGGATATAGAAGGAAATATTGAAAAGACAGATATAGAATAACTCAACACCACGGGCCTTACACTCCTAACAAAAGGGGTAGAAAGGCATAAGGATTAAATAAGTAAATTAATTAACATTTATATATATATATATATATATATATATATATATATATAAAATAAAAACAGGTGTAAAACTGTGAACATTAAGATATCCATCGACAGGGAAGCGCGTCATCAAAAAAATTTATAAAGAAACCAGTGAAAATTGACTAAAAACAGTCTTTTATTATATATTTATGATTTTTCCATCAAGTAGAAGCTACAACCATCCGAAATATATTTTTCAACTCGTATTTTCACAAGCTTTCATTTCACACCCCAGTTGAAGACCTGGTAAATTTCTTTTCACCTCCGATTTCACCCCCCAAAAACTAACTCTTTAAGTCAAAATTTAACTTTTAAAACTACATAG